>BPLQ01013827.1:600000-1009187 GCA_021605075.1 Caerostris darwini
CACGCCCCTCCTGGGTAGTGCTAAATGAGTAACGTCGGTGCAGCGCTTGCCTTAAGGCATCGAAGACAATTGTCTAAGTGTTTGCCAGCTGCATTAGAACAGAAAAGAAAACTTTGAAAAATCCATAACGTAATTGTTTGATTCAATATTGATTGATGGTCAAAAACTTGATGAATGTTATTTATTATATTTTGCTGTTTTTATTTTGTTTTATATTTATATTTCAAAATTTATTTATTTTTATTCTTATTAATTTTTATTCGTTTTTTTATGATGTTGATTTATATGAATTGTTGACTCTTTTTTTTGAAGACTAAAATTGCTTTGCCTAATTTAAAAAAAATAATTAATTGTGAACTCGCTTGACACTTTTCTTTTAGATTCTGATGAAATCTGATATTGTAGTCTGCACTAATGAAAATGCAAACATATTTTTAACAAAGCATTTCTTAAACAATTACAGATTATGATAATGTAATACAATTGTGTTAAAATACAATTGTTATAACCATAAAACAGCTTCACATAAAACTTCTTTAAAAGTTATCAAAATCCAAATGAAAAAAGAAATGGAATTATTTTTTCAACACAAAAGAAAAATTTTTGTTAATAATTTATATTTATTTTTGTTAATCAGAATTAAATGTGCAAAACAAATGTTCAGTCTGGTTTATACGAGTAAATTAATGAGAAAAATTACTGATGTAAACTAATTTATATTTATATAAAGTTAACTGTTTTGCACATGTGCATTATATTTAAGCCTTTAATAATAATTGCAATTATATTTTTTTAGCTATTGTTTTTATGAGATTGTTCAAAACAATTTTATAGAACATTCATATTTTTATCAATATTTTTGCATGAATGTTATCTAATATTCTTAAAAATAAAGTTTTCTGAGATATTAATTCTAATCATACTCCATCAACAATTAAAATGAATTGAAAAAACAATGTTTCCTTAACAATTAAACAAACTATATAGCATTCTTTGCCCATTATCATTTGATAAATATAGCTTCCAAGTTATAAAAATATCTTATGAACATTGTATATTTTTAATTAAATAATCAAAAATAAACAAAATTAGAACATATTTTAATGATTGTTTTTTTTTTTTTTTTTTTTTTGTTTACTTACTGAATATGTAATTGGGATTCCTTTCATTTTTTGATAACTAAGATGTACTAAGATAACGTTTGATTAAATATTAATTCTACTTACACTCCATCAACAATTAAGGCGACCTGACGGTCAATTGGCTAGCGCTCTGGCAGTTGGTACCGAAGGCTTCAGATTCGAATCCTGGCAATGGCAAGGATGTTTGTTGGTGATTCGGAATCCACGTTAAACTGTAGGTCCCGGTCTGTTTAGCCTAAAGGGAGCACAAGATGACCGTAGAGCGACAAACCAAACTATCAACCATTAAAACGAATTTATGAATCAATGATGTTTCTTTAACAATTAAACAAGTTATATAGCATTCTTTGTTCATTATCATTGAATATAGAATCCATATTATAAGTAATTTCTAATAGGCATTGTGTTTTTTTAATTAAATAATCAAAATTAAACAAACAGAACATATTTTAATCATTGTTTTGTTTTATTTACTATTTTTATAATTGCAATTTCTTTCTGTTTCTTGATACTTAAAAGTAGCCTTAAGAAGTCAAGAATTAGGGTGAAAAATGTTAATTTCTCTTTAGAAATGATTTGTGTCAAAGACAAAATAATTTCCGGTGTGATTTCCACTTGACATGCAAAAAATGAAATGCTAACATTTTTAGTGTTATAGAGGCATAAAAAGCAGCTTAAAATTTGAATTTATTCGCTCGTTACTTTGAAAAACTGGGCGCTCATAAAAATGTCTCGTAAAAACATGATAAATCCCAAATATTATTGCCTGCTAACAATGAGTTTTTCTTAACAGCGCATACATTATGGAGTTAACTTTGATAAATTATTCTAATTTTCTTGAAAGAAACTTCATATTCCTTATGTTTAATAAGATAAAGATATCTAATTTAATCTGTATTCCTTATTAACACTCACATACACATATATAATAAATGTATGACTGGTTTCAAGCCAAACAGCCTTACAAAGAACTGATTTAAAAATGGTAATAGATGATTTCGATATAAAAAAATAATGGTGATAGCTGATTTTACTATTAAAACTGTAGCGATAATTTTTTAAATGCAGGAAGAACGATGGTGATAGCTGATTTCAATTAAAAATTGTGATTGATTTAATTATAAAAAACAACATAGATTTCTGATTTAAGTATAAAAAAATAATGCTAATAGCTGATTTTACTATTGAAACTCTAGTGATATATTTTACGATACAAAAAAACAATGGTGATAGAACGATTTCAATTTAAAAATAGCGGATGATTTAAATATAAAAAAAATAATTCAGATAGCTGATTTAAATATAAAAAAAAATTCTGTTAACTGATTTTACTATTAAAGCTATAGTGATAGCTTTTAAGATACAGAAAACAATTGTTATAGCTGATTTCAATGTAAAAGGTAATGATGACAGCAGATTTTATTATTAAAATGTTGTGACAGCTTTTTCAATACTGAAAACGATGGTGATAGCTGATTTCCATTTAAAAAATGGTGATTGATTTAAATATAAAAAAGCAACCTAAATAGCTGATTTAAACATAAAAAATAGTGCTAATAGCTGATTTTACTAATAAAACTGTAGATTAAACTTTTGCTATTAAACTGATAGCTGTTACAATACAAAAAACAATGGCAATAGCTGATTTCAAATTAAAAAATGGTGATTGAATCAAATATATCTATAAGAACAACTTAACATAGGTAGCTGATTTAAATAATAGTTTTGATAATAGCTGAATTTATTATTAAAACTGTAGTGATAGCTTTTTTCAATTCAGAAAAGCATATTGAAAGCTGATTTCAGTTATTTAACCAATATTTTATTATTATTATTTACATATTTGATGTAATTAAGTGATGTGTCAGTTTCAACATCAAAATCTTAATAAGGTGACTACAATACCGTATCATAAATATGATTGTAAGATTTTTTTTTAATTGGATTTTAAACTGCAACAATAATATATGTTTTAAATAATAATAAACACTCTCATTAAAAATTATTATTATTAATATTTTTAGATTTTAGGTTTGAAATTTCTCAACAAATACAAAACTACGAATTGCAGGATAGTATAGATTTCTACTTGTAAAAATTGGGCTTTTATGTTGTTTTTTGTTATTTCTCTAATTAGCATAAGGTAATTTAAATTTATATGCAGGAAAATATCGCGATCTTTGTATCTTTCCACTTCGAAATGTGTTTCATTATTTTGTTTCAGAATTCAGTATTTAACTGTAATGGAATTATTGTTATTGAAATTCATATAGTTTTTTTTAAATTTTTTTTATTTAGTGTAGTCAACCATAAGACGCAACTCAAATACGGTACATATATATTAAAAGGGGTTGGGCTTGGAAGCATTTCCTGCAGATTAAAAATGAAACCACCTTAAATAAATGGGGGAAAAAAAAGAAATAATAAATATATTAAATAAAATTTATGGTAGAAATAATCAAAGAAGAAACATTTTAATTATCCTGAAATCGTAAATTTTTAACTAAAAACATCAAATAAATAAAAAAAATTTAATTTTCTATTTCAAAAGCATATTTTCGAAAACTTGTGTTTTTATTGCTTATCATACTCTTTCAGTTAGAATTTTAAAATTCTTAATTAATTTTTCCATTTTTTTCAAATAACTTAGAAACTATTAACCATTTTTTTTTTTTGTTATTAAAAGGTTTTGCAGTAAGAAAAAAAATACTTCCAAATTGCCTTGTATATTTAAATTAATTAATTAAAACTATAACACTCTGTTGTTTAAAAAAAATCCATCTGTTCATTTACTACTAAAATAAAATCAAAGACTAAACAACTACATGTACAAAGAATGAAAAACGTTTTCCTTGCGAAAAGTAAATAAAAGTGTAATAATAATTATTTCAGACTAAGTTTATTAATTCAGACTCTTATCTATTTACAAAACCGAGCTACTGCTTATAAATATTAACCAATCATTTTCAATTTATGAATCTGCCAAATTAAATAAAGTCAGATTTTTCAAAAACAAAGAGCAACTGTTGACTCAGCAAGAAATAACAGAAGCATAAACATTTTGACGATGATGCATTTTATCATCGATCACATTATTATTCTTAGGAATATATTGCTTTCCTCTACTACTAGATCTTCTTCGAAAAAAAAAATTCGCTTAACATTCTTTTTTTTTTTTTAATACTTATATCATCTACCGTTTCGATGAATACAGAAGCCTTTTAGCTACCTCTACTAGAAATGCCAAGATTATCCGAAAACCGCAAAAGCTGCCGAAAATTGAAGCAAAAAGCAGTGAAAAGGCAGAGCCAAAATAATAATAATAATAAGTAAAAAAAAAAAAAAAAGATGGTCTTACTGGGTCGGAATTAATTTATTTTTTCTTGGTTCTTTCTTCGACGTTCTTTCTGATTCTATAAAGCTCCTCTTGGTTTTATTTTCATTTGCTTGGCCGAGTTGAAGTGTTTTCTTTCTGCCTCGGAAAACTTCTGGAAGTTCTTTTTTTTTTTTACCTTGTATTTGTGTGAATAGAGCATTGCTTTTGTGGCAATGGAGCTAAATTTTTGCAAAGTCGTTCGCATTTATGCACGTTATATTCGTCTTTTATGTAACTATATTTAATAAAGCTTCGCTCTTCATACAAAGTTGTAGCGAGTTGCAGTAATTAAATAAAGGAAGTAAGAAATAAGATAAAAATAGGGTTTCTATTTCTATTTAAACTTTTTAAAGTATTAATTGTTGAAATGTTTTTAAATTTCATTTTTTATGAATTAATAAAACATTTTTAAATAAATTATTTTAAATAAACAGCTAGTTTTACTGTATACTTTCATACTACTAATTTTAAAATTATTAGTTCATTAATTTAATTTTAATTTTTCCTGTAATAATGTAGGAATAATATTGCAAAAAGTGATTAGTTATTAGAATTGTAATTATTTTAAATAAATAGAATTTATTTAAAAATCACTGTTTAGTAATGAAATTAAGAAAATAAAAATACTCGCTTTTTTTTTTTTCTCGTTCTGTGTATAGCGCTTCTTTTATTTTTCTTTTATTTGTTTATTTACTGAGGGGAGAGAAATTTAAATTATTAATTGAATGAATATTATAATTATATGAATACATATCATAATTATATGAATGAATATCATAATTATATGAAAGAACATTATAATTATTATTATATTTCGAATGAATATTATGATAATCATTATAAGCACAATTTATTTCTTAAAATAATTAATTGTCTGGAAAGAACGAATCATTTTAAGATAATAAAAATGGCAAGTAATTTATATCAAAGTGAGTAAAGGATTAAACAGATACTATAAATATTTTATTCTTACCAGATAAATTTTTTATTAATTCTAATGCTTATTGCATTATTCAAAATTGAATTAAAATGTTTAATTCGTCTATATCTTTAAGTATAATTGTCAAAAAACAATAAAACAAAAAAAACAAATTACTTACATTAATCATAACTCTATTTTCAGAATGTAATTTTTTCCCATGTAAATATCCTTTTATAAAGAAAATTTTTAATTAAATGAAAAAGCATAATTTGGTAGGTTAAATATACGTATCAAATTTTAAATTCTTATTTTAAGGTTATAAAAGTGGCAAGTAATTTTTATCAAAATGAGTGAAGAGATTTAACACACATTTTATATTTGATAATTTAGGATATCATTATAGATACTTGCTAATTTAGATACCATTATAGATATTTGATAATTTAGATATCATTATATGTATTTGAAAATTTAGATATCATTATAGATATTTGATAATTTAGAACTTTATAGAGTAGCAAATATCAATATTAAGGCTTCTAATATATTATTATAAAATGGATAGTAATAATAATAGAGATTATTTAATGCTGTTTTATGTTTTAGGTAAATACAGAATATTTTGTATTTAAAATGGAATCATTCAATCATTGTGACTTCAAGTTTGCTTCGAAAATACTGAAGCAGGAAAATAAAACTTGCAATGAAGCAATTTTAATCCTGAATATCCATCACAGCGTTGTGTACTATGAATAACCTGCACTTAAATTGCCTTACTTCAGCACAAATGTTTGTTGTCTCGCTTTGTGGTTTCTGCATGGAATTCTTTGTGAAAACAGAACGGGATCTGGCATCAAACCAAAATCGTCTGCAGTAAACATTCTGATTTCGGAACACGTATGCATGGATATCGAGTTGCACTCTTTTATTCCACGAGGATAGGGCAAAAAAAAAAAAAAGAAAGAATAAATGCATAGAAAAGTTTTGAAAATGGTTTTAGGATAAATAGGGTATCTGCATGATTTCTCTCTTCTTTACCCTTACTTTTACAGGATGATTATTTAGGTCAGTGCACATACGTTTTCATACGGGAATTGTTTTCATCATAATTTTTTTTCATCAAAAAAAATTATGTATATCTGCATTAGATATACTGCTTTTTCAAGCATTCACGATATGCATTTTTCAAAAATGTTTCATAATAAGATATTTATGTTGAAAAGATTTAGTAATTCAAAATATTTATATCGTAATTTACTGCCAAATATTTTGCATAAATTTTTATATCAAGCAATTTAATTCAATTCATACTATTAGTTCACGATCTCCCTATATATATCGTGTTCACATATTCAATCGTTCATAAAATACTTTTGATTCATCCACTCAAGTTCAAACACATTTTTTTGAACTTGTAATGGATGACACTTGATGTGAATACAGTTTTTTCAAATATTAATTCATTCATCAAATTTAATTGATTAATTTTATTCTTTTTTAGATTTAAGTTACATGTATCTAATAATAGATGGCGCCAGATGTAAGAGGAAAATTTCAACTTTATTTATAAAGGACTATCTGCAATATAGTGAAAAAAAATTAGGAATTGACAGAAATCTTTTTTATATTACATGTTTTTTAATAAGTTAATTATAGAAATTGTACCTAAGTGTCTAATGACTAGCGCTCTGGCGCTAAGTATCACAGGGTTAGAGTCCCGCGGCCCAATAGTGGTTCTGAATGAAAACGCAGGTCCCAGTCTAATATAACTGTAGAGAGTTGGGTGTAGGGTTGACAAATTTACTCCGTAATAACAAATAATCTCATATTTCGGAATCTGCCACCATGGGAATGTTGTGCCATAGCCCACCATGGGTCTATTGTGTCTTCGATCACCATGGTTCTATTGTGTCTTAGTCCACCATCGGTAATAGCTGTACTCCTCAGTAATAAACTTAGTCAAAAATATAGTTGACTAAATAAAACTGTAACATTACCCAAAAATAGATGTATTTAATCGTCAATCTTATTAGAATTTTTTTAGATAATATCTTTCCATCGGTTTAATTTCGTTTGACTTTAAAAACGAATCTAGCTGCGTTTCAATCTAATCTGTTAAAGTTAACCTATACCTGGCAAATTGGTTCTCTACGTTCATAAAGTGAGGGTGATCAGTTGGTGAGAGGTCTGGAGAATAGGATGGGTGCAGTATAATTTCCCGCTCATATTCTTCTAGGAGACACTTATTCACTCTTGCAAAGTGGGATTTGGCATTGATTGCTGTAGAATCACTCTTTTTCTAATTATGAACGATGACCTATTTTCCGGAAAAAATGTTTTAAAACCTCTTGGCTTATGAGAGGGTATTGTTCGACTGTGATTTAACATCTCATAACGAGCAATTCAAATTCCACCCTACACTCAAAATAGTATTTTTTTCAAGAATATTTTTCGAGTCTCTTGGATTGGACTTGAATGCTGACGTCTTTTGAATTTGACATTATATCAGATGATCCAACGATTTTTTTATACATATTTAAATTTTTAATCAGTTATAATTTTTAAAAAAGGGACAAAATTTTCGTTTCAATATGATGTATAAAAAACAAATATCATTAAAATTATGAACATAAATGATAGAATGAATGTGACACTTCATTGTGAGTGCAGAAATAACAAGCGAAACAAAAATTGATATTAAACAAAGTAACCATTGTTATGAAAATTATACAAATCGGTAAGAAATACATGACAAAAAATATCCTTAGTACAAAAATAGAGAATGTTTTAAATACAAGAATATATACTATCTAAACTATTACTCTTTTTATCAGATAATTAGTTTTATGTTTCGCTCAAACGCATATTGTTTATTTATTTTTTTTTCTTGTAACTTAAAATACCTTTTAATAAACAAAATATTTTTCTTTACCATAAAATAAATTCCAGAAAAAAAGAAATCGCAAAAAAAAAAATAAAAAAAAATTGCAATCTACTGAATTTTATTATGAGAAAATCTATAATAACAAGCATGAATCAATTTCCTTTTTGTGAGGAAATTCTTATAACAAACATCCAGACTATAAATATTTTATTTAAAAAAATAAATTTAGGTTTCATTGAAAGAGATAGATCTTATAACTTGAATCAACAATCTTTTATTATTTTAAATTGAAAAAAAATATTATTATTTATATTTATATTCTAGTTATTTTTAAGAGTTTTATTTTTTTTTTCTTTTTGCAATAATTTTCTTTTTTGATGTTTTATTAATTTGTATGGCTTGATTTTATATGAAACATTTTTAGGTATTTTTATTTATAGTGTTGAATACTTAATGATTAAATATTTAATTATATACTTTTAGTATTCCTTATTTAGTAATTAAACTAATTAATCTAAATTAGTTTAATTATTAAATTCATCTTTAAAAGAATATTGTACAAAAACATCGAAAATAGTTGTCCAATTAATTAAACAAACAGTAAGCATATAAGATCATAACATGAAAATATTAATTAAAATGCATAAACATTAAATATTATGTTAATTAATTAACTTATCTAATATTTATAAAACTTTCAATTTCTTTTGAATGCATATTGAACGGATTTTATGACAGACAATTCTTTTTAATTAATTAAAACTGTTTTTAACTGTATTTAACTGTTTCCAAGGTCATTAAATATATACAACATAAATATACATAAAAACATAAAAATTACATAAAAACTTATATTAAAATTAAATAAATTCTTATAACTAACTTTAATTAATGCTTGAAAAGGAAAATCCAAAAAAAATTTTAATTTAACTGAATTGTGGTAATTAAATATAATTCTAGATAAAAAAGAAAATTACGAAACATTTATTTCAGAAATATAAATATTGAAATAGTATGTAATTACATTCATAGAATATTATTTTTATATTTGTTTTGTATATTTTTAATTCAATATTGTATCGATATTATATTTTTATAGATCCAATTAGGAAATATTGACAGTATAATTCCAAAAATTTAAAACTTCATTTAGAAAAAAGAAACAAAACTTATAGAGTTATTAATTAATATATTTCATGTAATTGTTATTACTAATAACGTTGTGTAAGATCCTATTTCTGTTCTATTGCATTATACCGAAATATAAAAAAAAAATCCTGACTAGATAACTAGCATCACAAGCCACTATTAGTCAAATAATCTTGTACGAGAGTGGGCCAAGACGAACTATCTGGGCTAGAAAAAAAAAATGGCCACTGACAAAAAAACCATGTTATTCCATGATGAGCTAAATAATAGTTCCCTGCAACATCAATCTGCAGTGGACAAGGACCACAAGAATAATGTTGACCAAGAACAGAAAAATGGCGGGAAAAAAACGGGAACGATAATCTATCGCTGTTTTACGAATCGTCTGCTTCAGTTATGCTGCCAGATTGAAGGATTGCTCGCTGTCCAACTTAGTTTCTTTCATACTATTTCTTTTCTTTTCTTTTTTTTTTTCTTTTGTTTTTTTGCGGGGTGCACGTTCAAGAAAGCAAACGATACATTGTTTTTGTACGTACATCTCTGATAGAATTTACGTGTTTGGAATGTAGCTGTGATCTTATTACGAACGTTCGTCATTCGAAACATAACATGGAATTGAAACGTCATTTTGTGTGATGCTTGAATGAAGGTTTATTGAGGCGTTCTTTTACTGTTGGTTTGAACTGCCAAGCAAGAATGTTCTTTATTGAAATGTATGTATTTATTTAAGATATACTAAGCCCCATTTTTTTTAAGAGAAAAATATATATGTTGGGAAGATTATAGCAAGCAATGATATAATTAAAAAGAAAGCTGCGCAGTAGATCTACCTCCCCGTGGTGCACCTGGTAACACTTTTCAGTGGCTAAAAGATCTGCAACTTGGCATTATTGTTAGATTAATTAACTCTGTTTCAGCATGTTTTGTTGTATTCTCTGTTCTTTTTTATTTTTCGTTGTTCTTTTTTGTTTTTGCTGTAACTGTTCATAATCTGTTTATAATCTGAAATAAAAAAATAATAATAATTAAAAAGAATAAATTTAGTTTTCAATTAGTAGATTTCATCAAAAAGCAAAAATTTTAATGAAAATATTATTCGTTTTAAATTAATATTTTTTAAAACACATTCTTTTAAGTTAAGTCCAAATCTTTAATTATTTTCCATGAATTTCAATTAATAGAGATTAAATAATGGAAGTTGAATTATATATTTTTGTATAACTTTTTTTTTATAACTTTCGTATTATTAATTTTAAGATATATAAATATTTATTATTATTGTTTTAAAAGATGTTTTTCTTTATTATAAATCAGCATCACTATTAAATATAATAAAACTGTTTAAAAAAATGTTAATTAAAATTTTAAATAATATTTTGAACCATTACAACCATTTGTATGGTATTCAATCTTCAATAAAAAAAAAAAAGAAGAAATAAAATGTGATTGATATTTTGAAATAATTCTACTTTATTTATTTCAGTTTTTATAAAAATGAATTTAAAAGATTAATAATATCAAATTAATCAAGTTATGCATAATGAATGAACAATAAATTGAACTTTACTTTAGCATAAATAAAAGAATTAACTTATGCAGATATAATTTTCAAAATTAATTTGGAATATTTCAATCCATGGTGGAAGATGAAATTTTTAAAATAATAAAAGCGAGTGAAATTCTTACTAAATTATTTTTCTATTAAAGAAGATTTAAATACATAAAAAAATTTTATTTTGCAGCTTGCATTTGAGATGCATGCTTAAATATTAACAGCATCATTCATTCATTGTAGAGTCGATAATTTGATTTAATAAGGAGATTAAAAGAAACATTTTTAATCATATTTTGTTGCACATATTTAATGTTAAAAGTTATTTTATAATTAATAATCATTTATCATGAAATCTTGTTTGTTCTGATATCTTAAATATATTCATCATTGTTAAGATTAATTTCGGCAAAATTTTGCTTTTTGAAATTAAATTATATTTTATGCGAGGACCTTTAAATGTACTTCAATAAATATAATACTATTTAATGTTACAAAAATATGTGGGTATTAAAAAAATAAATTTATTTATTTTAATTGAAAAATTTAATGACATAAATTTAAAGCAATTTTTATTCTAATGTATGTGCACATTTTTTTTTTTTTTATACTTATAAGAGACAACCAAAAATTTTCCGTTTGAGACCGTGGCTGCAGTTTATTTGCAAATTATCATGTTGCCGATGACGATATATGTAAGCATAGACATCGAGCCATGTGGTTATAGGGGCATTCGTTTATTTCTAATGAGTGTGTGGGGAAAATGTTGAAACATTAACAACGGTGACGTTAGAACCAAATGTGTTCAAAATGGAACCAACGTGCTGCTGTTCTTTATTTGGTTGCCAAAGGACAAAATTCGGTAGAATGGTATGTTGTTGTTTCTTATCCCACTTGGCTGGCCAAGTCCATACGTATTCATGATTGAAGGGGGAAGAAGCAGCTTCTGTTGTGATGGAGCACCCGTAGGTAGAAGTCTGACTTTGGCTCCGTGACGCTCTTACAGTCATAGGAGACCGGGACCTACGGCGTAAAGTGGATTCCGAACTACTAAAACATCCATGGCACCGCCGGGACTCGAACCCGAAACCTGTGGCACCGAGCGCTAGACACTCAGCCATTCAGGTCCTAAATTTGTGAATGCCAACGGCACGCTGTGTTCCCAGGTGGTCACCCACCCAAGTACTGACCGCGCCCAATGATGCTTGACTTCGGTGATCTAACGAGAACTGGTATATTCAGCATGGTATGGCCGTTGGCTATAAAATGTAGAATGGTATTCATGGGAAAATGAAGAATGTGTATGGAGAAGAATGTCTGCCAAAACCACCGTAGTGGAATGGTGCTCAAAGTTCAAAGTTGCATGCCAGTGTTGAAAGCAATACTTTTCTTGAGCGCATTGTTGCAAGCGACGAAAACTGGTGTCACCACTAGGAACCTGGGTTGAAAGCACTGACCGTGATATTTTGTCTCAAGAAGTTCAAGAGCCAGTCATCTGCTAAAATAGCGATGCTTCTTATCCACCTCTCTGATTATCAGGCCTCATTGCTTATTTGGAGGCCTAATGGCCAATTGCATGGAGATCTGGCTTTGGCCCACAAGCTTCAGTTTTGAATCCTGGCGGTCTCATGGAGTGGTTCGGAATCAAAGATAAACTGTAGGTCCCGGTCTAATTAGCCTAAAATGTGCAAAAAATGACCGTAGAGTGACCAAACTATTGCTTATTGATTTCGAGGATCCATATGTCTCCATCACTGGTAAACGATACTGCGAAACACTGAAGAGATTGCTACATGCAAATAAGATGGAACTTCCTGGAAAAATTAGGTGAATCTGATTTTTGGTAATCCACATCTCCAAATCTCAAATGTCGTAACGCAGAAGTTGCACACATTAAAGTGAAAAATGCTCGAGTCCTGATTTCTAACCATCCGAATTTCACGACTTTGGTCCCTTAAAAAGTCATTGAAAGGTCAGCAGTTTATGTCTGACATTGAAGAGCAGTAGACAATTTCTGACTTCTTCAAGTAGCAGTAAAAAGTATTTTGCCAAAGGTGTATATTTAACCTGCTGAGGCATTGGCATGATTAACTAAATGCTCAAGGCCCTTTTGCATTTGCCAAGTCTGAGCAGCGTTCGAACAGCAACTGTTCCTCGCCCTTATATATGTAAATAAATAAGAGCTTATATACATTAACATTAAATATATTATATGTATTAAATTTTTAAATGAAAAAATATAAAGAGTATATTGATTCATATTAAATCTTTAAAAAAGAGAAATAGTAATAAGTTATATTTGTTACAGAAAACGCATAACTTTCCATATAAGGAAGGAAGTAAAAGATATCGGCTCCAAATGCATCTGATATACATATTATTTTTATCGCTATAAAATTAATCTGAATTTATTTCCAGTAAAAGCATGCATTCCAAGCTATCCATTCATTCTTTGAATTAAAACAAAATTTTCAATTCCACTCTAGAGAAGTCTCACCTTTTTAACAAATTTACGATTTTTGACACTTTCAAAGACCTGGTCTTTTTTCAAAACAGTACACAAATGCGTTCATCATGTAAGAACTTAGTCATCCTAAAACTAGTGGCAAACAGATAATCCATGGAAGAAAAAAAATCAACAAGCACACACACACACACAAAAAGACTGCAGATTTTTCATGTGCGTTTATTTATTTTTTTTTACAAGCAAAAGGAAACTTAATCCTCTAGAGAGAAACATAACAATAACAAGTAAAAAGAAAAAAAAAAGACATAATCTATCAGAAAGCTAAAACAAATACAAAAGCAGCTGGAAAACTGCCTTTTTACAGTTGACCACCCTAAACCAAAAACATTAACAAAAGAATCTTCTACCGTATAAACACACGAAGCCAGCACACAACAGCGCCAGTGTTTTCACTGTAACCGTCCGCAATGCTCTTTTTAACGCTTGATTGGCTTGCTGGCATCGTCATTAAAAAGTCATCAGGCACGATGATTCTTCACACAGCTTGGAGGAAAAGGTTGGCAGAAAAGGGCAAAGAAGAAGAAATAAAAACAGTAAATATGGATTCTGTTCCTGGAGGATTGGGTATTTTGGGCCCATGTGTTTTGGAAAAATAATGAAGGGATCAGTACAAACAGCAGCAAGCGTGAAAAGAAAGTGTTGGTATGAGTTAAATCTCAGTCGAATAAGTTATTTGTTTTAGTTTCCACAGCTTGCAGTCGATAACACATGTTTGGAAAGAATCAATTACGATGGACAAAAAGAGTTAAATTTCGATATCGTTTGCTAAAAGGGTAGTGGGTAAAAGTTTTATTGGTTTTAATACAATTGGTTCTTGTAATGGTTTTCTTAAATGTTTGGAAGAAATTCGTTTTAGAATTATTGGTTTAGTTGCAAAATGATGTGTTTGAAATCAATTGTCTCTTGCCTTTCTATTTTTCAATGAATTTAACATAAACATGATTATTTGTTAGTTAATTTTATTTTTAATAATTTTTGTAATTTACCATTTATTGTTATTTTCTTATTTCTAAAATTTTTTAATAATTTTAAAGATATTTATTTAAAACGTTCGTTATATTTTACATTTAGACAACTTTAAGTATAAGTAACATATTTACAATAGTAAAGACATTAAGAAAATTTCTGAATTTGAACTACAACAAAATTTTATAAAGGTTTAAAAAAATTTTTTAAATCGTTTCCATGACAATAAGATAAGTTAAACTATAAATATATCACAAAATAAATTTTTTATTGTTGTTTGCTTATTTTTCCTTTTGTATTTTTTTAATCTCAGAACTATCTCTTTCTTTTTTTTTTCAGAACAACATTAATTAAGTTAAGTTTGTTTTAAATGACGAAGTTTATCTATTTCACTAAAAAAAGTAACTCGTATAATTTATATTTTTTTAAATTAATCGAATTTTTGAAATTTTTACCCTCTATAAAATACCAATTACTATCTCATATCTGTTGCACAAAAAAAAAAAAAAATAATGAAAAAAAATAATAATAATAAATAATGCTTACTAAAATGCCATTTTTAAATAAATAACTTTCGATGTTATTAAAATGTTATAAATTATTGTCCTTTTAAAAATACATCTGATTAAAAAAATGTTCTTTCCGATACAAGATTCAGTGGATAATGTTTAGCTAGTAATATAATGCGATAAATAATAGATCCTCATATACCACCAGCTAATTATGATAACATCTTTCACTATTGCACTGTAATTTATTATTTCATTCAGTTTTTTTATTCTCATCAAACCTAGAAGTAATCTTATATTTATAAATAGCTGTGTTATACAATGTATGACAACAGCGTATGTATGCGATACATTTTTTTTTGTCATTAACATCTAATGAAATTCCAATGGAATGATCTATATCTCATTAGCCTTATTAAAAGAAATAGCCAAATGAAATATAACAAACATTTTTTACATTAAAATCTGTAAAGAATAACCACCAATAGGTGTATGCAATCCAATGAGGTTCTTCTTACATTGTTGCAAATTCCTGGCATATTTTGAATATTGTTTGCAACAATATGGTTCAACTTGGGGCTAAAAGTAATGTGAGCAGAGCCGTGTAGGAGGAAATCCAATGCTGGTATCCGTTGCAGCCATTGCTTTCAAAGTAAAACGATTATGATATAATGTAAAACGTATTGTTGCTTGATGAGAATTTTTTTGGTTTTCGCCCATGTGAATTACTAATGCTGTCAATGGAAAAAATTAGTGGGCCAAGGACGTCTGTCTACTGGCAAATTTCGAAACACGAGATGTTGTCTTTCTACGGGGTAAGGTTGTCAGCCTTACTTCCAATACTCTGCAGACCTACTAGACCGGAACCTACGATTTAAGCGGATTTTAAACCACTACAAGCATCCATGGCACACCAGCATCGAGCGCCAGAGCACTAGTCACTCGGCCATCAGGCCAGGTGAACGGACTTACCAATATATTAAACCAACTTCTTTTGCAAAGCAAACAAGTATTTATATTGTTGCAGATTCTGACGAAAATCTCTGAAAGCTAAGAACATTCTGTAAAAATTTCTGTAAAATATTATATAATTGTCCTAAATAGCACTTTATGTCACCCTAAAAACTGCGTTTCAGAATATACCATGGCAAAAAAAATTCTCGTTTTTACCTTTTGCAATTTTAAACCGGCTTACTTTCTATTAATCTGCATATATTTTGAAATCAATAAGATCTAGTAAAAACAAAAACTATGAATGATAAAATAATGCCTGAAGAGAAATGTGCCCGCTTAAGTATCGTTAGATGAAAACAACGGAAATTTCAACACTTTGTGAAAAATATCAATAGAAACCCCATCGAAATGTAGAGAATGATTATTTTCTACTGCGATAAGTTTCAGTGGCAACTATTAACATTTGCATATCTTATGGAAGAAACTTGAAAAGTTCTCATCAATCACTGTTTGCGGAAACGGATAGAATGTTACAAAACGCATTCGGTGAGCATTGCTCTATCGGAAAAAAAATATTTACAAGTGATATAAGCAGTTCAAAGAAGTCAGAGATCGCGTTGAAGATGAAGAGACCACAGTCGACCATCAACCTCAACCGACGAACCTCATGTCCAAAAAATTAAAAGATTTGGTGCTTGCAAACCGTTGATTTACATATAGAGACCTTCCTGATGATGTTGGAATTTCAAAAGGATCGGTTAATTCCATTTTGAGTCTCAAACGCGTCCAATTTCGACTGTTACCGAAAACACTGAATGCGCCAGATCAGACTGCATTGATCCATATTCTTCATATTGACAATCATTTTCCATATGTTCCATCAAAAATGAAATCCATATTGTTCTACAACCACTGTATTCACACCTTCTGACTTCTGGCTATTCCCTAAACTCAAAAGAACACTCCGGGGACACCGATTTTGAGTCGATTGAACAGATTCGACGTGTAACACCGCGCGTTTTGAAGGCCTTCCCTGCCGATGACTTTTTAGCATGCATTGAGAATTGGAAAAAAAAGTTGGCATAAGTGCATTGTGTCCGGAGGGGATTACTTTGAAGGTGATGAAATAAATTTGTAAGAATAAATAAACAGTTTTTTGAAAAAAAAATAATTGGTCTTACTTTTTGGGCACAGCAGTACTATACTAAACTGTATTTAAAAAACTCGTCCATTTATAAAATATCGTATTCGTTCTTCTGATCCAAGATTACACATTCCAGCTTGCTGAAAGAACATGATTTACACATTTCGCTGAGATACAAACTAATGGTGTTTTCCCAAGCAAAACCGGAAAGATGCCGTGAATAATTAATTGCTGCTTGCTCTCAGTTCACAAAAGACATGAAAAAAAATGGCTAAAACCCGGAGTTTTTAATTACGATGCTTTTTCATTACGCTTTTGGTCGAGCGAAAAAAAATGGTGGGCGTTTTTATATGCAGAGCTCCAGCTTGAAAGAAAACTCTAGTATATCTCATGAGAGAGACTTAATAAGTAGATGAGAACCTCTCTCTTCTTTTGCACTGGAAATTGCAGGAGCATGTTTCTCATCCTGTAATAAGTCGAGAGATTCTTTTACAAAAAATGCGGTTCATTTCGCTGCACGGGCTTGACTTGTTAATTTACCTAAATTAAGTCAGAGACTTAAAAGGCGTTGTTAATTACTCTACTTTTGTTACGGGGGTATAACGTCGTTAGAGCTGCATCTGAACTTCTCATCGCTTGTTATTGTGAGAGGCCTGTAAAGAGGTTTTTGTTCATTAAGTTGGTTAAAGCGCTGCGGCATATGAGGAAAGATCAGACTTTTTTCCACCTTCCTTGAATGTTTTCTTTTTTTTTTTAAAATTAGTCATCAGAAATTCAATAAAGTAAAAATAGAATATATTTAAAGGTAGATAGTAATTCCTTCAATATTTTGTTGAGTGCAATAGCTTTTCTGTTTTGTGGCGTAGTCCGTTTGTTATAAAAATGAAATTAATCTATTTAAAAACATTGAGAATCGGAAAAAAAAGTTGGCATAAGTGCATTGTGTCCGAAGGTTATTACTTTGAAGGCGATGAAATAAATTTGGAAGAATAAATAAACAGTTTTTGAAAAAGAAAATAATTGGTCTTACTTTTTGGGCACAGTATTATCAACGCGTTCTCTGCCTTCTTTGAACTGCTTATACCACTTGTAAACATTTCTTTCAGATATAGTTTACTCACCGAATGCCTTTTGCAGCATTCTATATGCTTCCGCACACAAATATTTATTCCGCAAAAAAAATTTAATGCAAGTGTCTTGCACAATGAATTCGGACATTTCAAAAATCGCCGAAATCAGTTTTAACGTCTCGCAAAGTCAGACGTAACTCAAACACTAATGCATATTTTAAAGTCAAATTTCACACAAGGACAGTACCAACAATCTACAAAAGAACAAGAAATTGAAATTCCATATGCACGGGAAATTTAAATTCAAAATTGTTTTTACTTTTTGGGCACAGTAGTATTAGCATTTGCATATCTTAAGGCAGAAATCATGGAAAAATTCTTATTAATCAGTCTGAGTTTCAAGAAGAGAGGGTTAAACACTGTGTCGTAACCGACATCAATTCTTCTCGTTTTAGTGACCGAATATCAATCTCCTCTTATGATTTTATAAGTAATTTCTCATCCACTCCCACGCGGAATCCACCCTCAAATACCATCCTGCCTAATCTGGAGAGTTAGACGGGGATATAAAGACAAATAAAAATATGTTTGTTTTCTACTCAAAAACAATTGTGGTTTAGTTCTTGAGAATTGGTTAAAACTGGCCTACTTCAGGCCGGGTTCCATAAATCAAATTCTTGGGGAAGAGAATGCAAGAGAAGAAGCCAAGAAGATAATCCTTTTGCGAGACTAAAAAGCACAAACACAAGCCCTGGGATTCTGAAATATTTGCTATCTTCGGAAAACACGCAGTATTTCGGAGCTCCTAGTTCGACTTCATCCTGTGATTTCCTATGGATGAAAAAAAAAATCGGTTGAAGTAAAAGTTGAGATTTTTCCTTTTGAAAAAAAAAATTTTGTTTTTGTTTTATGGAAACTTTCGGGTGAATTGAGTGAATTGTTTTGTTTGTTGTTATTTGTGTTGAAAATGTGTACTTGAAGATAAATGTATCGGATATGGGATTGAAAAAGTTACTTTAATTAAATTCCAGAATATTTTCAGAGATTAAAGTGATTCGTTAATTTCTTAACTATTGGGGTTACGTCAAAAATAAATAATAAGTCTTACGTAATGTATTAAAGTGACAAATACGAGTACAGAAATTAATAAATTATGATTAATAAAATTGAATTTTAATGTAACATATTTCGCAAAGTAACGAATTGCTAAATATAGCATATATATATAGTAACAGATATATGCTAATTTAAAATTTTTAGACGGAGTAATATTGAAAGTTTATCCTTTTGTTGCTCTTTTTTTACAAATATTTACTCTAACTAATATTAATTTGGTTGATTATATATAATGGATTTTGTAATTACTTTTAATGCATAATATTATTTTGATGTAAATTTTAAATTAATTAATTAATCATCAAATTTTGCTGATAGCTAAATGAATTTCAGACAAATAAAAACAACGACTTTGTTTGAGAAACTTTTTTGTAAAATTGAAATTTTTGAGGAAGTAAAACTAGAAAATGTTTTAACGAAGATATATTAACCTCTTGAATGTAATATAAATTTTAATTATTATTAAAATTCTTTCAATTTATACAAAATAAATAAGGTAATTAATTTCTTTAATGTAAGATTATTAAAAATAAATATTTTTTCAAAATAAATTAGTTTTAACAAATAAACAAGATTTTTTTAATCATTTTTTTTTATACATCTGTGATTTGTCTGGCTTTGTTTGTCGCTGTACGGTCATTTTTTGGGCACTCTTTAGGCTAACTAGACACAGATCTACAGTTTAACGTGGATTCTAAACCACTCACAAACATCCATGCCACCGCAAGGATTCGAACAGGTATTCTATGGTCACCTATTTGGGGTCACCTATTTCACCTAAGGGTTATTTTCTACTGGGATGATTTTCAGTGGCCACTATTAGCATTTGCATATCTTATGGGAGAAAACTTGAAAAGTTCTCAGCAATCAATCTGGTTGAATACTTTGTCACAATCGACATCAACTCTTCTTGTTTTAGTGAGGGAATATTTATCCCCTTTATGGGTAATTTCTCATCCACTCCCACGCAAAATCCCCCTTCAAATAACTTCAAAATCTAGAGAGAGATAGACGGTTATATAAACAAATAAAAAAATGTTTGTTTTCCGATCAAAAACAATTGTGGTTTAGTTCTAGAGAATCGGCTAAAACTGGCCTACTTTAACCTGGTTCCATAAATCAAATTCTGGGGAAAGAGAATGCAAGGGAAGAAGTCTGCGTTTGCCACGAACGTAATCCTTTTGCGAGACTAAAAAGCACAAACACAAGCCCTGGGATTCTGAAATATTTGCTATCTTTGGAAAACACGCAGTACTCCGGAACTCGCAGTTCGACTTGATCGTCTGATTTCCGGATGAGAAAAAAAAATCGGATGACGTAAAAGTTGAGATTTTTCCTTTTGAAAAAAAAATTGTTTTTGTTTTACGGAAACTTTTCGGTGAATTGAGTGAATTTTTTTGTTTGTTGTTATTTGTGTTGGAAATGTGTACTTGGAGATAAATGTATCGGATATGTGATTGGAAAAGTTACTTTAATTAAATTCCAGAATATTTTAATACTGTGTCCAAAAAGTGAGACCAATTTTCAATTTAAAATTCCCGGGGCTTATGGAATTTCAATTTTTTTTTCTTTTTTAGGTTGCTGGCACTGTCCTTGACATCTGTGAGAAATGTGAAGTCAAAATACTCATTAGTGTTTGAGTTACGCTTGGCTTTGTGAGGCGCTGAAACTGATCCCGGCGATTTTTGAAATGTCTGAATTAATTGAGCAAAGAGCTTGCATTCATTTTTTTTCGGAAACGTATAGAATGTTGCAGAAGGCATTGCATTCGGTGATTATTACTATATCGAAAAGAAATGTTTAGCAGTGGTAAAACAGTTCAAAGAAGGCAGCGAGCGTGTTGAAGACGAAGAGCCTTCTGGTCGACCCTCCACCTCAACCGACGAAGCTCACGTCCAAAAAATTAAACATTTGGTGCTTGCAAACCGTAGATTTATAATTACCTTGCTGATGACGTTGGAATTTCAAAAAGATCTGTCAATTCCATTTTGGGCCTCAAACTCGTCAAATCTCGATGGGTACCGAAAACACTGAATGTGCCAGCTCACACTGCATTGATTCTTCGTGACCTTTTCCGCAAAACAGAAACCCATATCGTTCCACAACCATCGTATTCCCACCGTGCGATTTCTAGCTCTTTCCTAACTTCAAAAAACCACTCCGAGGACACCGTTTTGTGTCGATTGAAGAGATTCAACGTGAATCTCCGCGCGCTTTGAAAAGTCATCGGCGCCCTGCCGATGACTTTTTAACATGCATTGAGGATTAGAAAAACGTTCGCAGGGCATTAAGTTAAGTTCGTTAAGGGCATTGAATCCGGATGGGAATACTTTGAAGGCGATGAATTAAATTTGAAAGAATAAATAAAGATGTTTTGAAAAAAAAAAATTGGTCTTACTTTTTGTGTATTAATGAGTGATTAAAGTGATTCATCAATTTCTTAACTAATACGGTTACGCCAAAAATGAGTAATATATCTTACGTAATGGTTTAAAGTGCCGCGTATGGAAATTAATAATTTCTCATTAATTAAGTGGAATTTTATTGTAACATATTTATACAAGGTAATGAATTGCTAAATATAATGTATATAGTAACAGATATATGATAATAATTTAAAATTTTTAAAAGGTGTAATATAGAAAGATTATTTTTATCATTTCATTGCTTTTTTTTATAAATATTTATTATAACTAATAGTAATGTGGTTATATATATGATGGATTTCGTAATCATTTTTAAGGCATAATATTGCACTTATGTAAATTTTGAATTAATTAATTAATCATCAAATTTTGTTGATATCTGAAGGAATTTCAGACAAATAAAAATAATGACTGGTTTTGAGAAACATTTTAGTGAAATTAAATTTCGCTATTTGTTTATGAAGAAGAAGAAAATGTTTTAACGAAGATATAATACCCGTTCGAATGTAATAAATATTTTAATTATTATTAAAATTCCTTAAGATTTTACAGAATTAATAAAATAATTTATTTCTTTAATGTAAGATAATTAAAAAAAAATTTTTTTTTAAGTATACTTAATTAATTTTAACAAGTAAACATGATTTTTTTTTGATAATTTTATAGATCGGTTTTTTTTTACATATGATTTTATAGGTGGTTTGTCTGATTTGGTTTGTCGCACTACGGTCACTTTTTGCCCACATTTTAGTCTATTTAGACCGGGACCTACAGTTTAACGTGGATTTCAAACCACCACCACTACTACTACTACACCACACCACATCACTGTGTCTAGAGCTGAGTTGCCCCTTTACAGTTTGGGAATGATGTGGGTGAGAAGAATTATGATTGGGATCTGAGGAGCTTTACGGTAATATGAGAACATGACCTACAGTTTAAAGTGGATTCCAAACAAATAAAAACATCCATGGCACCACCAGTGAGACAGAGACGTGTTCCAGAGCTCTAGCCACTCAGCCATTTTGGGCGTCAAACGCGTCAAATCTCGATTAGTACCGAAAACACTTAATGCGCCAGCTCACACTGCATTGATTCTTCGTGACTTTTTCGCCAAAAATGAAATCCATAGCGTTCCAAAACCACCGTATAAGCATCATGCGACTTTCAGCTATTTCCTAAGCCCTAAAGATCACTCCGGGATTTTGAGATCCGATCGCCCGATTTTGAGTCGATCGTTTTGAGTCGATTGATGAGATCGACGTGAATCGGTGAGCGCTTTGAAGGCCATCCCTGCAGATGACTTTTTAGCATGCATTGAGGACTGGAAAAAAAAAAGTTGGCATAAGTGCATTGTGTCCGGAGGGGATTACTTTGAAGGCGATGAAATAAATTTAGCAGCATAAAGAAAGTGTTTTTGAAAAAAAAAATAATTGGTCTTAATTTTTGGGCACAGTAGTACTGTACCAAACTGTATTTACCAAACTCTTCCCTCTATAAAATATCGTATTCGTTCTTCTGATCCAAGATTACACATTCCAGCTTGCTGAAAGAACATGATTTACGCATTTCCCTGAGATAGAAAACTAATGGCGTTTTCCCAAACAAAACCGGAAAGATGCCGTGAATAATTAATTGCTGCTTGCTCTAAGTTCGTAAAAAAGAGAGATAGAAGAAAAAAATGCCTAAAACCTGGAGTTTTTAATTAACGATGCTTTTTCATTACGCTTATGGTCGAGCGAAAAAAAAATGGTTGGCGTTTTTATATGCAGAGCTCCAGCTTGAAAGGAATCCCTAGTATATCTCATGAGAGAGAATTAATAAGTAGATGAGAACCTCTCTCTTCTTTTGCATCGGAAACTGCAGGAAGCATGTTTCTCATCCTGTAATAAGTCGAGAGATTCTTTTACCCAAAATGCGGTTCCTTCTGCTGCACGGGCTTGACTTGTTAATTTACCTAAATTAAGTCAGAGGCTTAAAAGGCGCTTTTAATTACTCTACTTTTGTTAAGGGGGTATAACGTCGTTAGAGCTGTATCTGAACGTCTCATCGCTTGTTATGTAAAGAGGTTTTTGTTCATTAAGTTGGTTAAAGCGCTGCGGCATACGAGGGATGATCAGACTTTTCCCACCTTCTTGGATGTTTTCTTTCTTTTTTTCTAAAGTAATCTTCTGACATTTAATAAAGTAAAAATAGAATATATGTAAAGGTAAGGGCTAATTCATTCAAATTTTGTTGAGTGCAATAACTTTTCAGTTTTGTGGTATATTCCGTTTGTAATAGAAATGAAATTCATTTACTTATGAAAAGCATTGAGAATTGGAATAAAAGTTGGCATAAGTGCATTGTGTCCGGAGGGATTACTTTGAAGGCGATGAAATAAATTTAGAAGAATAAACGGCTTTTGAAAAAAAAATAATAATTCGTCTTACTTTTTGGACTCAGTAGTAAATGATTAACTTTATCAAACTCTTAGAAACAAACGGTAATTGAAGCCTATGAAAATAGGACGTATATCAAACGAATTTTTCCCATAATAAATAGATAATTAATCCGTTACAAATGACATGAAAAAAATGGTAAAAGGCAAGGTGTTTAACAAGGTCTATAACGAAGAATATTTTCCATAATGAATAAATGATTGATCCTTTTCTAACACATTTGAAAAATATAGCAACATGCTTCAATTAAACAGGGAATATATGAAACGAATTTTTTCCATATTGGACAAAGGAACAATTGAACCATATTGTTTCTATATTTACCATATCCTTTCAAATATTTTGAAAGAGAGAGTAACAATCTCCAATTATACAATGTATATATCAACCGCATTGTGTACGGAAGGGATTACTTTGAAAGCGATGAAATAAATTTGGAAGAATAAATAAAGAGTTTTTGATAAAAAATAATTGGTCTTACTTTTTGGATACAATAGTATATCTCTTTATGATTTCATAAATAATTTCTCATCCACTTCCACGTTCAATCTACCTTCAAATAACATGCTTTCAAACCTCGTATGATAAATGGGGGATATAAACAAATAAAAAAAATGTTTTGTTTTCTACTCAAAAACGATTGTGGTTTAGTTGTGGAGAATCGGCTAAAAACTGGCCTACTTTAGGCCGGGTTGCATAAATCAAATTCTTGCGAAAGCGAATGCAAGAGAAGAAGTCTGCGATGCCAAGAACGTAATCCTTCTGCGATACTAAGAAGCACAAACACAAGCCGGGGATTCTGAAATATTTGCTATCTTTGGAAAACACGCAGTACTTCGGAGCTCGTAGTTCGACTTGATCCTCTGATTTCCGGATGAAAAAAAAATCGGACAAAGTAAAAGTTGAGATTTTTCCTTTTTGAAAAAAAAAAATGTTTTGTTTGTTTTATGGAAACTTTCGGTAGAGGTGACTGAGTGAGTTTTTCTGTTTGTTGTTGTTTGTGATGGAAATGTGTACTTGAAAATAAATGTAACGGATATGTGATTGAAAAAGTTACTTTAATTAAATTCCAGAATATTTTAAAGTTATTCATTAATTAACTAATATGGTAACGTCAAAAGTGAGTGATATATCTTACGTAATAGAACAAGGTGATAAATATGCGTATGGAAATTAATAAATAATTTCTCATTAATTAAATGGAATTTTAATGTAACATATTTTACAAGGTAACGAATTGCTAAATATAATGTGTATAGTAACGCATATATGCTAATGATTTAAAATTTTCAGAAGGGGTAATATTGAAAATTTTTAGACATTTTGTTGCACTTTTTTTACCAATATTTACTTTAACTAATATTAATACGGTTAAGATGGATCACTTTCAATGTATAATATTACTTTGATGTAAATTTTAAATTAATTAATTAATAATCAAATTTTGCTAAAACTAAAGGAATTTCAGACGAATAAAAATAAAGACTGGTTTTGATAAATATTTTAGTGAAATTAAGTTTCAATACTTGTTTATGCAGAAGAAAATGTTCCAACGAAGATATATTACTCGTTCGAATGTAATAATTTTAATTATTATTAAAATTGTTTACTCTTTTACAAAATCCTAAGATAATTAATTTCTTTAATGTAAGATTATTAAAAAAATATGCTTTAAAAAATGTACTAAATTAGTTTTAACGTGTAAACATGAATCTTTCGATATTTTTTTTTATTTAACGGTGATTTGTCTGGTTCGGTTTGTCGCTTTACGGTCATTTTCTTGTACACACTTTAAGCTAATTAGACTGGGACCTACAGTTTAACGTGGAACCGAACCACTCACAAACATCTATAACATCGTCAAGATTCAATCGGGGAGTTTTGCGTTTCTGATGTATATTACCT
The DNA here is from genome assembly GCA_021605075.1 of Caerostris darwini. Lineage (NCBI taxonomy): Eukaryota > Metazoa > Arthropoda > Arachnida > Araneae > Araneidae > Caerostris > Caerostris darwini. Next base: position 626,084 of record BPLQ01013827.1, read on the forward strand.
AGCGGCCTGGTGGCCAATTGGCTAGTGCTCTGACCTTTGGTGCTTCTGGTTCGAATCCTGGCAGTAGCATGTTTGTTAGTGGTTCGGATTCCACTTTAAACTGTAAATCCCGGACCAAATAGCCAAATGTGAAATAATTAGTTCCTAATTACCCCAATGGCAAAAATGACCATAGAGCGACAAACTAAACCAAACCTTAAGCATATTACCAACAGCAACACCGACAGGCATGAACTGTTTTTCTGGTGAACTTTGAGAGATATCTATCTCACATTTGCGTGCTGTATGGCTTAGAACATCCCAAAACATTTTCCTAATACTTTTACATATTTGATGTCTTTTCAAGCGTAATATATACATATATTTTTAATTTCCGCTTTTCTTCTTCGCAGTGCCACGAGATTAGGTAGAATATTTTGCTGAACGATGTAGCTAACATTAGTGCTTCATAAATTAATCTTTCCTTAAAGTTCGTCGTTATACTGTAGAGCTCGTGAAAAATGAAATTGATGAAATTGAACATTCAGAATTAAAAATAAAAGAGATGAACCAAAATGTACGCATACAAAAGTAGCACCAGTATTAGATTTTTCTTCTTCCTCTTGAATGGCGCAACATCCCCTGGTGGGCCAAGTTGGCGAGTAGGTCTACTGTCAGATTTTGAAATATGATAAGTTTTCCTTCTTATGGTGTAGGGTTGTCAGTTCTCCGCCCAACAGTCATATTAGACAGGGATCTACAGTTTAAAGTGGATTCCGAACCATTACAAACATCCATAGTACTGTAATAATTCAAACAGGAAACCCGTGGCACTGAGTGACAGAGCGCTAGATTGCGCTAAATTGATGAAAATAAATATACAGATTTTTTTTAAAAAAAGAGATGGACCAGCATGTACTCCTACAAAAATCATGATAGTATTAGATTTCTCATTACAATAGATTCGGAAGTGACCATTAGCTTCACAGCAAAGTTTCTGGTGGGTTTTTTTTTTTTTTTTTTTTTAACAGGAAAATTAACTAATTTTAAAACCCAAAAGACTATCGTGTAACAGAAACAGATAAAATGTATTTGTAAAAAGTATTCGTAACTGAAGTTAAACATCATGTATGTGTTTGGTGGAGTAAGGAAAATTTCAGTTATTCATGAATAAGTCTTCTAATTTTAGTGTTTTATATAAAGATTCAAACCTAAATATGGGCCATTAACTTGAATTAAATTCGTTTTAAATCAAATGTCAAATGAAAGCAATACCAAAAATTTACTGTTAAATAGTGATGGTACGATCATTATTCTGATGAAACTGACGGATTCTCGCTCTATCAATGTAAACAGAAAGTGACGATGTGCGTGCATAGATGCGCCCAAAATGAACAAAATAGCCCCGCCCACTTCCTTAACGAAAAAGATTGCCGAACGTGTTTTCTTGTGTTTCGAATGTTTTCTCGTGTTTCGGACGCGTCTCATTTTAGAAATTAAACTTCAATAAAAAAAAATTAAGCAAAAACTATCAACTCCTGTTTTCTTTATTAAATAAAATTGATTTTCATTTGCAGTTTTATGCATTCTTTATTTTTCTAAAATCTTTGTTTTTTATCTTCGACTTTAGCTCAGATTTACATTGGAGGGTGTGTATCGTTAAAAAACAGTAAGCTTAATTCAAGTTTTCAGTAATTTGAGGTAGCTGGATCCTGCACTTAATTTATGTAATTTCTCTCCATTTTTACCTAACTTAAATTAAAATCTTCTCTTTTGCATAATGAATTATTCAGACAGAAAAATATCAAAAACTGCAAACATAAATTTTTTTAAAAAACATCATTCTTCACTTAATAAAAATAATTCTTATAAAAGGTGTGAAATTAAATATCAAAACAAAAAAGGTTTCTGCAAATTATTTTAGATTTTTTTATTTTATATGAATTTCACTTCCAACTAGAGAAACCCCGCAAAGTAAAAAAAATTTAAGTAAATAAATAATTATTTTCTTTTTTAATAGTTGCATTTATTTTATTTTATTATTATTTTTTTGTTTTACCACTCAATGACATTTAAGTTATTTACTAAACTTTTACAAACAAATATTGATTATTTCTTTTTCATTCTACAAATTTAAATTAATTAATGTTGTTGATTATTTGCGATATATTCTAAGCGAAAAAAATCAGGATTATTATATGAAAATTATAATTATATAAATTCTGATATTTTTTTGTAGAGTTATGTATTTACAGGCGACTTTTGTTTATTTCTGTTAGTTATAATTAATTAATTTTTTGATATTTATTTATTTTACTGTTTAACTAATTTTAATTAAATCCAAATATTAAAATTAAAAGCTAGACAATAGCAAAAATTAAAAAAAAATTAGTAAGATAAATTGATTTTTATATGAACTTTCTTTAAATTTTCATTTATTTTTATCGATTTTTAAGAAACTTAATGAATATTTTTAAATTAAAAAAAATAATGGCAATGTTAGCTCAGATAATGTACAAAATAAATTCTTTTTTCGACAAGTTGTAGAATATTATCGTCGAATTATTATAAAAAGGTACAATTAAAATTAATAATTACAGTGGTGTTAGAACCACAAAACCTGGTCGTTTAATAATCGTGATGAACAGTGATAGGGTAGGACGAATCATCTTCCATACTTTTTTCCATGACAGGACAGGTGCATTTTTAGAGGTCACCTGCATTAGCGTATGATCCTGATTGTTTCCTTTCAACTATCAAGCATGGAGTTTTATCTGTCAGGATTATGGGTAGCTATGTCCTGGTTTCTGATGGCCCAATCGTAACCCTGAAAGGAAGGATCGCTGGGGAGAAGTATAGAGAAGTTTCAGGTGACCAGGTCCAGCCTGTGAAGCAAACTTTGTTTCTTTCAGGAGATGGACATTTTCAGGAGGATAATACTCTTATATATGTAGCGGGACCTGTCCAATCATGTTTTGATGAACACCAGAATGAAGTGAAATATCAATCTTGGCCAAAATAATTCCCCAACCTCAATATCTGTTATGATCTATTTTAGAGCGATCAATCTGGAATGGATATCCTCTACAGACATCGCTCCCGGGACTTTCACACTATCTCCATGAAGAATGGTTCAATATTCCTCTAAACTCTATTCAGCACTTGTATGAGTCGATTCTCAGGCGATACTAAGCTATATTACATATCAAAGGCTGTTCTACGCCTTGTTAATTAAAGATTCCTTATAACTGTAGTGTGTTTCCATTATTTTTATAACCACCTGTACATACATTGAATTAAAATTAATTATATTCATATATTTAATAAATCAAAACGCATCCTATGTAAGCAATAATATATTTCCGATGGAGAAAAGTAGAAACATATTTCAGGTACTAATATTTACCATAAGCATTATATTGTCTGACCCAACTACAATATATATTCTAAAATCAAAAATTAATCTAAAAATTAATATGGAACTGATTCACCATAGGGAATATCTAGTACTGGAATAGTTAATAAATAAATTTTTAGCTGCTATTTTTCTCTGTTCTATAATTTTAATCATTTTAATAATTAACTTAATATTAATTGTTCCTGATTATATTATAAATGTATATTCGAAGATTCTTTTGACTTAGTGCCCTTTTGTTATTCATACTATTATAGGGTAAAGTCCTGTATAACCTTAAAAATTCCTATTTGTTAAATAAATTCAATGGCAACATCTTCGTTAAAAATTCATTCAATTGTTCGGAAATTCAGTTTGTAATTGTTCAATTGTATATATTTATTCATGATATATTGTTACTAACAAGGCTTGTAAAGTCATTATTTAACTCATGTCAATATGAAATTCATTAAAGCAAACATTAAAAGTAAAATACTACAATTAGTCATGTAGGGCCTGAATGGCCGAGTGGCTAGCGCTCTGACGCTCGGTACCACAGGTTTGAGTCCCGGCGGTGCCATGGATGTTTGTAGTGGTTCGGAATCCACTTTAAACCGTAGGTCCCGGTCCTATTAGGATCGTAGAGCGTTGCGGGGGCATTGTTATTCCGCGTCCGTATCTTCAAGTTACAAGTGCCCCCTGGGTAATGCAAAGTGAGTAACGTCTTTGCAGCGCTTGCCGTAAGGCATCCAAGACCAAGCTGTCTAAGTGTTTGCCAGCTTCATTGGAACAAAAAAAACCATTTAGTCATGTAATGTTCTATACAATGCATGTTTATTTATTAACTCAGCTTCGGGAGTAATGAAAAAAAAGTCGTTAAATTAATGATTCCAATTTATTATATTTATACAAATAGTGTAATAGAACTAATAAGATACTTTATCAGTCGCCATCGACAAAAGTGACAATCTTGGAAAAACATATTTAATGTCTTCAGTTAACCTGCTCATCTTTGAATATTTTAAATCATGCCGGGACTCTGGATTCCACAGAGTCCCGGTGATGCCATGGATGTTTGTTGTGGTTCGGAATCTACAGGGTCATTGTAATTGAAGTCCCTCTTCCAAAATGCTGTAATTAAAGAGCTACTCGTCACAATGAATTCAAATTTGAATTGAAGATATTTGAAGAAGGGGGAAACAACACGCCCTTAAAAAAGTTCCAAAATGTACGAATAGATGGCCCTTTAAGCGGCATAAAGACAGTGAATTCGGCTGCCAGTGATATTTTGAATCGGAATGACAACGTAGTTGACATGAGATGCACATGAAACCAACTGTAGTGTTCAATGTGGTTGATTGTTTTCGATTTTTTAACGGAAAAAATGACACCCAAGTCATTCAACAGTTGTGATACTGATAGTGGAAAGCCCATCTACCACGGCAAGTTCATACCAAATTGGATGGGAAACTCTGTGGAACTTTTTTTGATGCCACACCGTTGCCCCCTTCTTCAAGTATCCTCAATTCAAATTTGAGCTCATTGCGACGAGTGGTCCTCTTTTTACAGCATTTTTAAAGTGGGACTTTAATTATAATCACCCTGTACTTTAAACCGTAAATCCTGGTCTAATAAGACTGCTGGGAGTAGGGCTGACAACTGTACACTATAAATAAAAAACATCATCTGTCTCGACCTCAACCACCATATAGCTGTTACGCCAATGAGAAAGAAGATAAGTTCTTATTTAAGAGATTGATTAGAAGTGCGAGAGTTATTTTGTTTTCAACTTCCAATAGCGCTGCTAAGTGACCGATCAAGATATACGTATAATTTATATTTGCTTATTGCGCTTCTGCGTAGTTTCCTCATCGTAATGTTAACGGATCTGCAGCTGGGATCCAGATCCTTTAACATGGCCGGCAATATTGACACTCCAACCAAATGTTAGTTCCACAACGTCATCCATTTTATACATTCAAAAGAGAAAAGGGCAGCAGAAACAAGTCGGAGAATGATCTGTGTTTAGGATGTTTGTTAGTGGTTCGAAATCAACTTTAAACTGTTGGACCCTGTCTAATTTACCAAAAGTGTGCTAAAAATGACAGTAGAGCGACAAACTAAACCATAGTACACAACCCCAAGCTGGTCCAACCAAATAGAGAGCTTGAGCTAGCTTTGAACCATGAATATTCAGATTTTCCGTCGATGTTGATGCATGACTATGACTATGATTTCTTAGGATTGTAGCATGCCCATTTTTCATCAGCAGTGATGATAAGATGCAAAAAACTCTAACATTTTTTTTTTTTTTTTTTTGGTGTTGAATCAACTGTTAACGCGTGAAAAATTGTTTTTAAATATCTTTCAGTTTCATTTTGTATGGGATCCAATTTTCTTCTTTTTGAATCATACTGAATGCATTTAAATACCTGGAAATTGTTACTTAATCAACATTCAACGATTCAGCAACCATTCTTTTAAATTTAACATAAATCTTGGTCGAGAAATGCTTCGAATTTGTCATCTTGAAACTCTTTCGGCTTAACAGGGTGTTCTTTGTCAACTATATCAAAATCATCACTTCTGAAACGTCGATGATTTCGTCTCTTTCGTCGTCGAAACCAATACTCACACGTTTTTATCGATGGATTATGCTAACAGAAAGTTTCCTTTCTTTGTATTAAACAAGAAGTGTAAAACTTCCAGCACAGTGCATTTTGCTGACTTGTAATTCGACATCTTCGGAGCTATGAAAAAATATGTTGTTGACACTGACACTGACAAAGTTGACAAAAAGTAAAGCCCAATGACAGATCTTTGATATGAATATAGCTACAAAGGTGTGCGATACTATATAGAATAAGTTAAGCCATCTATTGTAAATTCCTCAAAATTAATTCACAATCCTTTTTTAAACTTTTATTTCCAATGGCAAGAGAAAATGACGAAATTTTTAAAGCGCACAAGAAAAAGAAAACAATAATAGAAAAAAGTTTATACTTTTATCAGCAAAGTTCTAGCTGTCCAATATCTTTTCACCTCGGAATCTCTAGGCAAGGACGGGAATCCTGCTATATGGTGCTTATCCTTGATCTCACATGCCGATAGTAGATCTTTTTGTTGTCTAGGACGTTACCAGGATGCAACACGTGGAGGTATATCTACCGGCGTGCCCTAAATTCAAAATCCTGCTATTAAAAAAATATTTCATAAATAAAGCATGCATAGTAAAAAGTTTATAAGCATATTTTTAATAATAATAATAAAAACCCAATTAGCATAATTTAATAATTGAGAAAAATTTTTTAATACTTAAATCTGTTAAATTTAGTCAATAGAATTAATACTTAAAAAACAATGCACAGAAAACAGAAATAATATAAGAGCTCCTTTTGCAATGCATTATAATGTAACATCTTTGTTTGTCTTTCAAATAGCCTTGAAATAGAAACCGAATGGATAGTCTTTCTACAGCTATGCAACACTGCAGAAAATGTGCTATTTTCACAGCTCTAACAGCCAACGGGGAAAAAGTGAAACTTATGTTTCTATTTTTTTAAGGAACATATATATATATAGTTTTTTTTCAGAAACTTCGGTTTTATGCGCTTTCAATTTTTTTACTACCTTTCACTGGTCTAAACTTTTGCTCCAGAAAAATAAAACAGGAGCAAAAAAAAAAAAAAAAAAAACATTAAAGTGCCCTCACTTATATATCCATTTCACTTTAAGTTTCTTCGTTGTTTTAAGGAAAGTCTGCGAAATTTTTTAAAGAAAGAGAATGCAGAAAGCGTGCTAAAAATTTTTTTCGACCCTTTCCTTTGAGAATCGTTTGTGCTAAGCGGTCCCCTGTATATAATTTTTTTTCTGCTTTTAAATTGTAAGCTTTCGAATACCAATTTGATACATTTGAAATTGAGAATTTTCTCTTGTGAATGCATTTTCATCGTATCCTCACTCCATTTTTTAAGTCGTTTTTGTCGCAGCGTGAGTGTTTTTATAAGAATTTTATTGAAAGCTGTTGTTTTAAGCGAGTTTTGAAGCTCACGTATAAAATACATTTGGAATACTCGCAAGACTATCTTCTGTTTTTTTTTGTATTTAATCGGAATTGGTACATTTTATTTATATGCCTTGGCATTTCAGAACGGCGGACACTTTGGACAGAGGTCAAACTTCACTGTGTGACAGAGATGTAGGGCCTGCTACTTCATACAAACAATTTGCGGCCACAATTTTAAACGAAAGTCCTTTAAAGCGAAGATATGGAGTCCATCAAAAAATGTTCGATTCATGCGTCGAATTTTTTATTTTACTTCAAACTCCTTACTTTTCACTGTAATTTTATAAACTGAAATGCTTATTAATCGTTTTTAAGAAATTGTTTATTATTGACAATCTTTATAACGACTATTACTGTTTGTTGTTGTTTCTCATCCCATTTTGTCTGCAGCAACATCCAGACCAAGTCCATGAACCCGTGAAGTTATGATGAGGGGTAAAAATTGCGAATTCTTTTTATCCTTGACCTCGCGGCACAAAAACATGGTACCCAAAGGGAAAGTCTGAGTTTACCCCACCCGGTTACATACCCTGGTGGGGTACACCATTTTAGTCGCCTTTAACTACATGCTACAGTAAGGCTATTCTACCCCGGACCCACAAGGGGTAAAACTATTACAGTAATCTTTAGAGTGACTTTTATTGAACACATATATTTAAAAAACATTTTTTTGCAATACAAAGAATTTTTCAAATCATTAAAGTGTGTAGCATTTGCACTCATTTTAAAAGACATCCTTCTACTCTAAATTTGCATACAAAAATATATGCCCAATAAAAATAACATTAATAAATTAACAGGTACAAAACTATTATAGAATGGATAAAGACAAGCGATAAATTGTTCATTTAATCACAAATAATCTACATTTGTAATACATGAAATACTTTTTTTTTGTTTTTAATTATAGAAAGATTTTATAAGATTTTCTTTTATTGTTAAGCCAAGGTGGCATTTATAAGTTTCAGCTCTGAAAAAAGGTATATCAACACTTGCATCGTTTGCAGTTAAAGCAGTCACTGTATTTGGGTTTGGTTGTATTATTGAAGTAAATCGAATTGATATTTAAATATTTAGGTTTTTTCTTACATTAATTCCTAGTATTTTGAAAAATAAAAGTTAATTTTATTAATGAGTTGTATTTTTAAAACGACTTCTGACTCCTACACCTCCAAAAAGGCTCGACTGCCGACTCAGCCTCTGACATCCCACCTCTGGTCTACAATTATGTTTGTGAAATGGGGTTAATCCTTCTTCACTTCTCCCTCAAACCAATTAACCTTTACACTACATCTACATGTAGCCAATTTGCATGAATTTTGTATGAATTTTGTTATTTTAATTTGTTTGTTACCTGGTCACACGAGAATAACTAGTAATAAAAGAGCGTCCAAGGCTACTAAAGCAGCAATTTATTTAAATAAGAATTTAGTTCCTTGACAGAATATCGACTTTGTTCTAATACGTATCTCCTCCTGCGTAATGTAAATTAGGAGAAAGAGATAGTTAAATAATAAGAAGCTTTAAATTCTGTTGTCCATCGAGAATTTTAAACAAATTGAATTAAACCGCTTACTAAGAATATAAGCCATACTTACATAACTCACCCAACACATACTTTTCTTGGTGCCACATTCAATTTGACATGCGCCAGTGTTTCGTCTGTCTAAAACATATTAATTCGTTTGTCTTACACCAATAAATTAGATGCTATACTCAAACTTTTTTGTACTGGTTATCCTATCTTGGCTCACTTACTGGTACACCTTCTTATTATAAATCGCATTTTGTTTCAAATTCTCATAAATTGCACAGTTTGCTTTAAGTTATAGTTATAGTTTTACATTTTATTTAATCAGATAAAGATTTTGTACTTTCGCTTAAGTGCTTGGTTTTAATATATGTAAGTTGAACAATCTGTTTGGCTCACCTTGGCCAAAGCTGGCACTTACTGTTATCAAACAATACCAACCAACCATTTATAGTTATAATATATACCAACAATATACATATATATATACAATCAAAAATATATACCAACGAACTAAATAGTCAGTGGTAAATACGAGCAATCACAAAAGAGGTCCTCTTGTATAGGAAAATTTCCATAGTTTCAAAAATAAAATAGTCTATTTACGTGATTTATTTTGAAAATTTCTTTTGTAATCCAGAAATATGACAAAGTACAAAGCCAAAGATTTAAAATCGCCAAGTTGGCAGCAAATTTGTCAAAAAAAATACATATTTTGTGAAATCTGTATCACATTAAGCGAAATATGGCATACTAATTTCAGTGACATATATTGCGAAGAAGATACAATAAATAAATAGATATTACAATATCTAGCTAATAACTTATGTAAGCAGCTAAATTAACCCTTGAGAAAATTTACAAAATATGCTTGCATCGTTCAATTACATTTTTATCAGTGCCACACTATTGAATATTTGTGTCATATAAGTGTTTTTCAATGTTTTAAGGATTTCAAAATAATGCCATTATTTTAAACTATCTTATGTTCTATTCGAAAAAATTCCTTGGATAGTTCAGTGAGAATTAAACTGGCATCAAAATATTTTACCTTTAATAAATTTATAAAAACTTTATTTAGTTTTCAAAATAAATATTTTTATGATTATTATTTTGTACATAATTTTCTCAATTAAAACACCATTTGATATTCTGAGAGTTGAAAGTTTTGTGTATAACAAATACGGATGAGTTTTTGCAAATTGACGAAACTGAGTTTTGACTTCATGGTTATTTAAATGATAATGTATAGTCCAAATCCTTAATCTGGCTATTGGTTTAGTGTGTGATTGTCTGATTTACAAAAATCTGATTTCATTTAATTACTCTCCGAATCCTGTTAAATTGCGCATTAATCCCCAAATTGGTTCTTCCATCTACATAGCCCAAGTAAAATAATCTTCAATTTCTTACAACGCCATACAGAACTGAAAGCCATTCTAAAGGATTATTTAGAAATCAATGATATGAAACCTCTACCACCTGCAGATTTGCTGTTAAAATTGCTGTTGAAATTTTCAAATATGATAATATAAGTCAGTAAAATTCGCAAAAGTTGGAGATAAATTTGTGTCTAAACGTTATTTTGTGAAGTATGTCCAGAACCAATCGCTCAACGATAAAAAAAATCTAAACATTTTAATTGTTTTTTATGAAATATTAATATAATAAGAAATATTAAATTAGTAATGAAATAAAAAATATATTCGCCAAAACAATTTTTATACGAATGTAACGAATGATGTTATATATTCAAATAGTTTACAGTTTTATTTTGATATATTTTGATCTGATTAATCTGATTGATCTCAGATGATCTGAGATCGTGACGACTGAGACATTGCCTTTGTTATAATGGTTTGCCACAACGAACAAGGCAAGAAATCGAGTACCATCTTGATGTGCAACTAATGGAGAGTCTATAGAGATGCGTTAAATTAATAAATTATTAAAATTATACGATGCAAATAATAATTAAATGTATCCACTTCATTTTGTAATATATAATACACTTATCTGATATTTATTTGCCAATCTGATATTTTGTAACTTTAATTCTACTTTATGGACACATATTTGTTATCAGAAGGAAAAAAAACCTGTTCAGCATCAAACTATTTGCAGACAACATTTGTTATTCCCATTAAGACCGTACAAGTCGAAGGCAGCAACGACAGCATTCCTGTTGCTGAACAGTGAGCTCTGTTTGTTTTACGCCTTTCACACTTTTGCTTGTCGTAGTCGAATCCCATGCTCCGAGACCATTCATCAGCGCGACTTCTTAAATGCGATTTTCCTTCGCCTTGGTGACAAAAGAAAGAATGGCCGGCCATTTATTTTGCTCTTGTCAAGAACAGTGGAAGTTTTAAAATTTCACTTAAGATTTATTTCTCCAAGGAAGAGGACCACAATAAACGACTTTTTAAACAACGATGAGTCATTTTAATAAATGCCAGAATGGGAATGTCGGAAACTTGAATACATCTGTTGGTTTAGGTTCTGCTTTGGGAGTTTGTCGGGTGGGTTCTCAAATGCTTATTATTTTGCACTAGCACTTGTTCAAATGTAAAGATGATGTAAGTTGTTCTATGTAAGATTTTGCATAATGAACAAGAAGGTTTTGCAGTTTGAGGTTTTTTCCCATCATTCATGATTTGTTTTTCAAAACTTTATATATTAATACAACATATAAATATTTTTATATGCAATTAGCGTCAGTGCATTTGCATTTATACTTTCTGTAACAAGACTCATTTTGTAATAAAAATGTGTATGTTAATTACATTTTATTTTTAAAATGATATTATAATGTTTGTAAATATTATATTGTTTCATTTATTTCTAATTAAACTACTAAACTAATTAATATTTGAGATACAGTAATCACTATGGAGCTGTAAGTATCAATAATTTAATTTATAGCAATATTAAATATAAAATAATTGGTAAAAATCTGTAAATATGTATATATAATCAATTAAAAAAATAAAAGAAATATACTAAAACCAAAGTTTTACAAATACCCTATAAATATCCATGAAGTCACAATTTAATTTATTGCAGAAGGCAAAACTTCCCTAAAGTTTATGAATCTACTGAACGTCAACAGAAATAAAGAGCAGAAATTCGCTGTGATTCATTTAATATCAACACAGGTAATCCAAACATAGTGTATTTAAATAATTAATTATAAAATTTAATTAAAAACTGAACTTTTCGCTAATCTTTGTTTTGTTTATAACAAGCAAAACTCGCAATTAATTATGTAGGAATCCTCCATTTTGATCATGCACACACACACAAAATAAAAGAACCTATTACTTCAGATACCCTCAAAATATATCAATCATGGCTTCGTGCGTTTAGCTTAATTAGCAATGAAGTTGACGATGCTTTTGATAGTTTGGAAACAGAATTAAATATTTAAGTTCTATAGGGATTTGCAAGTGAAAAATAGATCCCCCTTGCCAGAAAAAAAATCTTGTCTCAGTAGCAAATGAACCATGGAATAGTTATTTGCATTTTATCATGGCAGCGAATCTCTCGTTTTTTGCCGTGGAATGAATTAGTCATTAGTCGACGAATATTTCATTTTAAACGAGTAGAGTTGTGTACTTAGTTAATGGTTTTTAGCCGTATAATTTTGAATTTATTAAGCGTAAGAGGGTTTCTCCACTCTTTTTAACTCAATGAAAGGTATTGGCTTATTATAAAGTTCACATAAATTTTACTTCAAGCTTATTAACAGGTTTAGGATAAAACATTCGTGTTTTACCTGGTGCAGACAACTTTTTCTGTATTAATAAGTTTAATTAGTGAAAGTATTATAGAGAATTCCAGTACATATGTATACACAGATGCATGTACCATCTGAGATCCGTGGAAAATTTTTTGAATGTGTAATGGAAAATATCATCATTGTTGTTTCTTTTTCATAAAGTACTACCTAAAGGTGCCTTCAAGTTTGCAATGCCCATTTTCGGTCACAATTCCCATTTTCGATTACTTCATCATTTAGTACTTTAAAATAATCTTATCAGTTATATATGACGAACATCCCATTTTTGTAGGGAATTCCCCCTAATTTGCATATTCTATGGATGAAACCGCGGAAAATTCCCACCAGTTGTGAGACGAGTCAAATTGCCGAACGTCACAAACGCCAATTAGTTTTTTGAAACAATGTCTACGACAATGCCGCCAAAAGATTCAACCTCAGCCTTAATGCTCCCCAACGGCGCAAGTTAGGTATTGCCTTTGTAATAATAGTTTGCCACACAGAGGACAAGTCGAGAATTTGAGTACCATCTTGATTTTCTACTAATAATGACCATATAGAGATGTATAAAATTTAAAAAAAAAAGTAAAATTAAATCAGACAAGAATTACTTAAATATATCCGTTTCCTTTTGTAATAATTTTCGTTTATTTGATATTTTATTTGCCAATCTGATATTTTGTAACTTTAAACCTATTTTATGGACACGTAGTATTTGTTGTCAGAAAGAAAAAAAAATTACAGCATCACACTGTTTGCAGACAAATGTTTGTTATTCCTATTAGGACCGTACAAGTCGAAGGCAGCAACGACAGCATTCCTGTTGCTTAACAGCTAGCTCTGTTTGTTTTAGGCCATTCACACTTTTGTTTGTCGTAGTCGGATCTCATGCTCCGAGACCATTCATCAGCGCGACTTGTTAGATGCAACTTCTCTTCGCCTTGGTGACAAAAGAAAGATGGCCAACCCTTTCTTCTGTTCTTGTCAAGAACAGCGGGAGTTTTAAAATGTCACTTGGATTTATTTCTCCAGGGAAGATGGCCCTCAATAAACGACTTTTTAAACAACCATAAGTCATTTTAATAAATGTCAGAAGCTTGAATACATCTGTGTGTTCAGGTTCGGCTTTGGGACTTTCATGTGTTGATTTTCAAATGCTTAATATTTAGCACTAACGCTTGTTCAAATGCAATGTTATTTTATGTGCGGTTTTGCATAATGAACCGAAAGTGTTTGAAGTTTAGGGTTTTGTCTTACCATTCATGATTTTTAGTTTCGAAACTACATATAATAATACTACATATAAATATACTATTATATATTATATTATATTTATATACTATTTAGTATAATACTATAAGTTATATACTATTTGAGTAATGCTTAATTTATTTCTACCTAAACTCTGAGATATTACTGGATTAATTAAAATAGAAGATAATATAATCACTGAAAGCTTGAAAAAAAGAAGTTGTTATTATGCTGTGTCTAATCGTTAATGTCCTATAATGCGGACAAACATCCCATAAGTAGTCTACTCATAGATGAACGGAAAGGAACCAGCTTCTGTTGTGATGGAGCATCCAGTAGGTAGAAGTCTGACTTGACTCCCAGTTGCTGAAAAAGAAGGGAAATACCTTACAAATATTTTAAGGGTAACTACACCGCATTTGCGTATCGTATGAAAGAAATATCGGAAAAATCCCACCAGGAAGTCCGATTCACGAGATAAGATACTGAACACCGCAAACACCATCAAGTCTCCTCTTTTCTTGAAACAGTGTCTACAACAATGTAGTCAGAATATTGAAACTTGGTTCTAATGCTCACCGACAGCGCGCATTCCCATTGAGCCATGAGTCAAGTATTTCCTGTATAATAATGGTTTGTCACAGTGAACAACACAATAAATCAAGTACCATTTGGATTTTCAACTAATGGCGACCCTATAGAGATGCATTAAATTAATAAATTATAAAAAATATATATAGATATAAAATTATATGATGCAAATAATAACTATATATATCCATTTAATTTTGTAATAAGTTTCACTTATCTGATATTTCCTTTGCCTTTTTAACAAAGTTTTGAAACTTGGATCATATTTTATGGACACATAGTATTTGTTATCCGAAGAAGAAAAAATACTTTTCAGCATCACACTATTTGCAGACAACGCTTTGTGATTTTTATTGCGACCTAATAAGTCAAAGGCAGTACAAGACAGCATTCCTGTTGCTTAACAGTTAGCTCTGTTTGTTTTACGCCTTTCACTTTTGCTTTTTGCAGTCGCATCCCATGCTCCGAGACCATTCATCAGCGCGACTTGTTAAATGCGACTTTTCTTCGCCTTGGTGACGTGGACGAAAGAAAGACGGCCGGCCCTTTATTTTATGCTCTTGTCAAGAACAGGGGAAGTTTTAAAATTCCATTTAGATTTATTTCTCCAGGGAAGAGGGCCCGCAATGAACGACTTTTTAAACAACGATAAGTCATTTTAATAGATGTCAGAATGGAAATGTCGGAAGCTTGAATGCATATGTGTGTTTAGGTTCTGCTTTGGGATTTTGTCGGGTTGGTTTTCAAATGGTTATTATTTAACACTAACACTTGTTCAAATGCAATGTTATTCTATGTATGATTTTGCATAATGAACCAAAAGAGTTGAGAGTCTGCAGTTCAATTTACCATTTCTCCTGAACGCCGCAGAAAGCGTTCTTGCCAGTGTGTTGGAGGAAGCATGGTTACTATTTGACATTTGATTGCATTGTATTTAAAGAAATGTCCTCCAATTATGTTATGAAGTTTTTTTTAACTAATTAATTAACGAATTAAGATACATATCCTAATTTTGTAATGCATGGTGATGAATTCCTATAGACATTATATTTATTTATAATACTTATAGTAGCATTTTATAGTAAAATATTTTCTTTATTTATTTCCAGTTCTGTTATTCAGATAATTGTATAAAAAGTTATGATTAAATTAGATGTATCGAAAATTGTTATCAAATTTTATTTTAACTTAATATTTGGGATACAGTAATCACTATGGAAGAATGCGTATCATCAAATACATCTACAGTAATATTTAGACTTATTACTAATTGCTGAAATTCTGTAAATATGTAGATATTATCAACTAAAAACATAAAAGAAATATACTAAAACCAAAGTTTTACAAATCTCTATAAATATCTATGAACTCACAATTTAATTAATTGCAGAAGATAAATGTTCCCGAAAGTATATGAATCTACTCAACGCCATTAAGAAAGAAAGAGCTGAAATTCGCTGTGATTCACTTAACATCAACACAGGTAATGCAAACATCGTGTATTTACGTAATTAATTATAAAATTTAATTAAAAACTGAACATTTCGCTAATCTTTGTTTTGTTTATAACAAGCAAAACTCGCAATTAATTATGTAGGAATCCTCCATTTTGATCATACACGCATAAACACACACAAAAAAAGAACCTATTACTTCAGATACCCTCAAAATATATTCACCATGGCGTCGCGCGTTTTGCTTAATTAGTAACGAAGTTGGCGATGCTTTTGATAGTTTGGAAACAGAATTAAATATTTAAGTTCTGAAGGGATTTGCAAGTGAAAAATAGACTCCCCCACGAAAAAAAAATCACGTCTCAGTAGCTAATGAACCGTGGAATAGTTATTTGCATTTTATCATGGCAGCGAATCTCTCGGTTTTTGCCTGTGGAATGAATTAGTCATTAGTCGACGAATATTTCATTTTAAATGAGTAGAGCAGTGTACTCAGTTAATGGTTTTTAGCCGTGATAATTTTGAATTTATTAAGTGTATGAGGGTAAGAGGTTTTTTTTTAACTCAATGAAAGATATTGGCTTATTATAAATTTCACATAAATTTTACTTCAAGCTTATTAATAGATTTGGAATAAAGCATTCGTATTATACCTGGCGTACACATTGTTTTCTGTATAAATGAGTATAATTAGTGAAAATATATAGAGAATGTCAGCATACATATATATACATACAGTGGCATAACCATTACATCTGAGACCTGTGGCAAATTTTTAGAATAGGCAATGGGAAATATCATCATTGTTTTTTTCCTTTTAATAAAGTACTACCTAAAGATGCCGTTAGGTGTGCAATGTTCATTTTCGATAGCAAAACGTTTTACTTCATGATATAGTACTTTAAAATAATCTTTATCAGTTATGTATGACAAAGATGCCATTTCTGTAGGGATTTAGCCCTAATTTCCGTATTGTTTCGGAGAAACCACGGAAAAACTCCCACCAGTAGTGCGACGATGCAAGAAGCTGAACATCACAAACGCATCGAGTTTACTCGTTTTCTGAAACTATGTCTACAGCAATGCCGCCAAAGGATTGTACCACAAGCTCTAATGCTCACTAGTGGAGCAAGTTAGATATTGCTGTTGTAATAATAGATTGCCGCACAGAGGACAAATCAAGAATTCGAGTACCATCTTGATGTTCCACTAATAATGACCATATACAGATGTATAAAATTAAAACAAATTAAAATTAAATGAGACAAGAAGTACTTAAATATATCCGTTTCATTTTGTAAAAAATTTCATTCATCTGATATTTTATTTGCCAATCTGATATTTTGTAACTTTAATCCTGTTTTATGGACACATAATATTTGTTATCAGAAAGAGAAAAAAAACCTGTTCAGCATCAAACTATTTGCAGATAACACTTTGTTATTCCTATTAGGACCGGATAAGTCGAAGGCAGTAAAGACAGTATTCCTGTTGCTTAACAGCTAGCTCTGTTTGTTTTACGCCTTTTACACTTTTGCTTGTTGTAGTGGGATCCCATGCTTCGAGACCATTCATCAGCGCGACTTGTTAAATGCGACTTTTCTTCGCCTTGGTGACGTGGTCGATAGAAAGACGGCCGGCCCTTTCTTTTGCGCTTGTCAAGATCAGCGGAAGTTTTAAAATGTCACTTACATTTATTTCTCCAGGGAAGAGGGCCCGCAATAAACGACTTTTTAAACAACCATAAGTCATTTTAATAGATGTCAGAATGGGAATGTCAGAGGCTTGAATACATCTGTGTGTTTAGGTTCTGCTTTGGGATTTAGCTGTGTTGGTTTTCAAATGCTTATTATTTAGCACTAATACTTGTTCAAATGCAATGTTATTCTAAGTGGGGTTTTGCATAATGAACCAAAAGTGTTTAAGTTTGAGATTTTGCCCTACGATGCATGAATTTTATTTTCGAAAGTACATGTATTACTATTATAAATATAAGTATATTTATATAATAAACATAAGAATATAAGTATATTTATATGCAGTTTGAGTTAATGTAATTGCATTCATATTTTCTGTAAAGAGATTCATAATGCAATCAACATTTTTATATTAATTGCAATTTTAACATGATATTTTAATGTTTAATTTATTTTTAAGTAAAATATGAGCTACTACTGGATTTATTACAATAGAAAAAAATATATTTAATCTTAGCTTGAAGAAAAAAAAAACTTATTGAGTTGTGTTAAATCCTCAGTGTCCTGCACAGATGAACATCCCGTTCGTAGCCTACACATAGATGGAAGAAAAGTGGCGGCGTCTATTGTGATGGAACACCAGCCAGCAGAAGTGTAACTTAGTTCCGTGTTCACTGAAGAAGGAGAAAAGTCTCTTCCGGGAGGACTTTTAGGAGGAACAATCACGCATTTGAGTATAGTAAGGGAGAAAACCCCGAAAACATACACCAATTAGTCTGTCAAACGAGGCAAAAGTCTGAACATCACAAACGCTATTGATGCTCCTTGTTTTTTGAAACACTCTTTACAACAATACTGCCAGTGGACTAAATATCAAACCCAGTGCTCACCAGCGCCGCATGTTGCCATTGAGCCACGAGTCGGGCAGAAAAAAAAAGTAGTCACATTTAGCATGAGAAAAAAAAAAACTGATTGAAAGCAATGGTCAGGGGCCTGCCATGAGTATTTGTAGTAGTTCGGAATGTACATTAAACCGTAGGTCCTTGTCTAATATGACTATTGAGCGTAGAGCTGAAAACTCTACCCTGTAAGAAGAAAACCTCTCATGTTTCTGAATCTGTCAACAGGCAGACGGCCATGGTCTACCATGGAGCTGTTGTGTCATTGAAGAAAAAGCAGGGGTCTATAATCCGTATTATGAAAACGTAATCTATATTGTGTTAAGATAATAATATGCATATTCGTATTATGTTCTAAGAAGTATTAACGTGTGTTTTTTGCGAATTATAAGTATAAATGTATGATACTTTTGAAACTCGAAATTTAAAGGTTTTCAATTATTTATAGCTTCCTGTTGATAAAAAAACAAACCTTTGAAGTCCAATATTTTGAAAGTATATTTTAAATAGAATAAAATTAATTAATTACTTATAGTATAAATAATTTTAATAAATGTTCATAGAAAATAATCAAGAGAAAGATTTGGAGATCTACACATATTGCTTCAGTTATACTGTATTGATGGTAGCCCATCATCATTGGAAGTAATAGCAAATAATAAGTAACTCTATAAATAAATAACTAATAATAATTCTAACTCTAATGGTTAGAGTTAGAGTTATTATTTTGCAATATAGTGACTTTTTAGTGTGTTTATAAATTCCTGAGGTCAGTGAAGTTTTAGGATGGCCGAATTTGGAGGATTTTATTGGGATGTATAATAAACTACGGGAGAAAGACGTTAGGCTGTCTTCTAGACATGATCGTTTTACAGCCCCATCGTAAACACCCAATTAGATTTAATTACTTTGAGAAATCTACTTTCACCACGTGGGCTATGGTTTAGGACCACTGTCATATGGTTAATGTCATATCTATTCAATGGGAATTCCGATAATTAAATCATCTCTCTGAAACTAAGAAGCAGCATAGTTGAGAGAGAATTTGATCAGAACTTTGAGATATAGAAATTCTTGCAGAACTCGAGGAGAACTATGAGAAAGCAGAACTGTGATGGAATGGTGGGGTAGAGAACATTCCGTGCAGCTATGTATAGTCTTATGATAATTGTTGATTGATTGTATCATATAGGAGGGCTTGATGTATAGTCTTAATAGTATCTACGTAATCTACGTATAGTCTTATGATAATCAATAATTATTCATTGATGTGCTGTGTTAATGTGAATTTTGTATATTATGGGCTATAACGGTAATGTGAGACGAACAGCCTGTTCTCCCCACCATATTTCCGCAGACACCACCGATATTTTTTATCAGCCCACTTGCACAGTTTGTAATCAAAAATGATCAGAAAATGTATGTTGGACTTGATATAATACTTATATAAATTCATATAATATTTATAAAATGGCTTTATATATTATTCATAATATTTATATAAAGACTTTTTTATAAAACGATATCAGTACATCGTTACTTTTTATTCCGATAAAGACAAAATTCACCATGAAGAATGTCATTTCACAAAACGAATTGAGATTCTGAAACAATAAGATCTAATACCCACAACAAAAAACCTTTTTCCAAAATAAACCAAATCTCATTTCATGATACGCTATTCCATGTCAACTCATAGCACACAGGACACTAAAAAAATACATAAATAAAGCATGAGATATTCCGTCTCCTTTTTCGTGGAAGAGATAGACTCCCAGATCCACCGCAATATTAAAATCTGATTGACACTGATGGATTGTTTACTGCCTTAAAACCTCTCAGGATTGTTATCTGACACGGCCAATCTAACACGGAATCGTTTCTGGTGCCTTCATCATATGCGGTTGTGACAGCACCGGCGACAGTTAGTGGGACGGTTTCACTTTATTGCTTTTTTTCCTTCCCTTTGGTATAGATTCGACCAATACCTGTCCATCCACCATCTAGGTCGGATTCAGACATTTTTTTACTTTGGGGACGCAAGTGTCTATATGTCAGATCTCTTGGAATGATGTGTATTGTATATGGAAAACATACCCGCTTTTCCGATTTTGGAAAGGGATAAGTGTTCCTCCGTCTGTACCCTTTTCTGAAAAAGGAAACTTTGAACTGTTTGCCAAAATTCGCGAAGTATATTTTTAGTAAAAGAGTACATTTTAGTAGAACAGTTGACTTAAATTAAAACCAATTACTTTTAACATTTTCTGAATAATTCTTCAATTTGTATTGGGCCAAATAATAGAGTCAGCAATAAATATCTTACTTTTCCACTTTGAGATATAAATGCGAAAAATTATGTAAATTTTCCTTTTTCAGTGGTTTTTTTAATAATATTTTTCTCGTAAAGGTTGAAAAGTATATAAGGAAGATAATTGCAGAATATCGTTATCATCATCATCATCAATGGCGTAACACTCCCATGATGGGCCAAGGCTGTCTGCCTACTATCAGATTTCGAGACGGAAGATGTTTTTTTTTTTTTTTTATTTAAGGGGTAAGCCTTACCCCCAACACTCATACAATGATAGTAGAGGGCCGAGTGGTTAGCGCTCTAGCGCTCGGTCCCACAGGTATTGGGTTCGAATTCCGGCGGTGTCACGGGTGTTTGTAGTGGTTCGTAATCCACCTTAAGCCGTAGGTCCCAGTCTCATATGACCTTAGAGTGCCACATTCAGATATCTTCTCTAGCACAGTGATGTAGTGTGGTGCAGCAGTAGTCGTAGTAGAGAGGGACTTACGGTTTGTGAATTCCGAACCACTAAAAACATCCATGTCACCGAGCGTCAGAGCGCTAGTCACTCGGCCAACAACCCCGTAGAATTTCATAATATAAAATAAATATATTTTAGTTCAACTTTTAAATCTTAAGAAGGAATAATAATAATAACTAAATGTAATGTAATACAATTCGTTTGAATAAAATTTATATCATAAAAAATTCATTTTTCTTAAAAGAAGAAATCTATGAAATAAACACCAATTTAAATCTTACTCTTTGTGCTCTGGAAGCCCATTACATAATTTAATATCGTGTTTCTTATATTTTTTTATCTCATTAGTATGCTAGAAGGGGTTTCAATTACTCATTAATTCTTTACAAAAGTACGTAATTGTTTGTGTGATGCGGCGTAATCCTCCAAATGTCCTTAGAAACTGGTACTATAACGCCTACATTCGTCTAAATTAATGTACAAAACATCTGTTTCTGAATTTACCTCAAAGCGCTATTGTAGTTTTCGAATATAAACGGAATCTCGCATACAAATAATCATGTTAATTGAGAATATAAATGTTATTGAAATAATAAACATGCTTTTATAAACGTATCTGAATTGCACTACAACCCCTATTTTCATTCCACTATAAATATTAATTCAAATTAATTTATAATATTGAAAAATTTAAATCAAATTTCCATAAAACATATCATATATTTTTAAATTAAAATATACAGCTTATTGCCCTGAATAAAAAATTTGATTATAAGCGATATTTATATTTGTCTTATGAATTGCAGTTTTGTTGCTACAACATATAAACACTTTCTCCTATTTATTAGAGATCTTAATATTTCAGACTGGGAAGTTCGTTTCGGGAATGCTATATAATGGATCAGTTATACAATTAGCTTAACTGGTAGTGTCTGGCGCAGTGTATTGCTGTACTAAATGTATGCTTTTGTTTTTCATTCATTCCTTGTTAGTTGTAATATAGATATATATTACAGCATTTTTTTTCACGAGAAGAATTTTGGCATTTCATTCCCAGTAGAGAGGAAAGCATGTTATTTGAAAAATCCATAGTAAACCCATCACTCAAATTTGACAGTAGACGAGCTTTATTGTGGGTAATTACATTACATGCAATTAGTGTTTTGTGCTGATAAGAACACCTCAAATCTGATAGCAGATATTTGGTAGCATGTATAGAGACTAAGAAAATTAACGAATGTCTGTGCGACCTTCACAGGTAGAAACAATTATGGATTGAATATCAACCATTTGATATACCATGAGTTGTTCCATCGTGATGGGGAAAGACAATGGGCTGAGAAATGTCTACTCCTGAGAAGAGAGGTAAGCTGACCCCCTCTTGACAAATTGTCTTAAAAGGAGAGTTGTGATGAAGATGGGAGAGAGTTCTTCTACGAGTCGACCTGAAGTGTTGTCTTTTTCTCTGAAGTGACTGAATAATTAAGGTCTGCTGCATTAGATTCGTCGTAGACTCGAGACTAAGATAGACGAGATAGAGAGGAGTCTTTATTGACTTTTTAAAATCTCCGTCCAACATTTGTGAATTATATCATGCATTTGTGACTTATGTCGTTATAAGTCTAGTATAGGTCGGTTCGATACAATACATATAATATATATATATATATATATATATATATATATATATATATATCGTATATATATATATATATATATATATATAGCTCCCTTCCCTACCAAATAAATACGTCCCTTATTTATTTTCAAAATCTAATTCTCCCAATTCTTCCTAGTCTACAAATTTCTTTCAAACAGAATTTTAACGCGGTTATTAAAATAAATAAAATTTGTGAAAAAAGGTCTCTCTTTATACCTATTACATTTAGATAGTACCAAAAAATATACTTCAGTGGTTTATTATATTCATCGCATAATTCGTAATTCAGTATTTTTAGACTAAAAAATACAGAGATTTAAAATTCTTTAAATCAAAGAAAGACACAACAAAAAATTGTTCAACAAGAACTGTAGTTTTTTATAATCTCAAATATTGAGAATATTTTTTTTATACCTGTCCTTTCTCCTTCATCTCCACTACTCAAGAAAATTTCACTCCCAACATCAAAATAAAATGAAAACCGCATCGTGATCATATTTATTCATTCAACCCTTCTTTTCACGGTGCGTTTTCATCATAACAACAGATTTTCCTCCTGAAAAACCAAAATTTTTCTTTTAAAAACATTTTTTGGCGATGAAACAAAAAGAGTTGATGAAAAAATATATTTTTCAAAGCGTGGCCCAAGTTCGTCAATTTGAATGTGTTGGTGGAGTGTGTACACCTTTGGTACCCTCAGTGGAGGTTTTTAGTGGAGCACATACTTGGGGAGGGGAAGATACTTTTCCTGAATTTCAATTCTGTTTTGTACGTAGGAGCTTTGTTGCTATTACGTCAAACTGGTGATGCATGAATCTTGTGGTGTGTAGGCTTAAAGGGAATAAATAAATTCACTTTTTTGGAAGGTTTTTTTTCTTCTGGGATTTTTAAATTTATTTATATCATTCCTTTTATGTTAAATGAATATTTTAGTATATTTTTATATTAGTTGTGATTTGTTGAAACTGGTACAATAAATAATTTTCTGATTGGTGACTTGAAGATAATTATATATTTTTAGTTTGCTTTGCACTAAGAATAATAAAAATTTCATTCAATAAATAAGAACGAAAATTAATCCTTGACTAAAATCCAATCTTTATTTTTCCACCCTAACCCCCCAAAAGACAATGTTCTCTGCTTTATTTTACATATTTACAATGATTAAATGTTTACAATTCTTCATTAAGAAAAAATGATTCCAGAAGTGTCCGTTAAAAAAAAAAAAAAATTCAAACAAACAAGATGAAGTTGTCTTAATTAAAAGAAAATATTTAATGATGTTCTACAGTTATTTTTATTTCAGTAATAAATAGTACAATACATTGTATTTAATTTTTTTCAGCTTTTAAATTCTTTAATTTAAAAAAAATGCATTCAAATATTATACTGCTATTGCTGGATGTTGTATGTAAAACTTATTAAAAAATGTCAATAGTTAAGGCAAAAGAATAAACTATTCCCATCAAAAAACCAGGATTGATTGCTATAAAGTTTTTGAATTTCATTTGAGCGAATTTGGAACGGGCTGTTTTTTTTTTAACTTCTTAAAAATAATCAAACTAATTCCAGTCATCTATTGTCGACAGTTAGAGAATTTACAGCGGGTTTTATTCACTCAAGACATTTCTTAATAGACCGGTTCTGACCAAACAGAAATACACTGGAGTGAGTTCAGTAGATCTTAATGGCCACGGAAGTGTGAAATATTACGAGATAATTCTGTCACCAAAGAAGTTAAGAAACGTTTCAGAGAAGACCTCAGAAATGGAAGAAGAGCTATACTTATTGCACCCACATGATGTCAAATAAGAGCATTTCATTGTAAAGATACTTGAAATCTAAAATATATGCATTTAATCCTCAAATTGCATCTTATTTGAAAGATGTCATCAGAAGGCATGTTCAACAGATACATATTGCCAGGGTACAACGATCAGTGCTGTTCACCATTTGTCGCAATCAGTCGTGTGGGAATGAGGACACATAGAAAATTTGTGAAACATAATAAAATGATTGGCTTTCTGTTGTTTCTCTGTCTTTTTTGGTTGTTTTCACTTTTATTAATAGTTTCTCTCAGCGCCTGCGAGTTTCGTGCTACAGATACCTTTCCGAAGCTATTTATGGTAGAAATTTATGGTATTTATGGTAGGCCATTAAAAAAGTAGTTGTTGCCATTTGAAATTTTCAAATTGTGTCACTGTAACAATGACTATTACATTTAAACTATTGCTTTTCATATGATTTTTTTCCGCATGCTCAAAATACCTTTAAATTTCATTCAGTTTTTGTGAATTGTAGTATAACTAAGGGCTCATATACCAAGACAGTAGTAGCTTCTGGCGTGCAAAATAGTGATGTCACAAATTCACTCATTGCTTATTCTCCCATATATATATATATATACATATATATATATATATACATATATATATATATACATATATTCCATTCATCCACCTCACATGAGAGAAATTGGGCTCTCTTTGATATAACTTGTTTTCAGCAATATATATTTTTTTAAATTGTTCCTAGTACAACCATTATTTCAACAAATCTTCACTAAAAAAATGAAGTTAAAAGCAAAAAAAAATAATAATAATAATAATAAATAAATAAATAAATTTTTCTATAAAACTACATTGCATTTATTTCTATTGTCATAATGAATAGTAACATAATTCTTTTTTAAGATATATGATAAATAAATATTTCAACTTATTATTATGATGATTTATTGTATATTACCGATAATGTGTTTTTGGATCTTTTTAAAAGAAAAGAAGCAAATAAACAGATCAAATATGTTCAACTGGACTACAGTTTTTACCTTCCTCAATTATTTACACTCATGTCCATAAATTAAGGATAATTCAGAATCACACATAAATTGAACTCTAAAATAAAAATTTCACCTGTAGAATTATCACACACATCTTGAAGAAGAATATGCAAATTACAGGAAACCACCAGATGGAGCTAATAGTACGTCACAATGACGAGAGTGTAAGAGAGGGGTATATAAGGAATGGTGGCAAAGAAGTAAAATTGTTCACAAGCGCTTTAAAAGCCTTTCAGTGCTATAACCGCATAGTTATGGCACAAAGAAAGCATTTGGATGATTTTTTACGTGGTAGAATTATCGGACGACAGGAATGTGGACACCCAGCTGGAAGTATCCGAGGAACTGGGAATCGCCCAGAGTGTCATCTCCAGGCTTTGGCAACGATTCCAAGATGATGGTAATGTGAGTAGATGTTACAGCACAGGACGCCCCCGAGTTACAACGCCGAATGAGGACCGGCTTTTAGCAGTTACTGCCAAAAGAAACAGACGGAGCACAGCATCAGACCTGTCTCTTCAGCTACCGACACGACAGTTTCAAGGCAGACCGTGTACAAACGCTTAGGGCACATTGGTCTATATGCTCGTAGGCCTGTCAGATGTGTTCCACTTACCGCAACTCACTGTCGCCTGCAATTAACCTGGAAGCATTGTGAGCATGCATTGTGGACACCGCAACAGTGGTCTTGTGAGATGTTTTCCGACGAGCCCAGGTTTAGTTTGCAGTCTGATTCTCGCCGAACTTTCATATGGAGAGCGCCAGGTACCCGTTACCACCAAGAGAACACCAATGAACGACACCGCTACGGTGGTGCAGCATGGCTCGTTTGGGGAGGAATTATTCTTGGTTCCAGAACTGACCTGCATGTTCAGAGTGTAACGATGGCAGGCTACATCTATCGGGATGTCATTCTGGAACAACATGTACGTTTGTTTCGGGGCGCCATGGGTGCTGAATTTCTGTTTATGGATGACAACGGCCGTCCTCACCGTGCAAACATTGTAGACGAATGCCTTCAATTGGAGGATATCACCCGTATGGATTGGCCAGCATACTCACCGGACTTGAATCCAATAGAGCATGTGTGGGATATGCTTGGCCGACGAATTGCTGCCCGTTAACCCTCTCCCACCTGTCAACCGGAACTTCGGAGGGTATTGCTTGACGAGTGGTGTAATATTCTCCAAGATCAGATTGATAATGTGATACTCAGCATGCCTAGGCGTTGTAAGGCCTGTATTGCATCGTCCGAGAGACATACTCAATATTAACCATCATACTAACCATGTTATACTGTTTTTTGTAAATAGGTTCTTTTTTGAAATTCGCTCCAGGGAGTAAAAATCGCAATTTTTATTAATTATGTCAAACATATAGCATCTTTTTTGCTCTTTACCTTTTGTTTAATAAATAGACTTTACAAATAAGTCAAATTTGTTTTGCTTCTATCTCTTTCTTTGCTTGAACTTCATTATCCTTAATTTATGGATATGAGTGTAAAAAAATTTTATGTATATCCTTTCTTGCTCTTTATGAGTAATTCAAAACTCCCAACAACAAATTAATTGAAAACACACTTCTATGCTACTTTTTCTTTCAGCACTGTTTTTTGTTGTGGTGTTTTATTGAAACAAAAGATTTTTGTTCATGAAAAATTCTGAATTTTTCTCGACAGTGTGTGACGCTAAAACAAAAATGGAATCTGAAAAAAAAATTCAAAACGTCGAGAGAGTCCCTCAATTCAAATATGTTGGTGGAGAGAATTCACCTTTGTTATCTCCAACGGAGGTTTCCAGTCGAGCACGCACTGGGGGATGGGTAGGTGCTTTCAGAATTTCAATTCAATTTGGTGCGCGGTGCATAGCAAAGAGACGGATTATGCCAATGTGCTCAACTGGTGGTGCCCCAATCCAGTGGGCTGCGTTCATAAAGTGAGTAAATAAATTCACTCTTTTGAATGTTTTCCATCTGTGATTTGTTTTTGTTATTTCCCTTATTTTTATGTTTAATAAATGTCTTTTATATAATATTTCTCGTAAAATAACTGGTTTGTATGGTGATTGATTGATTTAACATATTTATAATTGATTCACCATACTCATAATTTACCATATTCAGAAGTTGGATTCACCATACTCAGAATTTAGCATATTCAGAAATTTAATTCGACACACTCATAAATTACCATATTCAGAAATTTAATTCGACACTCTCATAAATTATCATATTCAGAAATTTGATTCACCATACTTATCAGTTACCTTATTCAGAAATTTGATTCACCATACTCATAATTTACCATTTCAGAATTTGGATTCCCATACTCATAATTTACCATATTCAGAAGTTGGATTCACCAGACTCCTAATTTAGCATATTCAGAAATTGGATTCATCATACTCATAATTTACCATATTCAGAAATTTGATTCACCATACTTATAATTTACCATATTCTGAAATTTGTTTCACCCTACTCATAATTTACCAAATTCAGAAATTTGATTTATCATATTTATTTCATCAATTGCTTAAGCAAAAGTTTGATTTGCATTTATAACAGATATTGGTCACAATAGGGGATATATACGCATTGATTGTCACTCTAGGGACATATATGTAACATAATCTTAGAGTTATGTCTAGCACACCAATTCGTTACACTTACACTGCACTCACATTTTTACAACAAGACCTTTTTACAACATTCTCAGGGAGGGAAACTGAGGGTTTTGCACCTTCCTCTTTAATTTTGAAGGTTTAGCGGAACGATATTAAGACCTACAGTTCTAATAGGCCCAACCCCGGCATGGTTACTTACAAATTGATTTTGATCATTGAGTTTTGAACCTAACTCCCTTAGTTGGAAAACTAACATGCTAATCATCCGGGTTTCCAGTTTAGGCCTATTCATTAGTAAATGAGGTATTAATAAATTAATATTGACTAAGAATATTAAGTATGGATTTAGGACTATTTATTATTAAGTACATGTACACTAAATATGAATTTAGAACTATTTCACAGTAAGAATGAATTCAATAAGTATGTCTTCAATTCAATATTTGTATGATTAAGAATTTAATTTCGAAGATGAAAAGTCAACCAACACACTTCCACATATATTTTAGTGAGTGTTTTATATAGAAAAACATGAAATTAATTTACATTAAGATAAATAAAAACAATTTTTTAAAATTAAATTCGTTACATAGTATTTTCATAAGGCAGAAACATAACGATTATTATACTGAACAAAACAAAATATAATTTTCTGTAATTTCGCAAACAAAGGAAAATAGCCAACGGCCGTATCATGCTGAATATACCGGTTCTCGTTAGATCACCGAAGTTAAGCATCATTGGGCGCGGTCAGTACTTGGGTGGGTGACCACCTGGGAACACTGCGTGCCGTTGGCAAATTTGGGACCTGAATGGCCGAGTGTCTAGCGCTCTGGCGCTCGGTGTCACAGATTTCGGTTTCGAATCCCGGCGGTGCCATGGATGTTTGTAGTGGTTCGGAATCCACTTTAAGCCGTAGGTCCCGGTCTTCTATGACTGTAAGAGCGTCACGGAGTAAAAGTCAGGCTTCTACCTACGGGTGCTCCATCACAACAGAAGCTGCTTCCTTCCCCTTCAATCATGAGTCCATATGGGCTCGTGGGCTTGGCCAGCCAAGTGGGATAAGAAACAACAACAACAACAAGGATTATAGATACTGCTGTTGGTTCTGAATTGTTGCCGAAACGACATTTTAATAATTTATGCCCTATATCACGATGACAATAAATCCATGTACCAGAAAATTTATTTATAAGGATCGAGAAAGAAGACATGGCAGTTCAAATCCTTCAGGTGCCATCTTGGGTGTCATAGAAAAGCTTATCTTATGTCTGTTTTACAAATTTGTTTTGTCTCTGAAATTCTCTTGGACACACTGATTTTGATTTTTTATTGCGTCTATATATATATATATATATATATATATATATACCACCCTTACATTTTGCAATGAACTCGCCTGGATGACGTGGAAGGCACGTGATCAGGTGGAAGTGGTGGTATTAATCCATGCCAAGGCGGGTTGAAGCTGTGTTGCGCGCCAAAGGGGGGCCAACTCGTTATTGATAGGTGGTCATAATGTTTTGGCTCTTGAGTGTATATATATATATATATATATATACATATAATATGAGGTTTCTAAATATGAGGGCAAAGGTGTGGTATGTGGTTGTTATTTTAGTTATTGTAAACGCATAACGTTGAGAACTTTATAAGCAATGAGTAAGACGGATTATAAGTAATGTTGAATATATTGCACCTCCCCCATTGACTTCAGAATGACTTCAGATTAAAATACCCAATATTTTATAACAATAACTTTTAAAATTCCTTTTTTAAAAGTTAATAACAGCTCGGTAAAAATTGTCAGAAAGCTATGAGTCCTTTCAGATATTTCTGAAAATAAAATTATGTTGGAAGATAAGTATGCATATTATTGTCTTTTCCTTAAGAAGATATCTAAAACTGGACGAAAAATAAGCTTGATTCTCAAGAGATTAAAAAAAAACAACATTAATTTAATCTTCATTTATTTATTTTTATTTCTTTATCGCATGCATATAACTTTTTTTTTCTAATTAAAAACTTTAAAAAGGACATCAAAACATTTATATATTCCATTAAAACTTTTCTTTGGGTAAGTGTTTGATAATTAGCTTTGTAATCCTGACAGCTCCTTTCAACAAACCTTAATGAAAAAAAAATTGTATTTTGAAAACAATTTCCTTTTTGTTCAGAGAAAATAATCCTGGTATATTTGTCGGCAAAATATTAATCAAAAGACAATGCGAATTCAAAAAAAATTCTAAGGAAATGTCTGGAAGTTGTCTGGATCCATAATTGGCTTGATAAATTCAACATTAATATTAATTCAGAATCATAAGAGACTTGTCTAGGGATAGTTCTAATAATAAAGGAAAAACTCCAAAACATTATTTTTTTATTTTTTTTTATTATTATCGTAGTATTTTTCATAAACAAAACTATGCCACGTGTAGATATTTGATATTTTTTTTAATTTATTAAATTATTTTTATTTGCATACATTTATAAATGAAATATAATGCTAGAAATATTTATGAAAATTAAAGATTTATAGTTTGTTTATCGCAATAATAAATCCAATAAAATATTATACAAATATCTTAAATGACATATTTAAACTAGTATAAATAATCAATGAAAGTCATGCATATTTTAATACATTTTTATGCTGAAAAATGATTATTTATCTACATATCGTAATTGAATGCGCATGTAGAGAAGAAAGTTTTTAAATTATATACCTTTTGGATTTCAATCTTTTTAATCCATATATCAGGAAAGGATTTGGAAGCTTCATGAATTATAAATGAATTTGAAATTTCAAGTATTCTAATTAATTTACCTCTCCATACTTAATTAACATTCAGTACTTTTAAATTAAAATTATCTTTAGTTCTTTAGTATACACACCTACACGCGCGCGCATATATATAAATTAATCAAGGATAAAATTTGTAGGAAAAAAGACAAAATTGGCGTGTACGTGTAGAAAAATGTATAAAAGATGTGTAGAAAATACGGGGAATACATTCATCAATGTATGCCCCCGTATTTTCTACACATCTTTACCATTTAAGCGGCAGGTTTTTCAGGCCGGTGGTATAAAATCCTGGCAAACGATATTCAATTGGATTTTTGGGTGTCCAGTTTACCGCATTGTCAGAATTAAATTGTTTTCCTATTTAAAAATTGTTCAAATTGCTGTGCGGAAGAAGTTGCAGTCAGTAGGCGCTAGGCCTGGTGAATATGGAGAAGGATGAAGAATTTTCAACTCTAATTTCTGTAGTTTTGCCATAGTCATTTGTACACTGTGTGCGGTCTAGCATTGTCTTGACTATAAGATAGGAATCGATTTGTTGACCAATATAGGCTGAAAAGGCTTTCTTTAAATGCTGGTAGGTATTTCTTTAAGTTTTTGCATCGGTTCATCCAGTCGGTTGCAATATATTTCTGCTGTGATCGTTGAAACGGCAGTCATAAAATCACATTGGTGTAATAATTTCGATGAATATTATGCTTCGAAGTGTGTTTTGGTGATTGATCCTTGTCCAACCACAGTGCTCAACTTTTGCGACTGACATGTTGGATCCATTTCTCATCTCAAGTGACATTTCAATTCAAGAATGGATAAGATTTTTGATGAGAAACCAACATCAAGCAAGCTTCCAAACGCTTTTTTTTTCTGTTTTTCATTCAGTTCATGTGGAATCCACACATCCAACTGTTTCACTTTACTGATTTGATTTAATTAATGAGTTAATATTGTTTGTTTGCTAACACAAAAATAATTCACAGGCGCTCTGAGATGATGTGTTAATTTTCATGTATTGAATTCGTTATATATATATATATATACAGGGCCTAATGGCCAAGTGACTAGAGTTCTGGAGCACGGTACCAGAGGATTCGAGTCCCGGCGCTGGAATTAATGTTTGTAGTGTTTCGGAATCCCCTTTAAAGCGTAGGTCCCGGTATAGTATGACTGTGGTACATTGGGTACGAAATCTGCCGGTAGGCAGATGGCTTTGACCCACCAAGGGGCTGTTGAGCCAACGAATATGTTATATGTGCACATTCAAACCTTTTTTTATGTTCGTTTTTATATTCGTTATTTTCGAATTTATAATTTGTACAAACTATTTATATTTAGCATAACGTACATTTTTAAATATTTGAGTTATAGAAAAACTTTGTACAAGATGTTCACATACAATTTGTAAAGATTTTTTTAACAATTTAATCATTTAAAAGTTTGCATTTATGTATTAAAGTACTGAATAGATAGCATAGATACTACAGATTATGCACAGTTCTACCCTTAAATAATCTTTTATTGGCTTTATTTCGAGGATTTTGAACACCCCGTAGAGTATTGACTTTTTCTAGAGATAAATTTATAGATAGATAAATAGATAGTTAAATGGATATGGGAATATGTATATTTAAGACAAAAACCAAAGAATTCCATCATTTCTATACTAGTAATGCATTAATGCTCTCTTGATTTTAATATTTAATGTATTTTTAGATGATTTATTATTATTATTTTAGTTTATTTTTTTTTTATTTGCACACTACAGAAATATTTTTCAAAAAACAATCGTTTTTTATATTCCAATTATCAAATTTTTTATTAATAATGTAAATCATAACTATTTTAAAATTTACAAATATAAATATTGTTTTGTTAAACGTTTCTATCCCTTGCCAGTTTAAAATCAGTTGGTGCTTACTCATTGACTATATTTACGAAGTATGTTTTGCGAAATAAACGGGAATTCAGTTAATTATTTTTGAAAGAAAGCGAGTAGAAACATTTACACTCGAACAAAGAGTAAGAAAAATCCTATTTTAAAAGTCCGAACATTATCTGCAAAATAAAACTGCTGCTTCATTTTTTTTAATATTCATCTGCCACATTACTCAAAAGGAATTTCGATCCTGTACTAATTAGTATCCTTTTTCGGAGTCGTAGTTTTTAATTGGTAACATCCTTTCAATTTTTCTAGACATTCATAATTGACTTTCGAAATAAATATATTTAAATGCAAATAATTCTTTTAATATTGATTAAAATAATAATTAATCTTTCTTCAAATCTGATTTAAACTTTTATTTTTTTTACTACAATACAATTATTATTGGGTGAATGCATTTTCATTGTATGATTTTCTTTTGAATTGATTTTATCATGAATATAATATAACAATGGTGTATTAACCATTTTTTAAATATTAAACATTTCGGAAAATTGTTTGGAGTATTGATCTCTTAGCCTATTAAGTAAGGACATTATGCAGAACTTACGTCAAACTTCAAAATAAATAAATTAAAATGACGTGAAATAACTCTGCCCTATATATATATATTTTTTTTCCTTATTAGCTTTCTCAGAAAGTAGAAAGCAGCTCTATTTCTCAGATAGGAGTTCAAAAAACAGTTCTATTTCTCAGAAAGGAGTTCACTAATCAGAAAACAGCTCTATTTATCATAATTTTGCGGATTGCTTATTATATTCATAAGTGGCCTAAAAGACTCACCAATGACAGGAAAAATTTTTAAAATTATTTTATTCTGCAAAAACTCTTGTACTTCAAAAAAAAATTGTTCTTCCTTTAAATCCATTTACAAATTCCTGTTTTTAATCTGTAAATATGCTGCATCGGTGAATTAAAAAGAATAAAACCGTGCTTATGTGCATTTTTACCGCTTAAAATATTATAAATATTTAAAATATAACAATAGCGGTTGGACTTGGTATTGTGCCATATTAAACACTGTATCTAAATCTATTCTCTATTGCAAGAACATCAATCAAATCCAATAGCCAAAGGAATATATCATCCTCCAAATTCCAAGCGAATACGCAAATTCAATTTGTGCTAATATAATTAAATGAGTATAGTTGAAGCTAGCCATAATAATTACACTTATTGCAGTAAGTGTAAGATAAGAAATACAGGAATTTCTCCAATAAGACACACAAATGAGAAAAGTAATTCCTGAGAGAAGAAAAGTCATCCTTTCATTTCGAGTTAGTAACCCATAAGAGCACCGATGTATCGATGCTCTAATCCATAGTAAAATGGGCATATATCGATACTCTAGTCGATGACAAAATCGTCATGCATCGTCCCTCTAAATTAATGATATACAGATGGTGGCCAACTTTTTCATAGGTATCTAAAGTTTGAAAGAATACTACCAACTGTATCAATTTTTAAACTTTCAGTTATTGGTTAAAGAAAAAACACGAAAGAAAGAAAACAAAATAGTATGCAACTTGATTGCGAGAAATCAATGTTCGTTGTCACAATGTGATGACATGATAAATAAAAAATACAACAATTCTATAACCAACATTTTTGACTAAACGAAGGATGTTTTTCGAGCTTTCTTCCAATACGGAATCCAAATAGGGAAAGTTTCCTCTCAGAAATATTGTCCATCAGTCTACAGTGGGCTATTGTAAGAGGGACACTTGACCACCCAATAAACAGCAAAAACAAAATGTGCTGCAAGTGTTCAGGATGGATCTGCTTTAAATCAATTGGTGGCTTTTACAGTAATCATGAGGTTTCTTATTTAGGGAAACTCGATTACAAATGTACCAGCGTGTGTTGCTGGCATTCAACGCCTAGAAAAGTTTTCTAGGATTTTCTCTTATATGACATCCAAATACGAGGCAGCAATTCTTAAAAGTCCTTCTTTCATGCATAACCGATGGTTTGTTCGTAGTATTCAAGTTTTGAACATGAAACACATAACGACTCTGAAATTAACACTAATACTTTTGTCAACACTTACGTGGGTTAACTCACACTTTTGTCAACACTATAGTCGATGCTAAAATTGACATGTAATCAGTACTAAAATCGACATGTATCATTACTAAAATCGGCATGTATTAACTGTAAAATTACATGCAATCAGTAATAAAATCGACATGTATCAACCGTAAAATCGACATATATCGACACTATATTTGACACGTATCGACACTATATTGGGCACCTTATCGACACTCTAAACAACACGACAATCCAAATTCTTACCAACACTAAAGTCGACATGTAACGACATTCTTATCGACATGAAAACTGGCATGCATCGACAATCTAAAAAAATAATGCACAGACAATTTCCCACTTTTTCATAGATATTTTAAGTTTAAAAATGCATTACATACTTTGTAAATTTTTAAACTTTTCGAAATCGGTTAAAGATTAGGCAAGAAAATAAAAGCATTATATCATAATAAAGTAAACATTTAAACAAGAAAAAAAAATTTTTCTTAATGTTTTCTACTTTGCAACTAACTAAAATATTCTTAACGTTTTTAGTTATAAGTAATTAGGATTCATAAGTACTTTTCTGAATGTACTTTTTTTCCATTGAGTTAGAAAATGCTCTGGCCAGATGTATCTAATCTAAATGAACAAATCAAGTTATATTTATATATATTTCTTACAAGCATATATTTTTGTTAACAATAAATTACAAAATAAATTAAGATTACTTAACATTGTGCTATAAATGCTATTATATCTATAATATGAATTTTAATTATCATGGATTGTAGTTATGAATTATAATAATAATTTTTTGTTGGGTTTCTTTCCAATTAAAATCAATACTATAAATTTGGAAAGCTATAATTTTTAGAATTCAAATAATAATAGGATATATTCAGTGAAATATTGTTAATAAAACTCTTTGAGCATAGTATCAAAATAATGTTCCATAAATAAGGTCGTTTGAATTATAGGCGCTGTCAAATGCAGGCCTGAAGAACCCAAACTAATCTAAAAATAATAAGCCATTCATTTTTCTGGGCATTCGTTTTTATATCCTTTAGGTATCAAATATGAAATATTACTAATAGAAAGATTAGGTTAAAACTTTTTCGATAGAAAACTACGCCAAACTTTCGTGTTAGACTTTGGCTACGTAACCTTTCTTTAATACATATCTATTTTTTTTTTTATTAATTCTTTTTCTGGTGAAGTAATAAATCGTCCACGCATTTAATTAAATTCGAGTATAATTAAAAAATAAAATCTGATAAAGAGTTTTCTTTGCTTTCGAGTTTTATCAGATGGAAGTTTGGACTGTAGCGATTAATCACTAAAAAGTAATTAGAAAATGTTTGCGGAAAAGAGTATTTCCAAAAATTCATTTACAAATAATGTGATACGCCAAGCATTAAAACTGAATTATAGGAATTATTCTTTTTAAAAAAAAGCACAATTCCTCAAAAGAGATATAATGGAAAAAGAATGACATTGTTTAAAAGAATGAAAACTTTTAAAATCTGTTACTGTTTTGTTAAAAAGAAAATATGTGATTAAAGTTTTTAAAGTTGAACATTAATTTAAGATACCGATGCATAATAGTAAATTATTTCAAATGTCTCAAATTTCTGTTTTGAGGAGATTAAACACAATTGTATTTATTGATATATATTGCATTATACTATAAAACAAAAAAAAAGGAATTTAATACAAAGCAAAAAAGTATGCCCACAGAACTGCAAAAAAGGAAACAACACTTAAAGCATAAATACAACTAGACTTTCGTAATTTTAATATATTTCAGGGATGATAAAGTTGTAGCCGAGGAATAATTCACTTGAAGCAGCGCATAGGGTACAGCCTTCTTCACAATAATCTTTCTCATCAGCATCTTTCTCATCGGACTCCTTTTTAATGTTTTTAGTAACTTTTAATCCCATACTATCATCCGTTGTCTTCATTTTCTGTAAGTAATACAAATTTTATTAGGGTTGATTTGAATAAATAGCTTTCTAATTCAAGCTTAAATGTGCCTAGTTAAAAACATTTTGATATAAAACAAACAAGATCAATTTTAATAACAAGGTTATAACATAAAGTAGTGATATACTACACTGAAGTGACAAAAGTCATGGGATACCTCTTAATATCGTGTCGGCCCTCCTTTCGCCCGGCGAAGTGCAGCAACTCGACGTGGCATGGATTCAACAAGTCGTTGGAAGTCTTCTGCAGGAATATTGAGCCATGCTGTCTCGATAGACGTCCATAATTGTGAAAGCGTTGATGGTGCAGGATTTTGGGCACGAACAGACCTCTCGATGATGTCCCATAAATTCTCGATGGGATTCATGTCGGGCGATCTAGGTGGCCAGATCATTCGTTGGAATTGTCCAGAATGTTCTTCAAACCAATCGCGAACAGTTGTGGCCCGGTGACATGCCGCATTGTCATTCATAAAAATCCCATCGTTGTTTGGGTACATGAAGTCCATGAATGGCTGCAAGTGATCTCCAAGTAGCTGAACATAAGCATTTCCAGTCAATGTTCGGTCCAGTCGCACCAGAGGACCAAGTCCATGCCATGAAAAAACAGCCCACACCATTACGGAGCCACCACCAGCTTGAACAGTGCCTTGCTGACAGTTTGGGTCCATGGCTTCGTGGGGTCTGCGCCACACTCGAACCCTACCATCAGCTCTTACCAACTGAAATCGTGACTCATCGGACCAGGCCACGGTTTTCCATTCATCTAGGGACCAACCGATATGCTCACGTGCCCACGAGAGTCGCTGCAAGCGATGTCGTTCTGTCAGTAAAGGCACTCGAGTCGGTCTTCTGCTGGAATAGCCCAAGAAAGCCAAATTTCTCCGCACAGTTCTAACAGACAAGTCCCTTGTACGTCCCACATTGATTTCTGCGGTTATTTGACGCAGTGCTGCTTGTCTGTTAGAATTTACGACTCTTTGCAGACGTCGCCGGTCTCGGTCGTTATGTGCAGGCGGTCGACCACTGCGCTGTCCATGGTGGGATTTTATGCCTGAAATTTCATACTCTCGGCACAATCTTGACACAGTGGATCTGGGAATGTTGAATTCCCTAACTATTTCCGAAATGGAATGACCCCTACGTCTAGCTCCAACTAACATTCCGCGTTCAAAGTCTGTTAATTCCCGTCGTGCGGTGATCATCATGTCAAAACCTCTTCACATGAATAACTTGAACAGAAATGAAAGCTCTTCGAAAGCACTGCGCATTTATACCTGTTCTACGCGATGCTACTGTCATCTGAAAATTTGCATATTGCTATCCCATGACTTTTGTCACTTCAGTGTATAAGGTATGCTTCAAAACGAAGATTTATGTAGAATTACATAAAGAAACAGGAATTTTTAACTGCATAATATATTTTGATGGCTTGGATACTTATATGGATATTACACAATAAAGTTTATTAATTGAACAGAGAAAAATGTTTGGTCCAAACTAACAAACCCGATGCACACTGTAGTATATCACTACTTTATGTTATAAGCTTGTTATTAACCACAGCGTTATTATCTTGTTTGTTTTATATCAAAATGGACCTTACCTATCAATATTCTTCATAAATATGAAATATCAACAACATACAAAACAGCTACTATTACTTAAATTTATTTCAGATTACTATACCAAAATGTATTTACCAAACTCTTCCATCTATCATATATCGTATTCGTTCTCCTGATCCAAGATTACAAATTCCAGCTTTGCTGAAAGAACACGATTTACACATTTCGCTGAGATACCAACTAATGGCGTTTTCCCAAACAAAACCGGAAAAATGCCGTGAATAATTAATGGCTGCATTGCTCCAAGTTCGTAAAAGAGAGGGAAAAAAAGGGCTAAAACCTGGAGTTTTTAATTAACGATGCTTTTTCATTACGCTTATGTTGGAGCGAAAAAAAATGGTGGGCGTTTTTCTATGCAGATCTCCAACTTGAAAGAAAAACCTATATCTCATGAGGGAGAATTAATAAGTAGATGAGAACCTCTCTCAACTTTTGCATCGGAAACTGCAGGAACATGTTTCTCATCCTCTAATAAGTCGAGAGATTCTTTTATCAAAAATGCGGTTCCTTTTGCAGCACAGGCTTGACTTGTTAATTTACCTAAATTAAGTCACAGACTTAAAAGGTGCTGTTAATTACTCTACTTTTGTTACCGGGGTATAACGTCGTTAGAGCTGTATCTGAACGTCTCATCGCTTGTTATTGTGAAAGGAATGTAAAGAGGATTTTGTTCATTAAGTTGGGGTAAAGCGCTATGGTATATAAAGATATTTTCCGACTTCTTTGAATGTTTTTTTTTAAATGAGTCTTCAGAAATTATTTTATTAAGCAAAAAAAGAAAATATTTAAAGATAAGAATAAAAGATTTAAATAAAATATGTATAAATCGTAATTTCCTCAAAATTATGTTAGGTACAATAAATTTCAGTTTTGCTTCATGCTCCGTTGTTATCGAAATGAAATTCACCTGCTCATGAAACACAATTCACTATAAAAATATTTTAATGGCGATTTTTTAAACATCAAACAATTTAAACATCATTTTTTAAACATTTTTTAAACATCATAAGTTGGCACAATATGTATAAACTATTCAATAATAGCTTAAATTCTTCACATATGTGTACGTTTTGATTTATTCGATTAAAAAAAAACAGCTCGACTCGTGGCTCAGTGGCAATGTGTACATCTGGTGAGCATGAGGGCGGAGGTTCCCTCCGCTAGGGCTTTGTTGTAGACACTGTTACAAGAAACGAGGAGATTCAATGGTGTTTGTGATGGTCAGCTTCTACTACCGTTAGTCAAACTGCGTGTTGTAAGTTTTCCAGGTATTTCCCATACTATAAGCAAGTGGGGAATAGCTCCCTCTAAAATTACCTCCTGGAAGCCACTGTCCTTTTTCTTGAGAGACTCGGCGTCAAGTCCGATTTCTACCTATATGTGCTACATCCGAACAGAAGTTGTCCCCTTTCACTCCATACATGAGTAGACTTCTCATGGGGTGTCCACCTGACATTGCATTATACCGAGGATTATTCCCAATAACAACAACTCTATGGTATAAATTTGTTAGTAAAATTGCTCTTGTTTGTTTTTATATGAAAATGGTACTTACTTAAAAATCATCCCTCGTAATTATGGGGTATAAGCAAGATACAAAAAAATTACTATTAGTTTAATTCATTTACTTTCATTATTTAATTTATTTATTTCATATCATTTCATTTTGAACAGAAACTGCCTCTTTACCTCCATCCATGAATAGTAGTAGTTTTTATGTCATGATGGTACTTAAAAACATTTTGCATAAGTATGAAGTATCAACAAGATACAAAACAGCAATTATTAGTTTGGTCCATTTCAGATAACAAGAATACCATGCCAACATATATTTACCAAACTCGTCCATCTATAAAATATCGTATTCGTTCTTCTGATCCAAGATTACACATTCCAGCTTGCTGAAAGAACATGATTCACACATTTCGCTGAGATACCAACTAAAGGCTTTTTACCAAACAAAACCGGAAAGATGCCGTGAATAATTAATTGCCGCTTGCTCTGAGTTCGTAAAAGAGGGAGGTAGAAAAAAAATGGCTAAAACCTGAAGTTTTTAATTAACGATGCTTTTTCATTGCTCCCGGTCGAGCGAAAAAAAAAAATGGTGGGCTTTTTTATATGCAGAGCTCCACCTTGAAAGAAAACCCTGCTATATCTCATGAGAGAGAATTAATAAGTAGATGATAACCTCTCTCTACTTTTGCATCGAAAACTGCAGGAAGCATGTTTCTCATCCTGTAATAAGTCGAGAGATTCTTTTACCAAAAATGCGGTTACAATTGCAGCACAGGCTTGACTTGTTAATTTACCTAAATTAAGTCAGAGACTTAAAAGGCGCTGTTAATTACTCTACCTTTGTTACGGGGTATAACGTCGATAGAGCTGTATCTGAACGTCTCATTGCTTGTTATGAAAGTAATGCAAAGAGGTTTTTGTTCATTAAGTTGGGGTAAAGCGCTGCGGCGGTATATGAGGGAAGATCAGACTTTTTCCCACCTTCCTTGAATGTCTTCTTTTTTTTTTTTTTTTTTTTTAATTTTTTTAGTCTTTAGAAATTCAACAAAGTAAAAATAGAATATATTTAAATATAGAATAAAAGAATTTAAATAAAATATGTATAAATCGTAATTTCTTTTAAATTTGGTTGAGTGCAATAAAATTCATTTCGTTTGTTATGGAAATGAAATTCGTCTTCTTATGAAAAAAATTCATTATAAATAAAATTTGTATACCACTATTTTTTATCTTCAAAATGAGTTAGCACAAAATACTTAAATTCTTCACGTTTTGAATTATTCGATTAAAAAAGTTAATAAGTAATAATATAATAAGTAAATTTTTTTATTTCAATATTATTTATCAATCTATAATCACAAATAAGATTAAACTCTACAAAAAATAAATCAAAGCCTTCACTTTTATATAGCTATCTATTTACTCAAAACAATTTATTATAAATAATAAATACAAATCCTTCAAATTCCTTCAGTATTTTGCTGAGTTCAGTAAGTTTTCTAATTTGTTTCATGCTCCGTTTGCTATAGAAATGAAATTCATCTACTTACAAAAAAAAAGTTCATTGTTAATAAAATTTTTATGTTAATATTTTTTATCATCAAAATGAGTTGGCATAAAATGATTAAACTCTATAATAATAGCTTAAAGTGTTCACATTTGCATACGTTTCGATTAATTCGATTAAAATACAAATAATTATAAGTATAATTTCCTTTTTTTTCAATATTATATTTTGATCATTAACATCTGTTAGCACAAATAAAATACAAGTGCAATTAAACCGTTCAATTGAGCCGGATAGCCGAGTGATTAGCGTTCAGTGCCACATCCCTTAGTCCCGATCTAATATGACTCCAGAGCGTTGGGCTGATATCCCTATTCCGTAAAAAGAATTAGTTTACGACCCAGTATTAATATTACCCCCCTAACTAGTTATGGAGGTAATATTAATATTCCATTTTTCCATTCTTTGTAAAAAAATTTTTTTTAATGTACTGTTTTTAACTGGGACCTGATGACCGATTGACTGGCACTCGGTACTACAGATCGTGGCTTCGAGCCCCGGGTGTATCGAGATATTAGTAGTGGTTTGTGATCCACTCTAAATTTTAGATCCTGATCTAATATGCCATAGAGTGACAAGCCAGAGAGTTGGGCGTAAGAAACGGTAAAAAGGAAAAAAAAATCTCATGTTTCGAAATCTGCGAGTAGACAGACGGCCTTGACCCAATATGGGGGCTGTTGTGCCACTGAAGAAGATGAAAACTTTCGATTTATGCAAAACAGTTTATTATAAATAAAACCTTTTTCCAACATTATTTATTAATCGTTAATTATGTTGACAGAAAGGGCTTTAAATCTGTAAAAACAATTTAGCTGATTCTCATTTTTATACGCATAAAATTTCAATGTTCTATTTTCAACATTTGCATTTGTTGGTACCAAACGATTATAAATCTACAAGAACAAAATAATTGTTTTATAATTATATACACTTCGATTTTTTCAATACATTTAAATTCACTATAAACAAAAATTCCTATTTCAATATTCTTTATTTATCGTTACTATCTATTGACAGAAAAGACTCTAACACTGCAAGAACAATTTAAAATTTGAACACTTATATAAGTTGCTATTTATGAAAACAATTATTTAAAAGTAATTACTTTTATTTTTTTTATATTTTTATCATTAATATCTGTTAGCACCAAATGATTATTAAATCTATAAAACAAATTACACTATTTTTTTTTTGTATACATTTTGGTTTATTTGATTTATTCGAAATAAAACATCGCAATTATCGGTTTTTTTTAATTTATTCGAAATTAAAGAATTATATTTTTACAATTTATTCAAAATTAAAGAATTATATTTTTACAATTT
This sequence comes from Caerostris darwini, assembly GCA_021605075.1. Classification (NCBI taxonomy): domain Eukaryota; kingdom Metazoa; phylum Arthropoda; class Arachnida; order Araneae; family Araneidae; genus Caerostris; species Caerostris darwini. Next base: position 669,417 of record BPLQ01013827.1, read on the forward strand.
ACTCAAAATTAAAGAATTATATTTTTACAATTTATTAAAAAAAAAATTATGAAAAAAAGCAATTATTATTATTTTTACAATTTATTAAAACCAATTTATTATAAATGAAACCTTATATTTAAAAATTCTTTATTTATCATCGTTATCTGTGTTAGCAGAAAAGGTTCCAAATTTGAAGAAGAATTCAAATTCTTCCCATTTATTTACGTTTCGATTTATTCTTTTTATGAAAACAATTCATTAAAATATCTTTTATTTGAAAACTGTACTATTATCAATAGCATCTGTTGACACAAAATATTCAAAAACTCTACAAAAAGAAGTTACATTTTTCAAATATATATAGTTTCTATTTACGAAAATAATTAAAAATCTTTCGTTTCAATAACCTTTTTTTTATTGTTTGCATCAATAACCACAAAATGCTCAAAATACATCAAACAAAAGTTATATTATTTATATTTATATACGTTTCAATTTATTCGACTTAAAAAAACAATCCATTATAACTAATACCTTTTATTTCAATATTTTTCGTAATCGTCGGAATGTTTTGGCTCAAAATGCTCACATAACCACTTAAATTATTCACATTTATATACGTTTAAGTAAGGAATATAATCCTAATAATAATAATAATGTACGAAATGAAATTAATACTAACTAAAAATGATTTTTTTTGTTAAAAAGTTTCTTTATATAAGCGGCCTGATGGCCAATTGGTTTAGCGCTCTGGTCATTGGTACTACCGGCTTCAGGCTCGAATCCTGGTGGGGTCATGGATGTTTTTGAGTGGTTCGGAACCCCGTTAAGCTGCAGGTCCCGGCCAAATTAGCTTAAATTGTGCACAAAATGACCGTAGAACAACAAACCAAACGAAATAATTTTTTATTATAAAGACTCTCACAAATGAAAAAAGATCATACGTCAGTATTAACCAGTAAGAAATTCAAAATATACTCAATCTATTCCCATATTAGAATCGTTCTGATTGGAAATGAGCAAAAGTATCTTCATTTCCAATAGGTTTTACGTTTCGTAACATTATGAAGTCGTATATATATATATATACATATATATATATATAGACGACTAGTAGAAATCGGCACACTTTGTCTTGCCAAGGAAAGTGAATTATATGAAAGTACATATACCGAATATATTCTCCGTGTTCCAATATATGTGCATAATAATTTTAATGGATACCATTTGAATGGCATTTAAGATGAAATGCTGCAGTACCATCTGATAGCAAGTAACAATAAAGTGGGTAGCGCAAACCTATTTTCCATACTCGAATGCATATTATTACCAATTTTCATAGCAATGAGTTGAACACTATAGAAGTTGATATATTGCAGCACCATCTGGTGGCAACTTACAACAAAAGGTACATAAAAACGTTCTCCATGTTTTGTCAAACATACACAAAAAATTTCATCAAAATTGGTCAAGTCGTTTAGGTGGGGTTCAATGACAAACACACGCACAGAAGAATTATACCGATGGTAGCGCCACCTATCGAGTCCATATATATATTTATTGATGGGTTTTTTTTCCATTAATTATTACAGAATAATAAAAGAGAACATTTCATATGGATTTCTTTTTTTTTTATCTCTATCGTCGTTATAAAATATTAAAATGTTGTTGAATAAATATTTAAATATCCTTTTACTGAAATTTTCGTCCCCAAAGACTTAATACTTTACATATTTTTCTTTTAGTTAAAGATATATATATATATATATATATATATAGTAGTTAAAGATATATATACACTGCGTAAAAAAAGTAAAGGACAGTGTTTTTTTGCCAATTAATATCTCTTATTTTCTCCTAACTACCAGATATTTATGCAGATTTAGTTTAATGACCCTTTTTTTCATTTTAGGCAAAAATTAAACATCTACTACTAATATTAATAATAAAATTAGTAGATATAATTTCGGTGCGTAAAAAAAAAAGTAGAAGGACACTTGTTAATATATTTAATTTAGTGAGTTGTTCTTTAGTTAAATAGGGATTTTGTACTTTGTTTTTTATCCTTTTCGGTCAAAAAAATCTAATTTGTTTAAAATTACGCTGTTTCTCCGTTATCAGAAAGGCCTAAAGGAATAACTTTGAACGATTTTCAAAAAGGCCAAATTTCCGCATGTTAAAATGATGGTAAAGGTGTCAGAGAGTTTGCTCGATTTTGCAGGTGAGCCCTTAATACAGTTTCAAACTTTATCAGAAATCCTTATAAAAATGGAAAGAAAAAAAAGACTGGTAGACCGAAAAAGTTAACACCACCTGAGGAATAAAAACTTGTTCGTGTGCTTAAGAAGAACAAAGGAAGTGTTTCAAAGGCAATAAATCAAGCAGGACGTAATCATGTGACGAAACAAAGAAGTTTACAACTATATTAAAAGATCTAAAAAATTCATTTTCAAAAAACGGAAATATCATCCTAAGTGGACACAAGCTCACATTGATAACCGTTTAGTGTGGGCTAAGGAGCACATGTCTGGACTACAGAATGGACTTCTGTGATATTTTCCGATGAAAAGAAATTTAACTTAGACGGTCCAGACGAATATCAGCACTACTGTCATTGTCTGGGGAATGAAGACGAATACTATTCAACACGACAAATGGGAGGAAAGAGTTTAATGGTTTGGCTGGCTGTTGGATAAGGAGGAAGGACAAGTCTGGCTTTCTTAAATGGTAGGCAAAAACATACAGACTACATTCAAGTGCTGAATTCGAGCTTCTTCCTTATGGCTCTGACTTGGAGGGTGAAGAGTGGAAGTTTCAGCAAGACCAAGCTTCCATTCACACCGTGACTGGAGTCAAAAATTGGTTCCTAACAAATAATGTGGATGTTTTACCATGGCCAGCCAAAAGTCCTGACCTTAATATAGTGGAAAACATCTGGGCAATGCTAGTTCATCGAGTTTATGCTGATGGAAGGCAATTTGATTCACTAACTCAGCTTTGCATTGAATGACTCGTGGGACAATTTTTGTCAAACAGAAGTTCAATCTCTATAAAATTCACTTCCAAACAGAATATTTGAAGTTATAAAGGCCAATGGGAAGATCATTCCGTATTAAAATCACTATTTTTTCATTCATTATAATGCTGTCCTTCTACTTTTTTACAAAGTTTCAAAAAGAGAAACTATTTTTTGCCATTAATATTTTATGTTTGAATATCATAATTCTGATGTTAAAATTGTATTTTTAAAATATTTGTAAAATGTTTCTAATAAAATATTTTAGTAAAAATAAAATATTTTTCGGTTATTGTTACAAAATCAAGTGTCCTTCTACTTTTTTTACGCAGTGTATATATATTAGTTAAATATATATATAGAAATTTTATACTTACATGGCAGCTGCTGATGTTTTGAAAACTATATTACAAGATTACTTATTTTTATTATTATATACTCTTATTTTTAAATTCATTTATTCGTTAGAAATAGATATCTTTACAATTTGTTATTACGATAAACTATAATAAGATTTGTAAACGTTCTTAATATTTTATTCTTAAAGCAATTTAATTTGAATTGAAAGAAAAACATTTAACGATTTACTGCTCTTAGGATTAAAATTTTCAAGATAGCGAAATTTCTACAGAAACAGAAATTAAATTAGAAAAAATCAAGTACAGTATTTGGAATTTGTTTTCCAAATGTTGTATTCTGCGAATTAAGTTCTTTTTTTTTTTTTTTTTTTTGGTACTTTGAAATTTTCGTTGTTTAATTTAATATTCTCAGTTTTTTTTAAAAGTACAAATATTGATATTAAATGTAAAAAGTATTAATGTATTGCATAAATTTGTTGAAAACAACAAACACACGAAATTTCCATACCTATTGTTAATATTTACATATTTTTTACGATTATAAAAGTTTATTTTTAATAAGCTTTTTTTTTATTTATTAAGCAATGAAAATAACAAGATTTTTAAGAAGATAGAAATAAAAAATCTGATGATCTCTAATGGTTTATGTAAATGTAAAAAGTATTAATCTTGCACAAATATGTTGATAGCTCGAAATTTTCATATATATTGTTAACTTTTGTAACTTTACTTTTAATTAGCTTTATTTTTTCTTTATATATAAAAGTAATAAGATTTTTATGTAAATAGAGAAGGAAATTCTGATGATCTCTAATAAAGCAATAGTTTATATAAATATGAAATGAAATCTTTCAGTTCTGCAATCTTTGAAATGAAAACTATCCATGGGAAAAAATATTTTTATGTAAATAGAAACGAAAATTCTGATGATCTCTAATAAAACAATAGTTTATGTAAATGTAAAATGAAATCTTTCGGTTCGGCAACCTATGAAATGAAAAATATCCATGAAAAAAAAAAAAGATTTATATATAAATAGAAACGAAAATTCTGATCAATAATAAAGCAATAGTTTATGTAAATATAAAATGAAATCTTTCAGTTCTGCAATCTTTGAAATGAAAACTATCAATGGAAAAAAGATTTTTATGAAAATTGAAACGAAAATTCTGATGATCTCTAATAAAACAATAGTTTATGTAAATGTAAAATGGAATCTTACTGTTCGGCGATCTATGAAATGAAAATTATCCATAAAATATTTTTGTATATGAAAATAGAATTTTCATTTCTATTTGCATAAAACTTTTATTGTTCAAACCCGATGTCGAACCTAAAGCTTCCGTCCACAGACTGGGCTTAAAACCTGATGCAGAACCAAAAAATTCTGTCCTCATTCGTAGGTGAAATCCGATGCTGAATCGAAATCTTCTGTCATTATGCCGAAATGGTACAAAAAGGAGGAGGAAAAATCTACAATCAATTAGGAGGAAATCAATTAGGAGGAGGAAAAATCTACAGAGGACATACCTATATATAATATTTCCAAAGTATGTTAAGTATGTGCCAAAATTCTCATTGTTCTGAGCCTGGAGGACGTTGAATCAGCTATTTCTCTGCAGTGCTAGTGGTGACAGACATAACTCAAAATAACACCAACAATAATTTTTTTGTGTACGTACTTTAACAAAAATTAAATTCAAATTTTTTTTTTTGCATACAATTAAGTCATTAAAAATGAATAAAGGCTGAGGTAAATCGATAACTGAAATATTATCCACTCATCAAATGTAGACAAATCATACGTCTCAAATTCCCTTTTTTTTCCCCTATGAGTGTAGCTATTTTTCCCCATCTACGTCTGGCAAATAACTTCATTACCCCCGCCCTAATCAAATGCTGCCAACAACAGTTTTTTCAAACAAAGTTGTTTTGACAGCTTAATTGCGAATTGATTGATTGCCGCAAATCTCTGTGATTGGAAATTGATTGGTGGTTTTTCTCTCCGATGGAAAAACCAGAGGAAATCGGAAATTATTTCCAAAAGATCGATTCGGATGTGCGCAGGACAAGATTACTAAATGAGTTATGTGCTCAGGTGTTGAACACACGTCATTCAATTGTTTTTAAATTATATTAAAATAAAACAGATAAAGAATTCCTCATAACATGTTTTATCTAATTGTTTTCTTTTTCAATGTATATACATTTATAGCAGATGTCTACAAACTTTATCATTTCAGAGAAAATTTATTAATTTTTACAATATTTAATGTCAAAAAAGATGTTTTTAAATTAATACTTTTTTATAAAAAAAAATTATAAACATGTAAAAAATTAGTTCGGCAAGAATCGCTTGGTATACGGCATGTTAGGCAAAAACCACAAATCAAATCAAAGTCTGGATCATTGTATCATTGTAAATTGGAGAAATCCACGATACATCTATAGGCTGGAGAGGTCTTCCTCATTATAATTGCTTACAATACCACTGGAACATTTGATGGACAAATTTCAGGGATTAGAGATCAATTTATGTGACTTCATAGTATACATTATAACTTATTATTTACATTTGTATTTATGTGTTATCAATCAGATTAATATTCTTTATTTGAGTGATGAGGTATATTTTATAATATTTTTTTAGACAGTAATAAATGAAAATGATAGACAACAATTCGTGGAATACTTGTAAAACTGGGCAAGAATCCCAGAATTCCGAGCAACACAATTTGTGGAGTACTCGAGAAACTTGCTTGGAATCCCAGGGTTCCAAGCAACACAATTTGGGGCGTACTTGAGGAATTTGCTTGGAATTCAAGTATTTCAAACAACACAATTCTTGGAGTGCTTCAACATTTTGCCTGTTCTCGTAATTCCGGTTTCGATCACCACAATTCGTGGCGTAAGAGAATAAGAATCCCAAGGTTCTAAGCAACACAATTCGAATATCACTAAATTTATAGCTAAAAAAATAAGTACACTGCATGCATTCTTTTTTGTAAGTTTGAAGTTAATTGCATGCATTCTTTATTAAAATCAGCTGTTTTAAATCTTTTTTACCAGCTTTTTAAACAATTTTTTATGCAAATATGGAATTATGCGTGTCGAAATTGAAATTAAAAATATTTTTTCTTTCGAGGAAACCAATATACAAATCTATAGCAAGAGGTAGAAAACATATAGATTTTTTGAAGAAATTTCGGAGAAATTTGTAGAAATTCATTCTCTTTTTCATTTAAGTTAGTCTAGAGTATTTAAAGATTATTTAAGATTGATTATTGCCTTATGTACTCAAGGCTGTGGTATGTGTTGTCAGCAACTGAAGTAGTCCAAACCGCGGATTGCATGAGAAGGTCACATCCATTTTAAAAGCGAAAATGGATGAAACCAATACTTATGGTCAGATACACGTGAGGCAAAGCAATTTAGAAAGTTAAGCCAATAATTGTGAAATCGAATTTTTCTTTTAATGTTATGCTATTTAAAGTTTTAACTGTGAAAAATTAAATTATTTTTATTGCATTTAAAACTTTTTTGAAATTATTGTCACCCCCCATAACTCAGTTCTTTTTGAACATGGCCATTTTCACACACAACTATTATTAAATTTAACTAATTCTGTCAAATATTTCATAAGTATTTTTAACCGCATGATATGGTTTATATAAGTGATTAAAATTATGTAAATGACAAATAATATATTTCTCCTGTCAAGGATTTCATATTTTATATAATAGATCTCAAATACTTCTATATAGCTAAGAAGGGGAACTGATTTCTGCATGCGCACATGTGTTGTCATGTAAATGTACTAAGCATATAATGAACATTTTCCAATAAATCTAATGTGCAATTGCTCAGAACAATATTCTATCCAATGTGCACAAATAAGTATGCCTAGACAATATCGTATAGACTAGATTCCACTATAAAACTAGACAGTACTGCCATGACTATATGTGCGAAGCCCTTGTACAAGTTGTTAAGTTTGTAAAAGAGTTTAGCGCTTTTTATGGCAGGGACTGTTGTTGTGACATATCTTCTAGAAATCAGCAGAAGTGAGACTTGACTCGCTGAAGAAGGCACGTAGTTCCTTCCGTTAGAACTATTACCCCGAATTTTCTTATCGTATGGGAGAAAGGTCGGAAAACTCCCACCAGGCAGTTTGACTAATGAAAAAAGACGTTGAATATTACAAACACCATCGAGTACCCTCCTTTTTATAAAACTGTGTCTAGAAGAATGTCGCCAGCGGATAGAACCTCAGACCTAAAACTCAGCAGCGTCGCAAGTCACCACTGAGCCACGAGTCGGCCCGGGACTGTTATTTAAGTATATTATTCAATTAATTATCACAGTTTGAAGAAATGAAAATTTTTATGTAAAGCAATACGATAACAATAAATTACACTTAATGTGTAATTTTAATTATCTTTTAGTTAGTAGTTGTAAATATGTCCTCATCGATCTTGTAGTGAATAAATTTTAGAAAAAATATCAGTACAACTATGCAAAAAAATTAATGTGCTAGCTTGTAATATAAAATCAGATATTTAAGTAACCTTTAGTCCAATCCACTATTACTGGTAACTGTTTTCTCATGATGAATTTGAAATAGTAAGCAATTTGTTCACGTAGCATGATTAATTATCTATTGGTAGAAGAATTACAGTCACTGCCATTAAAAGTATGGAATCCCTTTGACATATGAGATAAAATATATAAGCGTTTCGTATATATAGTCCTGAATGTATCTTTCAATTATTAGTTAGCTTGTAGGAAACGTCAGATTCAAATCCACTGGAGGCGTTCATTGCTGTCATTGCTTTCAGAAACAAGGCGACTAACAGGTGGGTTGGAAAGTTCATAGACTGGCACATAGATGGCGCTACTAGTATTAAATCCATATGAGTTTTAGTTAGCCCTAACCTTCAACAGACACGTGTATAAATTTGACAGCTGTTGCACTATTAGTATGTGAGTTATAGCATTTTTAGGGAAGTTATAGCATTTTTAGTGTTCATGACGTGCAGTCCACTCGGCTGACTGTCGATCGCACTCCGGTGTGAAATGATGGAGCCATGTTTAATCCATTGTCACATATCGAAGCAAAAATTCGGGTTTATTACGATTGAACAGCTCCAAACAATGCTTAGCATCATCAATTCGTTGTTGATTTTGGTCGATTGTGAGCTCGCGTGGCACCCACTTTGAACAGAGCTTTCGCATTTCCAAATATTCATTCACGATATGTCCAACAAGTTCCTTTGATATCTTTAGGATCTCAGCTAGCTCAATTAATTTCACTTTACAGTTATAAAAATTACTTTGTTGACTTTTTTTGATGTTTTCTTTGGTAACAGCCTCTTTGGGGCGTCCACTGCGTGCATCGTCCTCGGTGCTCATTTCGCCTAGTTTAAATTTAGCAAACCACTTCTCTGCGGTTGATTTTCCTGGTGCAAAGTCCGAATAATGTTTATCAAGCCAAGCCTTGGCTTCAATAGTATTGTTTTTCGCCAAAAAGGAATGCTTTATTAACGCACGAAATTAATTTTTATCCATTTTTTCAAACTAACAAAAATTGCTTCACTAAAAATGCTATGGGTCCACATACTAATAGTGCAACATCTGTCAAAGTTATTCACCTGTCTTTTGAAGGTAAGGGCTAACTAAAAATCATATGGATTTAATACTACGAACATTTCATCCCATCTGTTACATGTAGAAACATCTACTATTGACTGCAAAACTACATAGTAGGAGTTTTCTAGGTTTCCTTCCTTGAGATACATAAATGCAAGCAGTTATTACGAAAATTCCTCCCTTCTTTACAATTCATTGTGCTTTTCGTGGTATGTATCAGCTACTACAAGAATACTCTCAATTAAAAAATTTTTATTCGATTATTTTGTATACAATTTTTATTGTATTTTAAATCAGATTTATCCCGTAAGCGAGAAATGTACTAATATTTAAAACGAACTAAAAATGGTTGACTTTTTATTATTAAAAAAGATTTTATTAACATAGTCGACAATTCTATTCAAATATTAATTTATCAAATATTTATTTAAATGATGAAATGAATTAAAAAGCACTTCAATAAATTGAAATATTATATATCATATAATTAAATAATTATACAAATTCGCTATTAAATGTTTACTTTAACTAATTATATATAATAGAATAAATATCATAATTTGCCAAAAATATTAAAATTAAATATATAGTAAAAGAAATAAAGAATAGATATTGATTAAAAATAAGTTTTAATCGTAGGTATATATTTTAAGTAGAAATATGTTTCATTAAGAAATAATAATTACTATTAATATTATTGTTTACAAATGATCCATTTTCTTTGAAAGTGGTATAAGCCCACTTCATATCATATAGGGATATTTAAGAGTTTGTATTTGAAGGGTTTTAAAAATCTCTCTCTATGTTAATATGCTCATTTTATGTTTTTTTTTTATATTAAATTGATTTAAATTTATAATGGGATCGTTTTTAAAATATTAGTTAAAAGAAATCTATTTATTTGAAAACTCAAATGGACTTGCGCCACTTTCAAAGTCAATAAGATGTGAAAATCATAATTTTTATGAAATATTAAATATGGATTTCAATTGAATCATTAATTAAATTCATATTATTAGAATGAAATAAATGCGAAAAATTATTTTTTAAGTACTGTTTTGATGTAAAAACAATTAAAGGCAATTTTAAAAGTAAGCGAATACTTACATGAAAGCATGGATTGCATGAGTAAGTTCTACCTACCCACCTACATTTTTACCTTACATTCTACCATCGTCACTGCTATTACTGCTAAAATGTTTCTTTAAGTGCGAGGACAAATGGCAATCGCTTGGGGTTAAGTCAAGGCTACACGGATTGTGATCTAGTGGTAATCTTAATAAGCTCTCATCTAATAGCGAATTTTGAATTGACAAACAATTGTTTTTAATATGGTTTAAATGATGGGGTTTTTTAAATAAAACATAAAGCTTGGGCCTGATGGCCGATTAACTAGCGCTCTGGGTCGCAGGTTTTGGATTCGAGTCCAGGCCGTGTCATTGATGTTTGTAGTAGGGCCATCCACTTTAAACCATAGACCCTGATCTAATACGACTGATGAGCGTACGATTGACAATCCTACCTGTAAAAAGAAAAAAAAATGTCCTGTTTCGGAATCTGCCAGAATGAAGTCGGCCATGGTCCAACATGAGCTGTAGTGCCAGGGAGTTAGTTAGTGAGTTATAATGTTTCCCAGGCCAAAATAAAGCGTTTGACCTGGGAAGCAGTCATGTATACCGCACATTTATTTTGCCATTACAATTTTAATTCAATCCATTCCAAGGATGATATCTGACTATCAGCAGTCTTTGTCTACGTACTTGTCAAAAAACATTTTGGGCAAGGCACTTGCCTTATACATAAATTACACAAGAACGCCCTTTTATAAAATTTAAATAAAATACAATGTGTATTACATCAGTGTCAAACGTGTAGTTCTGAATTAAAAACACATTAACCTTGCTTTTAAATTTAGTTAACATTTATTCATAATTTAAAAATGAAGGTGTTCAGCAGATTAATTAACTTCTTGAAAATGAAATTTTGATTCATTTATTCATTTTGAATTACTTTTCTTTCATTTTATGTTATTTAATCGATACAAAATGTAAAGATTTTGATACTTTTAATGCAGAAAAAGAAATAATTTTTCTTCTTATTGTATTGATGTCTGTTTTTTGTAGTCTTAAAATAAAGTTTTGACAAAATCAAAGGCAAGTAAAAATTTTAATGAGAAACAATTCCCCATTAAGACAAAAAAATTAATCCATGTATTAAAGTGAATGAATATATTTATTATTATTTTTTTAAATACGTCTTTTGAATAAAGTTTCTAAAATTAAAAATGATTGAAAATAAATATTTTTTCGTTATGATTAAAAGTATAAATTTTTTTGACATAAGTAAGATTTATACCTTCTTTCATTATTTATAGAAAATAGCTTTGTTAAAATAAAATTAGATTTTCTGAGAAAATCTTTCATTTTGAATTTTTAATTTTTAGACATCAATGAATAAGTGATTTGTAGAATTTTTTTAACTAAAAAAAACATCAAAAACTACGATAAAAATAAGTTTTCATTTCTCGCAATTTCATATGAACAAATTTCTCACATTTTAAAATGCAAAAAAATTAGACTTTTTATTATTTGAGCTATGTTTAATGTATTTTTTTTTCTCCATTCATTCTAACAGTTTACCTGTAGTAAAATAATTGTAATATGAAACGGCAAAATATTTTTCAAAGAAACTTTTTCAATTATATTTATAGGAGTTAGCAAAAATATTTGTCTAGTTCGAAGAAACATATAATCGATTTAACGATATAAAAACGTTTTTCTTTCTGAAAATTATAGTTTTCAGAAATTTATTTAATGTGCAAATTTTTTATTTTTTATTTTGGGAATTGTACTTATATATATAGCACAATTTTTCGTTATGTTTCGCAATTAATTTTGGTTCAAAAAGCCAATTAGCTAAATTTATTAAACCATTAAACCATTATTTATTATCAAACCATTATTAAACTATTAACCACCATTTATTAAATTATTTAGCAAAAAAATATATAATTGTAGATTTATCTTCTAAAAGTTATAATTTTTCAAGAATTTTTTTTATAAAGGAGATAAATAGTTTTTATATACTTAATTATAATTTATTTATATTTTTTTAATTAAAAATTAAAATTATTAATTATTTATATTTAAATAAAGGCATTGCTTAAATATTGATACCAACTAGCTTAACTATGAAATACTCAATATAATTAAGTTGGTCGTATTCCAAACCGGACGTATAACGAGCCATCAATTTTTTTTTAATAATTAAATTTCTGATTTATATATATAATTTCTTGTATACTATTTCGTACAGCCTGCATATATATCTAATTTATATATAATATTTATAATAAGTTACATTCTTAACACAGTTTGTTTACCAAACCAACTTTTCTTGTCCAATATATATATACATAAATCAAAAATGTAATTATTAAAAAAAAATGATGCATCGGTATACTTCCGCTTTGGAATACGACTAACTCAATATTCACTTAGTTTGGACAAGAAAAGTTGGTTTGGTATACAAACTGTGTTATATATATATATATATTTCTTGCATAGTTCGTATACCAAACAAACTTTTCTCCTCCAGACAAGGCAAATATTAAGATGGACGTATTCCAAAGCGGACGTATATCGAAGAATCATTTTTTTAAAGAATTAAATTTATGATTCAGGTATATACTTTTCTGTACACTATTTTCATTAATTGTACCTTTTTGTGCAGAAAATTTAACAAATAAGTTTGAAGTAAAATTTGTGTGATCTTTATAATAATCCAAATTTATTTGTGGAGTTGAAAGTTGGAGAACACTCTTACGCTAAATAAATTCAAAATTATCACGGCTAAAAACCATTAACTGAGTGCACTACTCAACTAATTTAAAATGAAATATTCGTCGACTAATGGCTAATTCATTCCACGACAAAAACCATAAGATGTATTGCCATGATGGAATGCAAATAGCTATTCCATGGTTCATTAGCTGCTGAAATGTGATTTTTTTTTTTTTTTTTTGTATTTTCTGAGTCTATTTTTCTCTCGCAAATCCCTTTCTACTTAAATATTTAATTCAGTTTCCAAACTATCGTCAACTTCGTCACTAATTAAGCTAAACACACGACGATATGATTGATATATTTTGCGACTATTTGAAATAATAGGTACTTTTTTTAGTGTGTGTATGTGTGCATGAAGAAAATGGAAAATCCTTACATAATTAATTGCGAGTTTTGCTTGTTATAAACAGAAAAATATTACCAAACTGTTCAGTTAATAATAAAAGAACTATATAATTAATAAAAATAAATACACGATGTTTGGATTAGGTATATTTACGTGAAATGGATCAGTGATAATGTTCGCTTTTTCTTTTTTGTGTAAGTAAGTATTAACATTCTGAGAACTTCTTATATGTGATAATTATTATACTTTATTTATGGTAAATGGTTGCACAATATATGCAGTGACGTAATATGGTTGACCTAGCTATGTAAGTAATGGTCGAGATGAATATGTGATTCCGCGTTCGTCACAAAATTATTCCATTTCTAGATATCGGAATGGCTTCACCTTTAGTCAATTTCGTATTATATATATGACACTTTTAGAGTAATTTTAATTACTATGATTTTAACAATGCTTTTAGAAAATGTTGCGAAATAAACTCGATGACTTTTATTAAATTAGGGGTGTGTGTGTCTAATCCTTAGTGTCCTGCAGTGCGGGAAGGACATCTCATGAGTAGTTTACTCATGGATAGAGGCAGATGGGCAGCTTTTGTTGTGATGGAGCACAAGTAGGTAAAAGTTTGACTTGGCTCAGAGGCGCTCTTTAAAGAGGGCAGTGCCTTTCGGGAGGTTTTATATGGGAACTACCCGTATTTTGCGTATCTTATGGGAGAAACTACCACCAGATAGTCCGACTCACAAGATAAGATGCTAAACATTGCAAACGCTATCAAGCCTCCTCGTTTCAATACGAATACGCCAGGTATAATAAGAATGTTTTATTCCAAACCTGCTAATAAGCTTGAAGTGAAATTTATGTGATCTTTATAATAGGCCAATACCTTTCATTGGGTTAAAAAAAAGTAGAAAAACCCTTTTACACTTACTAAATTAAAAAATTATCACGGCTAAAAACCATTGACTGAGTACACTACTCTACTCATTTAAAATGAAATATTCGTCGACTAATGACTAATTCATTCCACAGTCAAAAACCGAAAGGTTCCCTGCTTTGATAAAATACAAATAGCTATTCCACGGTTCATTAGCCACTGAGACGTGATGTTTTTTTTGGTGGGGGAGTCTATTTTTCACTCGCAAAATCCCTTCAGAACTTAAATATTTAATTCTGTTTCCAAACTATCAAAAGCATCGTCAACTTCGTTAATAATTAAGCTAAACGCTCGACGTCATAATGGATATATTTTGAGGATATCTGAAGTAATAGGTTCTTTTATTTTGTGTGTGTTTATGTGTGCATGATCAAAATGGAGGATTCCTACCTAATTAATTGCGAGTTTTGCTTGTTATAAGCAAAACAAACATTAGCGAAATGTTCAGTTTTTAATTAAATTTTATAATTAATTACGTAACTACACGATGTTTGGATTAACTGCATTGATATTAAATGAATCACGGCGAATTTTTGCTCTTTATTTCTGATGGCGTCCAGTACATTCATAAGCTTTCGGAAAATTTTATCTTCCGCAATAAATTAAATTGTGATTTCATAGATATTTAAAGGGTTTTGAAAAAATTTGATTTTAGTACATTTCTTTTATTTGTTTAGTTGATTTTATCTACATATATACAGAATTTAGACAATTATTTTAGATTTAATATTACTATAAACGTATTTACTTATACTTACCATATGATATTTCTATAGTGATTACTGTATCAAACAGCATTACATGGACTAAAATTGCATTTAAATACATTATATGTAGTATTAATACATGTACTTTCTAAAATAAAATTCATCAGTGGTAGAATAAATGGTCATCATCAGTGGTAAAGAAATTTTTTATCTTGTTCGCTATGGCCAATCATTATTACAAAGGCAATGACGGATATGTAGCTCAGTGGCAACGTGAGCTGCAGATAGCCTTTAGGGCGTAGGTTCAATCCTCTGGCGTCATTGTTTTAAATATTGTTTCAAAACACGAGTTGGCTCGATGACTTTCATCATTTTGCCTCGTGAGATAGACGACCTGGTGCAAGTTTTCCAATTTTCCTCCCATACGATACGCGTATGCGAGGTAGTTCCCTGTAAAGGTTCCGCCGAAAAGCACTTCCCTTTGAAGCCAAGTCGGACGGTTGCTCCCTCACTACAGAAGTTGACCCTTTCTCTCCATCCCTGAGTAGACTACTTATGGGATGTCCCTCCCGCATTGCAGGACGCAGAATTAGACACAACACAACAACGTTTTATCTTCAAGCTACGGTTGGTTATATTCTTCTTCTATTTCAAAATATCCGGTAATAGTTCATAGTTTAGGTAGAAATAAATGAAACAACATTACAATATTTACAAACATTACCATGTCATTTCAAAAATAAAATTTAATTAATATAAAAATTGTATTTACATTATGAGTCTCGTTAAAAAAATATAAAATGCAAATTCATTAACTCAAACTGCAAAAAAAAATATACTTATATTTATAATAATAATACATGCAGTTTCGAAAATAAATTTCATCCATACTGGGACAAATCCTCAAACTGCAAATTGCTTTGGTTCATTATGCAAAACCGCACATAGAATAACACTGCATTTAAACAAGTATTAGCCCTAAATAATAAGCATTTGAAAACCAACACATCAGAATCCCAAAACTGAAATTAAACACACAGATGTATTCAAGCTTCGGACATTTATTAAAATGACTAATCGTTGTTTAAAAAGTCGGTTATTGTGGGACCTCTTCCCCGGAGAAATAAATCCAAGTGACATTTTAAAACTTCCCCTGTTCTCGACAAGAGCAAAAGAAAGGGTCGGCCATCTTTCTTTTGTCACCAAGGCGAAGACAAGTCGCGCTGATGAACGGTCTCGGAGTATGGGATCAGACCATAACAAGCAAAAGTGTGAAAGGCGTAAAACAAACAGGGCTAACTGTTAAGCAACAGGAATACTGTCTTTGCTGCCTGTGACTTATCCGGAACCTAATAGGAATAACAAAGTGTTGTGTGCAAATAATGGGATGCTGAAAAGTATTTTTTGTCTTCTGATAAGAAATACTATTTGTCCATAAAATAGGATTAAAGTTACAAAATATCAGATTGGTAAATAAAATATCAGATAAATGAAAATTATTACAAAAATTAAACGGATATTTTTAGGGACTTCTGGTCTCTTTTAATTTTAATTTTATTAATTTGATGCTTCTATGTATTGTCGCCATTAATTGTACATAAAGATGGTACACAATTCCTTGTCTTGTTCGCTATGGTCAGTTCTACAAATTCAATGCCGGATTCGTTGCTCAGTGGCAACTTGTGCCGCTGACAATGTTTAAGGCTAAGGTTCAATGCGCTGGCGTCATTGTTGTAAATACTGTTTCAAAAAACAAGGTGGCTTGATAGCGTTTCAGCATCTTTCCTCGTGGGATAGACGAGCTGGTGAAAGTTTTCCATGCTTCCTCCCATATGATACGCAAAGGTGGAGTAGTTCCACCTAATAGTCCTCACTGAAAGCACAGCCCTCCTTCTTCAGCCACTTGAAGCCAAGTCGGACTTCTAATTAGACACAACACAGCGTTTCTTTTTTAAGCTACGGGTGGTTATATTCTTCTCTTTCAATAAATCTAGTAATAGTTCATAGTTGAGTTTGAAATAAAGTAAAAATAATATGTAATTAATATAAAAGGTTTGATTACATTGTGGGTATTACTAAACTGCATACAAATATACTTAGATTTATAATAATAATAGTACATATACATTTGAGAGTAAAATACATCTATGGTAGGACAAAACCTCAAATTGCAAACTCTTTTGGTTCATTATGCAAAACCGTACATAGAATAACACTGCATTTGAACAAGTGTTAGTGCTAAATAATAAGCATTTGAAAATCAACACGGCAAATTTTTAAAGCTTCTGACATTTATTAAAATGACTTATCGTTGTTTAAAAAGTCGGTTATTGTGAGACCTCTTCCCCGGAGAAATAAATCCAAGAGACGTTTTAAAACTACCATTGTTCTTGACAAGAGCAGAAGAAAGGGCCGACCATCTTTCTTTAGATGTCACCAAGGCGAAGAAAAGTCGCATCTAACAAGTCGCGCTGATGAATGGTCTCGGAGCATGGGATCCGACCACAACAAGCAAAAGTGTGAAAGGCGTAAAACAAACAGGGCTAATTGTTAAACAACAAGAAGGCTGTCTTACTGCCTTTGACTTATCCGGAACCTAATAGGAATAACAAAGCGTTGTGTGCAAATAGTGGGATGCTGAAAAGTATTTTTTGTCTTCTGATAACAAATAATATGTGTCAATAAAATAGGATTAAAGTTACAAAATATCAGGTTGGCAAATAAAATATCAGAAAAGTGAAACTGATTACAAAATGAAATGGATATATTTATTTATTTTTTATGCATGATTTAATCTTCATTTTATTGAATTTTATGCATCTCAATAGGGTCATCATTAGTTGCACAAGAAGATGCTACTCGAATTCTTGATATGTCCTCTATGTGGCGATCTATTATTACAATGGTAATGCCTAACTGCCGCCGCTGGTGAGCGTTAGAGCTTGAGATTCAATCCTCTGCGTCGTTGTTGTAGACAATGTTTCATAAAACGGGGTACAAAAATAAAAATTAGTGACATTTGGGATGTTCAGTAGCTTGCCTCGTTTCACAACTGGTGGGATTTTTATGTGTTTTTAAAAAAATAATATGCAAATTCGTGCTAATTCCCTATAAAATTGGCATCTTCGTCATACATAACTGATAAGGATCATTTTAAAATACTAAACGATCAAGTGAAACGGTTTGTGATCGAAAATGGGTATTGCAAACCTAAAGTCACCTTTAAGTAGTGCTTTATTAAAAAGAAAAAACAATGATAATATCTTCCATTGCTCATTCAAAAATATATCACATGTCTTAGATGGCATAGTTATGCCTTTGTGTGTACATACTGGCATTATCTATAATACTTTCACTAATTAAACTTATTTATGTAGTAAAACATGTCTACGCCAGGTATAATACGAATTTTTCATCCCAAACCTGTTAATAAGCTTGAAGTAAAATTAATGTGAACTTTATAACAAGCCAATATCATTATTTGAGTTAAAAAAAAGAGGATAAACGATCTTACGCTTAATAAATTCAAAATTATCACTGCTAAAACCCATTAACTGAGTACACTACTCTACTAATTTAAAATGAAATATTCGTCGACTAATGACTAATTCATTCCACGACAAAAACCGACAGATTCGCTGCCATGATAAAATGCAAATAACTATTCCACGGTTCATTAGCCACTGAGACGTGATTTTTTTTGGTGGGGGGAGTCTATTTTTCACTTGCAAATCCCTTCAGAACTTAAATATTTAATTCTGTTTCCAAACTATCAAAAGCATCGTCAACTTCGTCACTAATTAAGCTAAACGCACGATGCCATGATTGATATATTTTGAGGATATCTGAAGTAATAGGTTTTCTTTTTTAGTGTGTGTGTTTATGCGTGCATGATCAAAATGGAGGATTACTGCATAATTAATTGCGTGTTTTGCTTGTTATAAATAAAACAAAGATTAGCGAAATGTTCAGTTTTTAATTAAATTTTATAATTAATTACGTAAATATACGATGTTTGGATTAACTGCATTGATATTAAATGAATCACAGCGAATTTCTGCTCTTTTTTTTTCCTGATGACGTCCAACAGATTCATAAACTTTCGGGAAATTTTGTCTTCTGCAATAAATAAAATGTTGATTTCATAGATTGTGATAGGGATTTGTAAAAATCAAGTTTTATTATAGATTTTTATATTTTTTAGTTTATTTTATCTACATTACAAAATTTCAAATATTATTTTAATTCTAAACATTACTGTAAATCAATCAATTATTAATACTTACTGTCCCATAGTGAGTAGTGCATCTCAAATATGAAATTAAAGCGAAATTTGATAAATATTTCGATACATCTATTTTAGTCATTAAATAACATAATTTATAAATAGAACTGGAAACATAATAATTTATTATAAAATGCCACTAAAAAATTATAAATTGATATTATGTTTTTGGGAATTTTTTTAAATGCAGTTCAAAATTAGGATATATATTCAAACAATGTAAAGAAATTAGCCGAACCGAAAGTGATGGTGTTGCAGTAACCAACCAAACTGATCCAGAGCTACCACAGATATAGTGCTGCACATAACCAAAACCAAAGCGAAGTGATTGAAATGGACTTGAAAAAAATGACATATTTGTCATACATTACTGATAAGGGTTATTTTAAAGTACTAAATGATCAATTCAAACTATTTGTGATCGAAAATGGACATTGCAAACCTAAAGACAGCTTTAGGTAGTATATTAAAAAGAAAAACAATGATGATATTTTGCCTTGCCCATACAAAGAATTTGCCACATGTCTCAGATGGCATAGTTACACCAATGTATGTAAATAAATAAATAAATAAATATATATATATATATATGCTGGCATTATCTATAACATTTTCACTAATTAAATTTAATTTTACAAAAAATGATTGTCTAAGCCTTACTGTGCCAGGTATAATGCGAATGTTTTATCCTAAACCTGTACCAAGTATAATTGATGTAAACTTTATAACAAGCCAATATCTTTCATTGAGTTAAAAAAAAGTGCAGAAACCATCTTAAGCTTAATAAATTCAAAATTATCACGGTAAAAACCATTAACTAAGTACACTGCTCTACTAATTTAAAATGAAATATTCGTCGACTAATGACTAATTCATTCCACAGGCAGAAACCGAGAGATTCGCTGCCATGGTAAAATGCAAATAACTATTCCACGATTCATTAGCCACTTTTTTTTGGTGGGGGCGTCTATTTTTCACTTGCAAATCCCTTTAGAACTTAAATATTTAATTCTGTTTCCAAACTATCAAAAGCATCGTCAACTTCGTTACTCATTAAGCTAAACGCGCGACGCCATGATGGATATATTTTGAGGGTATCTGAAGTAATAGGTTTTCATTTTTTGTGTTTGTGTTTATGTGTGCATGATCAAAATGGAGGATTTCTACATAATTAATTGCGAGTTTTGCTTGTTATAAGCAAAACAATGATTAGCGAAATGTTCGATTTTTAATTAAATTTTATAATTAATTACGTAAATACACGATGTTTCGATTAACTGCCGATGTTGATATTAAATGAATCACAGCGAATTTCTGCTCTTTATTTTTGATGACGTAGTGTAGATTTGTCAGCTTTCGGGAAATTTTGTCTTCTGCAACAAATTAAATTTTGATTTCATGGATATTTATAGGAAGTGGTAAAAATTTGGTGTTATTATATTTCTTTTATATTTTTAGTTGAATTTATTTACATATTTACAAAATTTCAACACTTATTTCAATTTAAATATTACTGTAAATGAATTTATTTATACTTTTCCACAGTGATTACAGTATGCCAAATATAAAATTAAGTTAAAATTTGATAAAAATTTTCGATACATTTATTTTGTTCATAAAATTGCATACTGTTATCTGTGTAATAGAACTTGAAATAAATAATAAAATTATTTTACTATAAAGTGCTACTACAAGTATTATAAATATGGGCATTCATCATAATGCATTTTAAAATTAGGATTTTTTTAATTAAAAATAACTGAAAAACAAAATTGGAGGACATTTCAATACAATTTAAGTATAATGCAATAAAATGTCAAATTGCAACCATGCTTTAGCCTACACATCGGCAAAA
The DNA here is from genome assembly GCA_021605075.1 of Caerostris darwini. Taxonomy (NCBI): domain Eukaryota; kingdom Metazoa; phylum Arthropoda; class Arachnida; order Araneae; family Araneidae; genus Caerostris; species Caerostris darwini. The sequence goes on from BPLQ01013827.1 coordinate 690,398, forward strand.
GCCAACATGAGGCGTTCTGGAGGAATGATAAGTTGAACTCCTGATTCTCACCCGATAGGAAGTACAGTGCAACCCTGCAATTATGTTGAGAAATGTTTAGTTTACAGTCTCTCAACCCTAGAGGAAATATTTTAGGGCTAACTCTGCGTATTAATTGGCCTACAGATTCTCATCCAAAGTTGAAGTATATTTCGTGCATCTTGCGTGTAGCGAAGTTTTGGGTTTTCGGCTTAGAAGTGGAGTCTTTCCACGACTCTAGAATCCTATCTTTAATTGTGTTAAATATTGTATGGCTCTAATTGTATGTGTGTGGTGTTTGTGCGTGTCTCAACAAAACAGTCAGTTCTCAAACCGACTCAGGTTTCATCCACTGGTGGCTTTATTGTAGACACTGTTTCAAAAATGTGGAGGTTCAATAGCGTTTGTGATGTTTAGCACCGTATCTCTTTAGTCAGTCTACCTCTTAGGACTTTTAAGGGTTTCTCCCTCCTATAATTTCTCATTTTAAAATAAAATGTGATTAACATAAAATTTTTGATTTCAACATGAGTCTTGTAACAGAAAATATGAAATGCCAATTCATTGACGTAAATTGAATATAAAAATATTTTGTATGGTGTAATAATATGTGAAATTTCGAAAAACAAATCATGAATGATAGGAATAGACCTCAAACTGCAAACCCTTTTGGTTCATTATGCAAAACCGCACATGAAATAACATTGCATTTGAGCCAGTGTTAGTGCTAGATAATAATCATTTGAAAACCAACACGACAAAATCCCAAAGCAAAACCTAAACACACAGATGTATTCAAGCTTGTGACATTGCCCTTCTGACATTTATTAAAATGACTTATCGTTGTTTAAAAAGTCGTTTATTGTGCGACCTCTTCCCTGGAGAAATAAATCTAAGTGAGATTTTAAAACTCTCCCTGTTCTTGACAAGAGCAAAAAAGAAATGGCCGGCCATCTTTCTTTCGTCCACGTCACCAAGGCGAAGAAAAGTCGCATTTAACAAGTCTCGGGGCCACTGATTAATGGTCTCGGAGCATGGGATGTGACTACAACAAGCAAAAGTGTGAAAGGCGTAAAACACACAAGGCTAACTGTTCAGCAACAGGATTGCTGTCTTACTGCCTTCGACTTATCCGGTCGTAATAGGAATAACAAAGCCTTGTCTGCAAATAGTGGGATGCTGAACATTTTTTTTTCTTCTGATAACAAATACTAAGTATCCATAAAATATGATTAAAGTTTCGGAACTTTGTAACAAAGGCAAATGAAACATCAGATAAGTGAAACTTATCACAAAATGAAGTGGATATATTTAATTATTATTTGCATCATATAATTTTAATAATTTATATTAATAATTTATTAATTTTTTTTATAATTTATTAATTTAATGCATCCCTATAGGGTCACCATTAGTTGCGTAACAAGATGGTACTTGATGTCTTACTTGCCTTTTTTGTGACAAACCATTATTACAAAGGCAATGTCCGACTCGCGAGTCAGTGGTAATGTGCGCTGCTGGTGAGCGTTAGGGTTGAGATTCAATTCGTGAGCAGCATTTTTATAGACACTGTTTTTAAAACTGGGAGCCCCGATGGCGTTCGTGATGTTTGGCATCCTGCATATTAGTCGTACTAGCTGGTAGGAGTTTTCTGAGGTTTCTCCCATATGATACACAAAGGCGGGATAGTTCTACTTTATAGTCCTCCCTGAAAGCATTGCCTTCCTTCTTCAGAGACTCGGAGACAAGTCAGACTTCTTACTACGGGGTGCTTCATCACAACAGAAGCTATCCTTTTACTTCCTCTATGAGTAGACTATCATTGGGATGTCCGTCCCGCACTGCAGGACACTGAGGATGAGTCACAGCGATAACAACAAAGATAATGCCATGAGGGATCTTTTGCTGTATCTAAATTATATAATGTACCGTTGTTCGATATACGATTTCTGTAACATAATCTCATAGAAAGATGTCAATGTACGATGTATCTAGATTTAGGTATCGTATATCAAAATAAAAATAAAGATGAAGATATGGTGTACCAAAGTAAAAGTAAAGGGGAAGAAATATTGCATCAGAAGAAAAAATGAAGATGAAAATATCGTGTATCAAAATAAAAATAAAATTTAAAATATCATATAGCAAAAAAAAAAAAAAATGGTGAAAATATCGTATATTAAAATAAATAAAAAAGTTGTAGATATCATGCATCGAAATAAAAGGGAAGATATGTATCAAAATAAAAATAAAGGGGAAGGTATCGTATATCACAATAAAAATAAAGGTGAAGATATCGTGTATCGAGGTAAGGTACTGCATATGACTGATCTAAAGAGCAGAAGATCATTGATGGCTTTGTCCCCAATGATAAAGAAATGCTATAGCGAACAAGGCAAAAAATTGGGCATCATCCCGATGTAGAACTAATGGGTACATATAAATGTATATTAAATTAAAAGAAAGGAAATTTAACTTAGTCAAAATATATATATATATATATGTACGTCTCATTTTGTAATAATATTTACTTCGCTTTTCAATTGCTTTTGTAATAAATTTCTGAGTAAAGAGACTTTACAGTTGCAGTTAATTTTGCAATTACTTTTATTTTTTTTAATTTACAGTTAATTTAATTTAAGGCATCTCTATATGGTCAGATTTAGTTGCATATCAAGATGATAAACGATTTATTTATCATGTTTGCTGTGTCATATCTTTGTCGACTTTATTGTACATTTATTCGACACACTATATATTTTATATGTGCACTGTATACACATTATATATCTGGATATCTCGTACAAATCAATCCCTTCGATTTCTTATTATTGAAGTACACTAAATACAAAATATATTGAACTCAATTCATCTAAAGCAGAAGATCACTGACGATAATGCCCTCCGTTAATGAGGATAGGTTACAGCAAACATGGCAAGTACCATCTTCATGAGCATCCTGCACCTAATTGTATCCATACAAAGACATATAACATTAAATTAAATTAAAATTGAATAAAGCAACAACAAAATTAAATATATTCCTCTCCTTTTGTAATCATTTTTATATATATGTCTTCCCCATTTTCCTTTGTAATAAATTTTTGAAATTGTAAAGAGATTTTATCAACGCAATGTATATTTTGTGTTATTTCAGCTGGAATGACTTTAATATTTTTATTACATGTCTGTATTGAGTTTTGTACATTTTCATTTCAGTATTTTCTTTGATTGTATTGGATCAAAAGAAATTCAATAAGGGCATTGACTAAATTAGAAAATGCTTGTTTAGTATATTTTCTTTTTGACATAATTTTGATGAAATCTAACACAATCAAATTTCCATGAAATTGAAATATAATTATTTTATTAATAACGATGTTTTATTTTGTTTTGCCTTTTTGTAGTAATTTTAACTGAAATATTAAATAATAAAAGAGAATTAATAAATTATTTTACTAGTTTTCATTTCATTTTGTGCGCGACTGCTAGGTTTTATGCATACATGTCAGTATTAAAAGGGAAAGCTCTGTTCTCTCTACCAGAATATGCCCTACAAATTGTTTTGAAAAAACGAGTAGATTTGATGGAAATGGTGACATAATATTTCGTATTCATGTGGAGTGTTGTGTTTGTAAAAAATGTTTTATAGACGTATGAGTTCAATAAAAGTCACTGTAAAGATTACAGTAATCATTAATAGTCATTGTAAAGAAGGCAGAGTCAGTAATTTCTTAAAAACTGCAACTAATTTATAAAATTAACTTTCATTTTTTCAAAATACTAGCAAATAATGTAAAAAAAAAATTAAATATTTAAATACCAATTCGATTTCATTCAACAATAATATAACCGAAACCAAGCACAGTAGCTGCTTTAACAACAAACCTTGTAAGTGTTTATAGACCTCTCGAAGATCTGAGGGTTATAAAAGCCACCTTGTATTAAAAATAAAAGATCTTACACAATCTTTATGTAATTAAAAACAAAACAAATATTTTATGTATTACAAATGTAGTTTACTTGGATTAAATGTACAATATTTTGATACCTGTTAATTTATTACTATTATTTTTATTTGGATATCTTTTTTGTACACAAATTTAGAATAAAAGGATGTCCTAAAATTAGTGAAAATGCTACACACTTTAATGTTTTGAAAAATAATTTGTTTTACAAAAAAATGTTTTATAGACATATAAGTTCAATAAAAGTCACTGTAAAGATTACAGTAATCATTAACAATGATGATTGTAAAGATTATGGTAATAGTCATGCTAAAGATTGCAATCATCATTAATAGTCATTGTAAAGATTGCAGTAATGAGTAATAGTCATGCCCCGTGCAGGTCCGAATAGCTCCACTGTTGCCCATGCATGCCTTAAAAGGTGACTAAAATGGGTACCCAGGTGTCCAGGAGATATAACGGATGAGGTAAAGTCCGACTTACCCAAAGGTGCCCATGTCTTTGTCCCGCGAGGCCAATGATAAAAATGAAGGTGCATTTTTTACCCTTTACCATGGACTCGTGTTCATGGACTTGTTCTGGTTATTGTTATCGATCAAGTGGGATATGAAAAAACAACACACAGTAATAGTCATTGTAAGTATTGTAGTAATTTGCAGTAAAAGATTCCCATTAATATACAGATTTTTTAAATCCATTAGTAAAGATTTCGCTTTATAAAATTTCGGTGAAGAGTCAAGAGTCTAGCATTGAGATAAAAAATTCAATGTATGAATCGAAATTTTTTGGCGGACTCTATATCCCTGCTTCAGAGCAGTTTCGTTTAAAATTGTGGTCTCAAATTGTTTGAAGTAACAGGCCCTATATCTCTGTCACCAGTGAAGATTGACCTCTGTTCGAAATGTCCAGCATTCGGAAACTCCAATACATATAAATAAAATGAACCATTTTCGATTAAATACAGAAAAGAGTATTGCGAGTATTCCAAATGTATTTTATACGTGATCTTCAAAACTCGCTTAAAGCAACAGCTTTGAATAAAATTCTTATAAAAACACTCACGCTGCGACAAAAACGACTTAAAAAATGGAGTGATGATGCCATAAAAATGCATTCAAAAGAGAAAATTCTCAATTTCAAAAGTATAAAGTTGGTATTCGAAAGCTTACAATTTAAAAGGAGAAAAAAAATCATATACAGGGGACCGCTTAGCACAAACGATTCTCAAAGGAGATGGTCGAAAAAAAATTTTAGCACGCTTTCTGCATTCTCTTTCCTTAAAAAATTTTCGCAGCCTTTCCTTAAAACAACGAAGAAACTTAAAGTGAAATGGATATATAAGTGAGGGCACTTTAAAATATATTTTTTTCTCATGTTTTATTTTTCTGGAGCAAAAGTTTAGACCAGTGAAAGGTAGTAAAAAAAATTGAAAGCGCATAAAACCGAAGTTTCTGAAAAAAAAAACTATATATATATATGTTCCTTAAAAAAATAGAAACATAAGTTTCACTTTTTCCCCGTTAGCTGTTAGAGCTGTGAAAATAGCACATTTTCTGCAGTGTTGCATAGCTGTAGAAAAACTATCCATTCAGTTTCTATTTCAAGGCTATTTGAAAGACAAACAAAGGTGTTAGATTAGAATGCATTTCAAACAGAACTCTTATATTTTTCCGAATTTTTTGTGCATCGGCTTTTGTAAGTATTAATTCTATTGGCTAAATTTAATAGATTTAAGTATACAAAAGTATGCTTATAAATTTTTTACTGTATATGCCATATTTGTGAAATACATATATATATACTGTGCAGCAGCATATATGTAGCTGTATGTACACTCATGTCCATAAATTAAGGATAATGAAGTTCAGGCAAAGAAAGAGACAGAAGCAAAACAAATCTGACTTATTTGTAAAGTCTATATATTAAACAAAAGGTAAAGAGCAAAAAAGATGCTATATGTTTGACACAATTAATAAAAGTTGCGATTTTTACTCCCTGGAGCAAATTTGAAAAACGAACCTATTTAAAAAAAAAAACAGTATAACATAGTTAGTATGATGGTTAATATGGAGTATGTCTTCCGGACGATGCAATACATGCCTTACAACACCTAGGCATGCTGGGTATCAAATTATCAATCTGATGTTGGGGAATATTACACCACTCATCAAGCAATGCCCTCCGAAGTTCCGGTTGACAGGTGGGAGGGGGTTGACGGGCTGCAATTCGTCGGCCAAGCATATCCCACACATGCTCTATTGGATTGAAGCCCGGTGAGTATGCTGGCCAATACATAGGGGTGATATTCTCCAATTGAAGGCATTCGTCTACAATGTTTGCGATTCCAAGTTCCTCGGATACTTCCAGCTGGGTACGTCCACATTCCAGTCGTCCGAAATTCTACCACGTAAAAAATCATCCAAATGCTTCCTTTGTGCCATAACTATGCGGTTATTGCACTGAAAGGCTTTTAAAGCGCTTGTGAACAATTTTACTACTTTGCCACCATTCCTTATATACCCCTTTCTTACACTCTCGTCATTGTGACGTACTATCCGCGCCATCTGGTGGTTTCCTGTAATTTGCATATTCTTCTTCAAGATGTGTGTGATAATTCTACAGGTGAAATTTTTATTTTAGAGTTCAATTTCTGTGTGATTCTGAATTATCCTTAATTTATTTACATGAGTGTATATACGACAGCTGTATACATGACACACACACACACACACACACACACACACACACATATATATATATATATACTGTTATTGTTTCTAATGCAGCTGACAGTACACAAGTTAATCTTTATGCCATAGGCAAAGGCTGCACCGCTGTTACTCATTGATTGTTGTCAAAGATTTGCCATTTGGCTTTGCTTTTTATTATGTGTCATTTTGCTGAAGTGTCAATAACATATTTTTTCTCAACTCCAAAGATGTCGAATTACGAGTCAACAAACTGCCACTTGCGGGAAGTTTTACATTTCCTGTTTAATTCAAAGAAAAATGCTGCTGAAATGAAACTTACGTTGAACACACTCCTTCGATAAAAACGAGTGAGTATTGGTTTCGACGTTTCAGAAGTGATGGTTTCGATATAGTTGACAAAGAAAGCCGAAAGAGTTTGAAGATGACAAATTCACATCGACCAAGATTCATGTCAAACTCAAAATGAACTTGGTGATTCGTTGAATGTTGATCGTGCACTAGTTTTCCAACATTTAAATACACTTGGCGTGATTCAAAAAGAAGAAAATTGGATGCCATGCGAAATGTAGCTGAAAGATATTTAACGGTGTGAACAATTGCTTTAACACCAAAAAAGATAAGATTTTTTTCATCTTGTTGACACTGGGGATAAAAAATGCACATGCTACAATAATTCTAAATATCTAAAATCGTTGTCACGCATCAACATCGACAGCAAATTCGAATATTCGAGGCTCATCCACTGTATCGGCGAGACTTTATGTACATTGAGTGCTGCAACTGAATGAATAAATCACTGGTGAACTCTACCGAACTCAAATGATGACTTTGAGCCGTGAAGTATAAACGGCTGCAATTCAAGTAAAGGCACGATAAAGTAATTTTTCAACGCGATAATGATCGACCATATGTTGCTCACGTAGTCCAAAATACTTAGAAAGGCTGATCTGGGATGCTTTATCTCACTCACCATATTCACCAGATCTTACTCAATCGGATTACTACCTGTTCATGTTCGTAGAACATGAGATGACTGACAAGAGCATCAAATCTTACGAAAAAAGAAAATGATATCGATTGGCGGATAGCATCAAATGGCAAATGGTCCTATTGGCAAGGAATCCATATGCTGCCAGACAGATCGGGGAAAGTAGTAGCTTGCGATAAGCAATACATTGAAATATAATAATGTATAAAATTTTTCACAATAAAATCCCTAAATTTACAAAAAACAATTCCTTAAAATTAATTCACAGTGCTAGTTCATAGTGCCAAGTGTTTTTACAATTTCAACATTTATTACAAAGGCAAATGGAAATGATTACAAAATGAGACATATAAATTAATTAATTTATTTATTTTGCTTCATTTATTTTAATTCATTTCCATACGGGAGCCATTAGTTGAAAAACAAGATGGTACTTTTAATAATAATAATTTAATTTTTTTAATAATAATAATAATAATTTTTAATAATTTAAATAATCATCAATCAATTTATTTTTTTCTTTTCATTATTCTCGAAACTGAGTTAATAAATAAACATGCATTGTATAGAGTATTACGTTACTGAATATAATATTTTAGTTTTAATAACAATATATTATGAATAGCTATATACAATTGAACAATTACAACTGAATTTCCGAACAATTGAATGAATTGTTAACGAAGATGTTGTCATTGAATTTATTTAACAAATAGGATTTTTTAGATTATACAGGAATGCCCCCTATAATGGTATGAATAACAAAAGGACACTAAGTCGGAAGAATAATCGAATATACATTTATAATATAATCAGGAACAATTAATACTAAATTAATTATTAAAAATGGTTGAAACTATAAAACAGAGGAAAATAATGTTGAAAAATTTATTTATTAACTATTCCAGTACTAGATATTCCCTAAGGTGAATAAGTTTCCCATTAATTCTCAAATAATTATACCTTTTTAGATTAATTTTTGATTTTAAAATATATATTGTAGTTCGGTTAGACAATATAATGCTTATGATAAATATTAGTAAGTGAAATATATTTCTGCTATTCTCCATCTGAAATTTATTATTGCTTACATAGGATGAGTTACAACAATTCACAATGGCTGATACACAATTTTGATATATCAACTATTCAAACATAATTAATTTTAATTCAATATATGTGCAGGTGGTCATCAAAATAATTGGAGCACCCTTGAGTTATAAGTAATCTTTACTAACATGGTGTAGGACCATCTTTGGTATGTAATACAGCTTGAAATTGCCTGGGAATTGAATCATACAAGTGCTGAACAGTGTTTAGAGGAATATTGAACCATTCTTCATGGAGATATTGTGAAAATTTCCGAGAGAGATGTCAGTAGAGGATATGGATTCTGGATGGATCGTTCTAAGATAGACAATAACGGTTCGATGATATTGAGGTCGGGGGACTATGTTGGCCAAGATGTTTCACTCCATCACAGCTGGATGAATAGGACAATTATCATCCTGAAAAATTCCACATCCCGCAGTAACCAAAGTTTGCATCATAGGATGTTACTGTCCATCTAAAACTTCTTCTCTCCGGTGATCACAAAGTTGCCCATACCATGATAGATCCACCTTCATGCTTGACAGTCGGAAGGAGACAATCACGATCATACCTTTCCAAACGTGCACTCGTCCTGTTGTGGGGGAAATGTAATTCATCTGACCCTATAACTGTCGTCCACTTATCAATCGACCAGGTTTTGTAGTTGCGACACCTCTGTAGACGACATTTGGCATTAGCAGATGTGACAAGCTTGGAAATGGCTGCTGTGCCGTAAATGTCCTGTTTAAGAAGGTCCATAATTATTGACATACACGCTATAATTATTGACACTAGAGAATACAGATTCTGATTGAACTTTGGCTGTAGTTGTTTTATTTTAGTATTACAATTCGCTTAAAGACATCTCTTTTCACTCGATGAAACTGATGATCCGAGACTTTTTCGGAACACTCTATCTGATAATCTACTTGAAGGCAACTCATCTAAAACCTGGTTTAACTTTATTTTAAATATCCCTGATCATCCCAGGTTTAAAGCTGTTGCCCTTTTCTTACTCCTGACGGGCCATGATTGTATGACGAACCATCTTTTTCGTATGAGAATATTTGCAAGCCCAAAATGCATGCTCTGCAGTCTTGGAGAGGACATGGATTCATCCCACCTTCCTGTCGTTACTGGGAGGCTAGGGTAAACATGTCACTATTTGATTTCTTTCGATTCTCGTTGTTGTTTTCATGTTCTTTGAGTTCTTTTTCTTTTTTATTTTATTACTTATTGTAGCCTGCCATTGGAAATAATAATAAATAAAAAAAGCAATTCACTTCAATACCCGTCGGTCTCTTTCTCTCAGTTTATCCTTCCATCCAAGCTCGGTTCCAGGCACTCCAGCTAGTCGGGCTCATACAGTTCTGACATTTTACGCTTTTGACTGAGATTCAATGAGATTTCCCAAGTGTTTCTATTACTTTGATAAACCCCCCCCCACACACACACACTCATATATATATATATCCCTCCTTACCCTCCTTACCCCTCCTTAGTTCTTAATCCCGATCAAATAAAATTTGTTGATTTTCATATACAAATTGTCGCCCGATTTATACAAATTTGACTACAGGGTTTTTTGTCGAACACAATTAATATGTGTTTTACTATGATCTTTCAAGTGAAATGTAAATTTGTTTCCATTTTCATGATAAATAAAAATTGAATCTGATAAATATCTAATGAAATTCAATATAACTCTCATATTGAATGAAATTTTAATCTCTCAAATTTCACGATTTTTTCAATTCCGTCTATTAGCTCACACTCTCCCTATATATATCTTGTTCAAATTTTCAATCGTTCATAAAATATTTCGTATTCATCCACTCAAGTTCAAATAAATTTTTTTGAACTTCTAGTGGATGGCACTTGATGTAAATACAGTTTTTTCAAATATTAATTCAGTAATTAAATTAAATTAGATATTTTTAGTTTTTTTTTTTTTAGAATTAAGTTGCATATATCTACCAATAGAAGGCGTCAGATAAATTTTAAAAAATGAATGAAAATTATTTATAAAGGACTTTCTGCAATAGAGTGAAAAAAAAAGTAGGAATTGACTTAAAAGTCTTTTTTTATACTACTTGTTTTTAGTTATTGTTAAGAAAAATAACTTTAACTTTTTTTTCTTTTTAAAAGAAGTTATTCTTTTAAAAAGCAATTTAGTGTGCTTTTTTTATCACATTAATTTTAATAGCACCTTTTTCATGACAATATTGACTATAATATTCTTCAACTTTAACCAAAAAGTGAATTTATTTTGTTCATTATTTTGAGCAAATATTACCATTATTTATTTTTTTAAAAAAATATTCATATGTTTCTTAAAAATCGATAAGAATAAATGAAAATTTAAAATGAAAATTATGAAAATCAGTAAGATAAATTGATTTTTAAATGAACTTGCTTTTTCATATAAAAATCAATTTATCTTACTGATTTTTAAAACTTTTTGCTATTGTTTAGTTTTTAATTTTAATATTTGAATTTAATTAAAATTTGTTAAGCAGTAAAATAAATAAACATCAAAAAATTATTTAATTATAACTAAAAGGAATAAACATAGTCGTCTGCAAATAATTAACTTACAAAAAAAAATACCAAAATTTTGTATAATTATAATTTTCTTATAATAATCCTGATTTTTTATCTCTTAGAATATATCGCAAATAATCAACAACATTAATTAATTTAAATTTGAAGAATGGAAAAAAGAAATAATCAATATGTGTTTGTAAAAGTTAAGTAAATAACTTGAATGTTACTGAGTGAAAAGAAAAAAAAAAAAAAAGACTGCATCTATTAAAATGGAAAATAATAAATTTTTTAAAGATGGTGAACAAATTTTTCACTTGGAGGGGTTTCTCTAGTTGAAATTGAAAATCATATAAAATAAAAAAATCTTAAATAAGAATTTTCAAAAACCATTTTTGTTTCGATGTCTAATTTCACACCTTTAATAAGAATTATTTTTATTATGTGAAGATTGGTGTCTTGAAAAAATTTTTATGTTTGCAGTTTTTAGTATTTTTCTGTCTGAATAATTCATTATGCAAAAGAGAGGATTTTAATTTAAGTTACGGCAAGTAAAAATGGAGAGAAATTACATAAATTAAGTGTATGATCCAGCTACCTCATTTTACTGAAAATGTGAATTAAACTTACTTTTTTTTTCAATTCCTACTATTTGTTCACACTCTCCCTATATATATCTTGTTCAAATTTTCAATCTTTAATAAATTACTTTTCACTAAAATAAAATTTTTCTTTGTTGACCTAAGTAGGTATTGACTTTAAAATTTTTTTGTATATTACTTGTTTTAACAATACACATCCTCCAATATAAATCTGAGCTAAAAAACAAAGATTTGAGAAAATTAAAGAATGCATAAAGCTGCAAATGAAAATCTATTTTATTGAATGGAGAAAACAGGAGTCAATAGTTTTTGCTTAATTTTTTATTGAAGTTTTAATTTCTAAAATTGAATCTTTATTTGAATTGAAATCTTTTATTGAAGTTTTAATTTTTTTCGTTAAGGAAGTGGGCGGGGCTATTTTGTTCATTTTGTGCGCATCTATTCACGCACATCGTCACTTCCTTTTTTATTTTGATAGAGCGAGATTCCGCCAGGTTCATCGGAATAATGATCGCGTCTTCACTATGTAGTAGTCAATTTTTGGTGTTGCTTTCGTTAGAAATTTCATTCACAATGAATCTAATTGAAATTAATGACGCCTGTTTAGGTTTGAGTTTTATTAAACTACACATGAAGCAATGTTTAAAGACTTGTTAATGAATATTTGAAATTTTCTTTATTCCACCAAACGCGTACATGATGTTTAACTTGAGTTGTGAATAATTTTTAAACATACATTTAATCATTTTTTTTTGTTATAACATTGTCTGGGCATTTTAAAGTTAGTTAATTTTGCAGTTAAAAAAATTACTTTACTGATGGTTACTTTTGAACTTATCGTAGTGAATAATCTAATACTGCCGTTATTTTTGTGTGCGTACATTTTGGTTAATCTCTTTTTATGATATCTGAATCTTCATTTTCATCAATGTGAAGCCCGTTTTCCGACTGACTAGTGCTCTGGTACTCGGTACCACGGATTTTCAGTTCGAGTCCCAGGGGTACCATTGATGTTTGTAGTGGTTAGGAATCCACTTTAAACTGTAGGTCCCGGTCAAATAGAACTGTTGTCCGGAAGGCTGTTTAACCCTACACCGTAAAAAGAAAAGCATCTCATATTTTAAAATCTGTCAGGTAGGTCTACTCGCCAACTTGGCCCACTATGGGCTGTTGAAGAAGAAAAATTTAATACTGGTTTGACTTTTGTAAACGTACATTTTAGTAGATTTTTTGTATATCTAATTATTTTATTTCTATGTCTTTTTTTTTTTATTTCTATATCTAAATTTTAAATTTCATTTTTCACGAAATGGATCAAAAACTATCGAAACAGTGTATTAGTGTGGCATGTTCTCCATCTCCTTTTCAACCTGCAATAATATCTCTATTTAGCTATGCGCTCTAAAGTATAACGGTAAATTTTACGGAAAGGTCAATTAATCAAGCACTAATATTAGTTATATCCATCGGAAACAAATTTGACTTAATCCTGGGACATAGCAAACAAAAGCAAAAAATTCCATCCGTACAACATAAGAGGGAACAACATTTTCAGTTATTTCTTTTCCATATGGTACGCAAATGTGAGACAGCTATCTCTAAATGTTCTTCCGGAAGGTCGTCGGTGGGTTTCGTAAGGTTTGGTTTGTCGCTTTATGTTCATTTTTGGCTTTGCGATAATTTGACAGGAACCTACAGATTAACGGGGCTTCCGAACCACTCACAAACATCCATGCCTCCGAAAGTAAGCGCATCAGAAGCACCAATGGTCAGAGCTCTAGCCAATTCGCAACCAGGTGGTGGCATGGATATTTGTTAGCGGTTCCCCATTAAATTGTAGATCCAGGTCTAAATAGCCTGCAGTGTGTACAAAAAATGACCGCTTTTTCCTATCTCCCGCTTTTACGAACTTGGAGCAAGCAACAATTAATTATTCACGGCGTCTTTCCGGTTTTGTTTGGGAAAACGCCATTAGTTTGTATCTCAGCGAAATGTGTAAATCGTGTTCTTTCAACAATCTGGAATTCGTAATTTTGGATCAGATAATTTATAGATGGAAGAGTTCGGTAAATACATTTTATGGTACTGTTTTGTATCTTGTTTTACCCCCATATTTAGCGAAATATTTTTAAGTATGTACCGTTTTGATACAAAACAAACGAGACCAATTTTACTAACATGAGCCCCAACTAATTTTGATGATAAAAAGATTTGATGATTATCATCATATATGTATTAATATATGCATTATATTTAGAAATTCGTTACCTTGTCAAATATGTTAAATTAAAATTAAATTTAATTAATCAGAAATTATTAATTTCCATAAGCGTATTTATCACCTTATTCCATTATGTAAGATATTTTACTCACTTTTGACGTAACCATATTAGTTAATTAATGAATCACTTAAAATATTCTGGAATTTAATTAAATTAACTTCACTTTTTCAATCACATTTCGGATACATTTATCTTCAAGTATACATTTCTAACACAAATACCAACAAACACGAAAAATCTACTAAATCACCTCTCACCCGAAAGTTTTCATAAAACAAACAAACATTATTTTTTTTTCCAAAAGGAGAAATCTCAACTTTTACTTCATCCAATTTTTTTTCTCATCCGGAAATCAGAGGATCAAGTCGAACTGCAAGCTCCGAAGTACTGCGTGTTTTCCAAAGATAGCAAATATTTTAGAATCCCGAAGCTTGTGTTTGTGCTTTTTAGTCTCGCAAAAGGATTACGCTCTTGACATCGCACACTTCTTCTCTCGCATTCTCTTTCGCAAGAATTTGGTTTATGGTACCCTGCTAAAGTAGGCCAGTTTTAGACCATTCCGTTGAACTAAACCACAATTGTGTTTGAGCAGAAAATAAAAAATAAAAATTTATTTGTTTATATCCCCCGTCTATCTCACTAGATTTGGAAGCATGCTATTTGAAGGTGAATTCAGCGTGGGAGTGGATGAGAAATTACTTATACTACTGTGCCCAAAAGTAAGACCAATTATCATTATTTTTTTTGAAAAATTATTTATTTTTCCAAATTTATTTCCTTGCTTTCCCAGTAATCCACTCCGGACACAATGCAATTATGCCAACTTTTTTTTTCTAATTCTCAATGCTTTTCATAAGAATTTCATTTCTATAACAAGCAGATTAGACCACAAAACTGAAAAGTTATTGCACTCAACAAATTTTGAATGAATTAGCATTTACCTTTACATATATTCTATTTTTACTTTATTAAATGTCTGGTGATTACTTAAAAAAAAAGACAGAAAACATGCAAAGAAGGTGGGAACATCTAATCATCCCTCATATGCCGCAGCGCTTTAACCAACTTAATGAACAAAAACCTCTTTACATTCCTTTCACCATAATAAGCGATGAGACGTTCAGATACAGTTCTAACGACGTTATGCTCCCGTAACAAAAGTAGAGTAATTAACAGCGCTTTTTAAGTCTCTGACTTAATTTAGGTAAATTAACAAGTGAAGCCTGTGCTGCAAAAGGAACCGCATTTTTGGTAAAAGAATCTCTCGACTTATTACAGGATGAGAAACATGCTCCAGCAGTTTCCGATGCAAAAGAAGAGAGAAGTTCTCATCTACTTATTAATTCTCTCTCATGAGATATAGTAGGGTTTTCTTACATGCTGGAGCTCTGCATATAAAAACGCCCACCATTTTTTTTTCGCGCGACTATAAGCGTAATGAAAAAGCATCGTTAATTAAAAACTCCAGGTTTTAGCCATTTTTTTATCCTATCTCTTTCTGTTACGAACTCAGAGTGAGCAGCAATTAATTATTCACGGCGTCTTTCCGGTTTTGTTTGGGAAAACGCCATTAGTTGGTATCTCAGAGAAATGTGTGAATCATGTTTTTTCAGCAAGCTGGAATTCTTAATCATGGATCAGAAGATCGAATATCTTTTACCCTTCATCATATTTTATATATGGAAGAGTTTGGTAAATACAGTTTCGAATAGTATTCTTGTTATCTGAAATAAATTAAACTAAAAGTAGGTGTTTTGCGTCTTGTTCATACTCCATATTTACGAGGAATTATTTTACTTAAATACCGTTTCTATACAAAAACAAACAAGAGAACTTTACGAACTATACAATACATAGAGTAGTTGTTGTTGTGAATAATTCTCAGTGTCCAACAGCATGGGACGGACACCCCATGAGCAGACTACACATGGATGGAGAGAAAGGAGGCAGTTTCTGTTCAAAATGAAACGAAACGAATGAAATTAATTAATTAATGAAATGAAATGAATTAAACTAATAGTAACTATTTTGTATCTTGTTCATACCCCATATTTACGTGAAATGTTTTTAAGTAAGTACCATTTTGATAAAAAAACAAATAAGTTCAATTTTACTAACACGTTTATACCATTGAGTAGTGGTTGTTGTTGTTGTGACTATATTCAGTGTTCTGCAGTATTGGGTGGTCACCCCATGAGTAAACTACTCATGGATGGAGGAAAAGGGAGTGAAACACCAGTGAGTAGAAGTAAGACTTAGGTCCGTGTCGCTGAAGAAGGAGGTCTTTTATGGGAAACCACCCTACGTATTGTATGGGAGCAAACCCAGAAAACTTCCACCAGGTAGTCCGATTAACGATGCAAGGAGCTGAACATTCCAAAAGCCATCGAGGCTCCGTGTTTATTTGGAACAGTGTTTGATTTTATTTATAATAAATTGTTTTGAAGCAATCGAAAGAACAAGCTGTTATTTATTTCTCAAAATTTTAATCTTATTAAAAGTTACAGATTTAACAATAAAAATATGACATTGCATAAAATTTATTACTTATAATTATTTAGTTTTTGAATAAGATTGGCTTAAAAATAAAAATATTGCATTAAAATAAAGATATTGGTATAAAAATAAAAATAGTGGAATATAAATTTTATTTATGAGCAATTTTTCTTCTCATAAACAGATGAATTTCATTTCTATAACAAACGGAGCAGGAAACAAAATTAAAATAAAATATTGCATTCAGCAAAATTTTGAAGGTATTAACATTTGCCTTTATATATCTTGTATTTTTTCTTTATTGAATTTCTGAAGACAAATTAAAAAAAAAAAGAAACATTCAAAAAAGGTTTCAAAAAGTCTGTTTTTCCTCATATGACGCTGCGCTTTACCCCAACTTAATGAACGAAACCCTCTTTACATTCCTTTCACAATAACAAACGATGAGAGCTTCAGATACAGCCTTAACGACGTTATACCCCCGTAACAAAAGTAGAGTAATTAACAGGGCCTTTTAAGTCTCTGACTTAATTTAGGTAAATTAATAAGTCAAGCCAGTGCTGCAAAAGGAATCGCATTTTGGGTAAAAGAATCTCTCGACTTATTACAGGATGAGAAACATGCTTCCTGCAATTTCCGATGCAAAAGAAGAGAGAGGTTATCATCTACTTATTAATTCTCTCTCATGAGATATACTAGGGATTCCTTTCAAGCTGGAGCTCTGCATATAAAAACGCCAACCATTTTTTTTCGCTCGACCATAAGCGTAATGAAAAAGCATCGTTAATTAAAAACTGTAGGTTTTAGCCATTTTTTTTCCTATCCCCCGCTTTTACGAACTTAGAGCAATGAGCAATTACTTATTCACGGCATCTTTCCGGTTTTGTTTGGGAAAACGCCATTAGTTTTCTATCTCAGGGAAATGTGTAAATCCTGCTTTTTCAGCAAGTGGGAATTTGCGATCTTGGATCAAAAGAATGAATACGATATTTTATAGATGGACGTGTTTCGTAAATACATTTTGGTACAGTACTACTGTGCCCGAAAAGTAAGACCAATTATTTTTTTTTCTCAAAAACTCTTTATTTAATCTTCCAAATTTATTTCATCGAATTCAAAGTAACCCACTCCAGACACTTATGCCAAATTTTTCCAATTCTCAGTGCATACTAAAAAGTCATCGGCAGGAATGGTCTTCAAAGCGCACGCCGATTCACGTTGAACCTCTTCAGTCGACTCAAAACGGTGTCCCCGGAGAGGTTTTTTTGTGTTTGGGGAATAGCCAGAAGTCGGAAGGTGTAAATACGGTGGTTGTAGAACTGTATGGATTTCATTTTTGGCGATAAAGTCACGAAGAATTAATTATGCAGTCTGAGCTGGCGTATTCGGTGTTTTCGGTACCGATCGAGATTTGACGCGTTTCAGGACCAAAATGGAATTGACCTATCCTTTTGAAATTCCAATATCACCAGCATGGTCTATAATTGTAAATTGACGGTTCGCAAGCACCAAATCTTTAATGTTTTGGACATGAGCTTCGTCGGTTGAGGGTCAACCCGAGGGCTCTTCGTCTTTAGCACGATCTTTACCTTCTTTGAACTGTTTATACCACTTGTAAACATTTCTTTCCGATATAGGAATGCTGACCGAATGCCTTCTGCAACATTCTATACGTTTCCGCAAACACATTCCGGAAGATTTGGAAGCATATTATTTGAAGGTGGATTTCGCGTTTGAGTGGAGGAAAAATTACTTATAAAAGCATAAAAGGAGATAGATATTCAGTCATTAAAACAAAAAGAATTGATGTCAATTACGACAAAGTGTTTAACCGTAGTTTTTTTTTCCATAAGATATGCAAATTCCAATAGTTCCCACAGAAACTCAACCTAGTAGAAAATAATCCTTCTCTACAAATCGGTGACCATAGAATTCGGATTCGAATCCTGCCGGTGGCATGGACGTTTTTGAGTGGTTCATAATCCACGTTAAACTGTAGGTCACTGTCTAGTTAGCCTAAAGTGTGCCCAAAAAATGCCAGTGACAAACCAAGCTAGACAAATCACAGATGTGTAAAAAAAATCATGTTTACTTGTTAAAATTTACTTATTCCTTTAAAAAAATATTTTTTTTAATAATCTTACCTTAAAGAAATCAATTATGTTATTAATTTTGTAAAAGCTTCAGCAATTTTAATCATGATTAAAATATTTATTACATTTAAACGGGTAATATATCTTCGTTAAAACATTTTCTTCTTTTTCATAAAAAAAGTAACGAAATTTAATTTCACTATGATATTTCTCAAAACCAGTAGTTATTTTCATTAATTTGAAATTCCTCCAGCTATCAGCAAAATTTTATGATTAATTAATTAATTTAACTTTTACATAAATGTAATATTATGCATTGAAAGTGATTACAAAACCCATCATATATAACCAACCACATTAATATTAGTTAAGACTAAATATTTATGAAAAAATGAGTAACAAAATGATGAAAACTTTCTATATTACACCCTCTAAAAATTTTAAATCGTTAGCAAATATTTCTTACTATATACATTATATTTAGAAATTCGTTACCTTGTTAAAAATGTTACATTAAAATTCCATCTAATTAATGAGAAATTATTAATTTCCATATTATCACTTAATTATTAATACGCATATTTATCACTTTAATCCATTACTTAAGATATATTACTCATTTTTGACGTAACCATATCAGCTAAGAAATTAATGAATCACTTTAATCACTTAAAATATTCTGGAATTTAATTAAAGTAACTTTTTCAATCACATATAGTATCAGTATGTTTATCTTCAAGTACGCATTTCCAACACAAATATCAACAAACAGAAAAATTCACTCAATCACATCTACCGAAAGTTTCCATAAAACAAACAAACATTTTTTTTTTTTTTTTTTCAAAAGGAAAAATCTCAACTTTTACTTCATCCGGTTTTTTTTTCATCCATAGGAAATCAGAGGATCAAGTCGAACTACGAGCTCCGAAGTACTGCGTGTTTTCCAAAGATAGCAAATGTTTCAGAATCCCAGGGCTTGTGTTTGTGCTTTTCAGTCTCGCAAAAGGATTACGTTTTTGGCATCGCATTCTCTTGCATTCTCTTTCGCAAGAATTTGATTTATGGAACCCGGCTAAAGTAGGTCAGTTTTAGCAGATTTTCTATAACTAAACCACAATTGTTGAGCAGAAAACAAAATATACCGTCAATCTCACGAGATTTGGAAGTATATTATTTGATGAGGGGTTCAGCGTGAGAGTGGATGAGAAATTAATTATACTACTGTGCCCAAAAGTAAGAACAATTTCTTTTTTTTTTTTTTTTTTTTTTAGAAAAGCTCTTTTAATTTATTCTTCCCAATTTATTTCATTGCTTTCAAAGTAATCCCCTCCGGACGCAATGCGCTTATGCCAACTTTTTTTTCCAATTCTCAATGCTTTTCATAAGTAGATGAATTTCATTTCTATAACAAATGAACTATGTCACAAAACTAAAACGTTATTGCACTCAACAAAATTTTGAATGAATTAGCATTTACTTTTATATATATTCTATTTTTACTTTTTTAAATTTCTGAAGACTTATTTAAAAAAAAAGGAAACATTTAAAGAAGGTAGAAAATATCTTTATATGCCGCAGCGCTTTACCCCAACTTAATGAATAAAAACCTCTTTACATTACTTACACAATAACAAGCGATGAGTTGTTCAGATACAACTCTAATGACGTTATACCCTCGTAGCAAAAGTGGAGTAATTAACAGCACCTTTTAAGTCTGTGACTTAATTTGGGTAAATTAACAAGTCAAGCATGTGCTGCAAAAAGAACCGCATTTTTGGTAAAAGAATCCCATGACTTATTACAGGATGAGAAACATGGTCTTGCAGTTTCCGATGCAAAAGAAGAGAGAGGTTCTCATCTACTTATTAATTCTCTCTCATGACATATAGTAGCGTTTTCTTTCAAGATGGAGCTCTGCATAAAAAAACGCCCACCATTTTTTTCCCCACTCGACCATAAGCGTAATAAAAAAGCATCGTTAATTAAAAACTCCTGGTTTTAGCCATTTTTTTTCCTTCTATCTCTCTCTTTTGCGAACTTGGTGCAAGCGGCAATTAATTATTCACGGCATCTTTCCGGTTTTGTTTGGGGAAACTCCATTAGTTTTGTATCTCAGCGAAATGTGTAAATCATGTTCTTTCAACAAGCTGGAATTTGTAGTCTTGGATCAGAAGAACGAATACGTTATTTTATAGATGGACAGGGCTTGTTAAGTACATTGTGGTATGGTATTCTTGTTATCTGATATGAATTAAACTAATAGTAGCTGTTTTGTATCTTGTTGATACTCCATATTTAAGAAGGTTTTTTTTTTGTTTAAGTATGTACCATTTTGACATAAAAATAATCAAGAACAATTTTACTTACAAGTTTATATCATATAGTTGTCCATAAAATTTGAATCAAAAACATTATTTCTTAATATAATAATTTCTATTTTGAAGGCAGTTGATAATCAAAATATAATGATGGTAATTAACTCTCTGCCATTACAGCCTATAGTGGGCCAAATCCGTCAGCCTACTGTTAGATTTCGAGGTAGGAGATGTTTTCTTTTTAAAGGGTAGGGTTGCCATTCCTTCGCCTCACGATCTACAGTCATATTAGACAGGGACCTGTCATTTAAAGTGGATATAATAATATTGCACTAAGATTAATCAACAATCCATATAAAAATATGTATAAAATTGTGCTAACCTTCTTTGTTGTTTATTAGATTTGTTCAATTATAATTATTTTGGATTCTATATTCTACAAATCACATTAAACTTTCTCTTTAAGATTTCTTATTGTAAAGTTTAGAATGAGAAACAGAAATAAATTTCCCATGTATGTGTATGTGTGTATATGTATGTTTCCCATTTGATAATGTGTGTGTTTCCATGCGTGTGTTTAACGTGTGTGTTCCATGTTCCATATTTCCATTTCTATATAGACTATGTATAGACTTCCATATGTTTCCCATCTATAGATAACTTTTTTTTCTTTAAATATTTAATCATACAACAATACAATATATCAATAAAATGTTATGTTTTTATTATATTTTTATGCATGATCTCTGAAATATATTAAAACTACAAAAGCCGTATTGTATTTATGCTTTAAGAGTTATATATCGTTTTACAAGCCATTACATATCAATAAATACAATTGTGTTTATATTTCTCAAAAAAGAAGTTCTAGACATTTTATAAAATTTACTATTACACATCGGTTACTTAAATTAATGTTCAACTTTAAAAACTTTAATCACATATTTTCTTTTTAACAAAACAGTAACAGATTTAAAAAGTTTTCATTCTTTTAAACAATGTCATTCTTTTCCCGTTATATCTCTTTTGATGGTATTCTACTTTATTTTTAAAGGAATAATTCCCGTAATTCAGTTTTAATGCTTGGCGTATCACATTATTTGTAAATGAATTTTGGAAATACTCTTTTCCAAAATTCTAATTAAACATTTTCTAATTACTTTCAGTGATTAATCGCCACAGTGCAAACTTCCATCTGATAAAACTCGAAAGCAAAGAAAACTCTTTATCAGATTTTATTTTTTAATTAAACTCGAATTTAATTAAATGCGTGGACGATTTATTACTTCACCAGGAAAAGAAATTAATAAAAAAAAATATCTATGTATTAAAGTACTATGTACAAAGTCTAACACGAAAGTTTGGCATAGTTTTCTATCCAAAAAGTTTTAACCTAATCTTTCTATTAGTAATATTTCATATTTGATACCTAAAGGATATAAAAACGATTGCCCAGAAAAATGAATGGCTTATTATTTTTAGATTAGTTCTGGTTCTTCTGGCCTGCATTTGACAGCGCCTATAATTCAAACGGCCTTATTTATGGTACATTATTTTGATACTATGTTCAAAGCGTTTTATTAACAATATATCACAAACTGAATATATGATATTACTATTTGAAGTCTAAAAATTATAGCTTTCTAAATTTATACTATTGATTTTAAATGGAAAGAAACCAAGCAAAATCAATTTATTATAATACATAACTACAATCCATGATAATTAAAATTCATGTTATATGTATAATAGCATTTATAGCACAATATTAAGTAAGCTTAATTTATTTTGTAATTATTATAACAAATATTATTAACAAAAATGTATACAAATATAACTTGCTTTTTTCATTTAGAGAGTATACATCTGCCTACAGCATTTTTTAATTCAATGGGTAAAAAGTACATTTAGAAAAGTACTTATGAATCTTAATTAACCCTAACTAAAAACATTAAGAATGCTTTAGTTTGCTACAAAGTAGAAAACACTAAGAAAATTATTTTTTTCTTGTTTAAATGTTTACTTTATTTTGATATGGCGCTTTTATTTTCTTGTTTAATCTTTAACCGGTTTCTTAAAGTTTAAAAATTTACGAGGTATGTAATTTATTTTCAAATTTAAAATATCTACTGGAAAGTGGGCCGTGGTATGTGCATCCCTTATTTAGGGTGTTGATACATGTCAATTTTCGTGATGATAAGAACGTCGATACAGCGTCGATTAGAGATATTAGTTGATACTTGTAGATATAGATTAGCTTGATACAAGTTGGTTTTGGTGTTAATTACATGTCGAATACAGTGTTGACAAACGTGTGAGTGTCGATTTTAATGTTAGTTTCAGTGTTAACACATGTTTAAAGTTCATACGTTGAGTACTATGAACAAACCATTGATTTGTTATGAAATAAGAACTTTTAAAAATCGCTGTTTCGTATTTGCTTACACATTTACACGTTATGTAATGCATTTTCAAACTTAAAATGTTAGGAAAAGTGGGACGTGATCTGTGCATTCTTTATTTAGGGTATCGATGCATATCAATTTTCATGTCGATAAGAATGTCGATTATGATATCTATACGTGTCGGTTTTAGTGTTGATTACATACCTATTAGAGTGCTGGGACACGTGTGAGTTAAACCGTGTAAGTGTTGACAAACGTGTTAGTGTTAATTAGTGTCGATATTTTTTCATATTCAAAATTTGAATACCACAAACAAACATATTTAATCATAGAACAGTACAATATCTCAATAAAAGTTTATATTTTTACGATATTTTTATAAATAATGCCTGCAATTCATTAAAATTACGAAAGTCGAATTGTATTTATGCTTCAAGTGTTATATATTGTTTTACAGATCTGTAGGTATGTTTTTCTATGTTGTATTTAATACGATTTTTTTTTTTTTTTTTTATTTTATAGTATCGTACAATATATATCAATAAATACAGTTGCGTTAATTTAAAAAAAAAAAAAAAAAAAAAATTCTAGACAAATTCAAGTTGCCGATGCATAATTTACTATTATGCATCAGCAACTTAAATTAATGATTAACTTTAATCACATATTTTCTTTCTAACTAAACAGTAACAGATTTTAAAAATTTTCATTCTTTTAAACAATGTCATTCTTTTACCGTTTTATCTCTTTTGGTGGCATTCTGATTTTTTTAAAAGAATAATTCAGTTTTAATGCTTGGCGTATCACATTATTTGTAAATGAATTTTGGAAATACTCTTTTCCGCAAACATTTTTTAATTACTTTCAGTGATTAATCACCACAGTGCAAACTTCCATCTGATAAAACTCGAAAGCAAAGAAAACTCTTTATCAGATTTTATTTTTTAATTAAACTCGAATTTAATTAAATGCGTGGACGATTTATTACTTCACCAGGAAAAGAAATTAATAAAAAAAAATATCTATGTATTAAAGTACTATGTACAAAGTCTAACACGAAAGTTTGGCATAGTTTTCTATCCAAAAAGTTTTAACCTAATCTTTCTATTAGTAATATTTCATATTTGATACCTAAAGGATATAAAAACGATTGCCCAGAAAAATGAATGGCTTATTATTTTTAGATTAGTTCTGGTTCTTCTGGCCTGCATTTGACAGCGCCTATAATTCAAACGGCCTTATTTATGGTACATTATTTTGATACTATGTTCAAAGCGTTTTATTAACAATCTATCACAAACCGAATATATTATTTTACTATTTGAAGTCTAAAAATTATAGCTTTCTAAATTTATACTATTGATATTAATTTTAAAAGAAAACCCAGCAAAAAATCAATTTAGTTTTAATATCCAGCATATCTCAATATTTGAAAAAAAACTTTTAAAAATACTTTTTCACGCAAACATTTTCTAATTAGTTTGTGGAAATATAATACATAATTACAATCCATGATAATTAAAATTCATATTATAAATATAATAGCATTTATAGCACAATATTAAGTAAACTTAATTTATTTTGTAACTTATTATTAACAAAATTATATATCTTGTAAGAAATATATACAAATATAAGTTGCTTTGTTCATTTAGATAGGATACATCTGCCCAGAACATCTTTTAACTTAATGGGGAAAAAATACATTGAGAAAAGTACTCATCAAACCTAATTAACTATAACTGGGAACATTAAGAATGTTTTAGTTTGCTACAAAGTAGAAAACATTAAGAAAATTATTATTTTTTTGTTTAAATGTTTACTCTATTATGATACTAATGATGCTTTTATTTTCTTTCTTAATCTTTAACTGATTTAGTGTTCAGTTAAAGTGTTGACAAACGTGTTAGTATCAATTTTAGTGTTAATTTCGGTATTGATAAGTATTTCATATCCAAAATTTGAATACCACGAATATCGATTAGCAACGAAATAAGGACTTTTAAGGATAGCTGTCTCGTATTTGAGTATAATATAAGAG
Organism: Caerostris darwini; assembly: GCA_021605075.1. Lineage (NCBI taxonomy): Eukaryota > Metazoa > Arthropoda > Arachnida > Araneae > Araneidae > Caerostris > Caerostris darwini. Next base: position 715,953 of record BPLQ01013827.1, read on the forward strand.
AAAACCCTAGAAAACTCTTATCAGACCGACTAAGTATTCAGTGCCAACAGCACACGTTGGCACATTTATAATCGAGTTTCCCTATGTAAGGGACCTTATGACTTCTGAACAAGCCAACAAGTTTTAAAGCTGAGAAGCCCTGCACAATAGGAGCAAACCTTTTATTTTGCTATTTATTGATATGACAAGGGTCTCTTTTATACATATTATGAATAGCCCACAAACCGATGACAATATTTTTGAGAGAGCTCTTCGAGGAATTTCTCCATACTTGGATGTCGTATTGGAAAAAAAATCTCAAAAAACATCCATCGTGTAGTCTAAAATGTTGGTTATAAGCTATTGTACTTTTTATTTATCATGTCATCGCAGTGTGACAACGAACATTGATTTTCCTTGTTACTGGTAGCAGCGAATATAGTTCATGCTAACGAGTATAAAACTCAGATCTCTTGCAATCTAGTTGCATAACATTTTGGTTTTTTTCGCGTTTTTTCTTTAACCAATAACTGAACATTTAAAAATGGATATGGTTGATAGTATTCTTTCAAACTTAAAATACCAATGGATATTTGGCCACCATCTGTATATCGTTAATTTAGAGGGAAGATGCATGACGAATTTATCTTCGACTGGAGTGTCGATATATGTCGATTTTGCTATGGATTAGAGTGTCGATACATTGGTGCCTCATGTAGCCACTAGAGCTACTAACTGGAAATGAATGGATGACTTTTCTTCTCTCAGGAAAATATTTCTCTCATTTGTGTGTCTTATTGGAGAAATTCATGTATTTCTTATCTTACACTTACTGCAATAACTGTAATTATTATGGCTAGCTTCAACTATACTCATTTAATTATATTAGCGCAAATTGAATTTGCGTATTCGCTTTGGATTTGGGATGTTGATATATTCCTGTGACTATTAGATTTGATTGATGTTTTTGCAATAGATAATAGACTTAGATACAATGTTTAATATGGTACAATATCACTATTGCTATATTTTATATATTTATAATAATTTGAGCTGTAAAAAGTCACATAACCACTGTTTTATTCTTTTTAGTGCACCGAAGCCGATATTTACAGATAATAAACTGAAGTTTGTAAATCGATTTAAGAGAAGAACACTTTTTTTTTAGAAATACAAGGAATTTTACGGAGCAGAATAATTTTTTTTAAAATTTTTGCTGCCATTGGTGAGTTATGTAGGCTATTTATGTATATAATAAACAATTCACAGACGTATGATAAATAGAGATGCTTTCTACTTACTGAGCTGCTTTCTAAGAAATAAAGCTACTTTCTGAGAAATAGAGATGCTTTCTGACTACTAAGCTGCTATCCGAGAAAGCTAATAAGGAAAATTTCCTTGAATTGACATGTCTATTGAAAAAAACTCAGAAATTCTCGCCAGCTACTCTTACAGTTTTTTTCGAGACTGCTGGCAGTTGCGAAAATCGCTATTCAATCTACTTAAATCGGAAATATGTGTTTAACACGAACTAACTGCTTAACACGAAACTATGTGTTTAACACGAATATATATTATGTATATATTGGACAAAGCTATTCAACAAAATATTAATTTATTTATTTTGAATTTTGCAGTTCTGCAGAATTTCCTTACTGACTCGACTAATAGATAGATATATCAAACATATAGTTTAAGAAAATGGTTGTGAGAGCATTGCTACATTATATTCATGTTAATAAATCAATTCAAAAAATAATACAACGAAAATGCATTCATTCAATATTAATTTTATTGAAGCATTTAGAAAATAAAAGATTACATTAGATTAGAAGAAATATTAATTATTCTTTTAATCAATATTAAAAGAATTATTATTACCTTTTTCATTTTTTAGAAAGATATTTATTTCGAAAGTCAATTATGAATGTCTAGAAAAATTGAAAGGATGTTACCAATTAAAAACTACGACTCTGAAAAAGGACACTAATTAGTGCAGGATCGAATTTCCTTTCTAGTGAAGTGGCTGATGGATCGTACATAAAATAAAGCAGCTATTTTATTTTGCAGCTAATATTCAGACTTTTAAAATAGGATTTTTCTTACTCTGTTCGTGTGTAAATATTTCTATTCGCTTTCTTTCAAAAATAATTAACTGCATTCTCTTTGATTCACAAGACTTGCTTCGTAAATAAAGTCAATTGGTAAAAACCAGATGATTTTAAACTGCCAATGGATAAAAACGTTTAATAAACCATTATTTTATATTTATAAATTTTAAAATAATTATTATGATTTACATTATTGATAGAAGATTTGATAATTAGAATATTTTTTTGTTTAATTTCCTTAGTGTGCAAATAAAAAATAATAAATTAAATAAATTAAAATATTAACAATAAATCATCTAAAAATTTATTAAATATGTAAACCAAGAGAACATTAATGAATTATATTTGTATAGAAATTAAGGAATTTATTTGATTTTACGAGAAATATCCATATTCCCCTAGCTATCCGTACGTATATATATATATATGTGTGTGTGTATGTATACATAGAAACAAAGAACATTTTACATAATCAAATTGTCCAACAAAACAACAGTAGCAGTCACTGAACAAAACCCATGATGTTAACCCAGTTATTCAAAATCCTCGAAAATAGGCCAGTAAAAGATTGTTTAAGGGCAGAACTGTGCATAGGCTGCAGCTGTATATTCAGTAATCTAGTGGATAAATGCACATTTTTAATTGATTAAATTGTTTAAAATATCTTTGTAAATGGTGGATGAAGATCTTGAATAAACTTTTTCTATAACTTACATATTTAAAAATGTACATAATACTAAATATAAAAAGTATAATATATACTGGGCCTGAATGGCCGAGTGGCTAACGCTCTGACGCTCGGTACCACAGATTTCTGTTCGAGTCCCGGCGGTGCCATGGATGTTTGTAGTGGTTCGGAATACACTTTAAATTGTAGGTCATAATCTAACATGATTGTAGAACGTTGTGAGTAGGGCTGAAAACCTAACCCCGTAAAAAAAGAAGACATCTCATGTTTCGAAATCTGCCAGTAGGCAGACTGCCGTGGCCTACCATGGGGCTATCGCGGCAATCATGATGATGATTATATGTACTAAATGTAAATAGTTGGTAATAATTATAAATTCGAAAATAGCGAACATAAAAACAGGTTTGAATGTTCACATATATATCTTCTTCGTTGGCTTAATAGCCCCTTGGTGGGTCAAAGCCATCTGACTACAGGCGGATTTAAAACATATGTAGATTTTTCTTTTTACGGGGTAAGGTTGTCAGCACTATACTCAATGTACCACAGTCATATTATACCGGGACCTACGGTTTAAAGTAGATTACAAATTACTGCAAATATTCATGCCAGTGCCGGGACTCGAATGCTGTGGTACCGAGCTTCAGAGCGCTAATCACTCGGCCATTAGGCCCTGTATATATATATATAAATATATATATATTGAATTCTTGAAATATATATATATATATATATATACTTTCAAGTATTCAACACACGAACATTAACACATCATCTCAGAGTGCCTGTGAATTATTATCTTTGATTTGCGTGTTATCAAACACACAATATTAACTCATTAATTAACTCAAATAGGTAAAGTGAAACAGTTGGATATGTGGATTCTACATGAACTGAATGAAAAACAGAAACAAAAGCGTTTGGAAGCTTGCTTGATGTTAGGTTCTCGTCAAAACTCTTATCCCATTTTGAATCGAATTGTCCCCTGTGATGAGAAATGAATCCAACATGTCAATCGCAAACGTTCAGCACAGTGGTTGGACAAGGATAAATCACCAAAACAGAATCCAAAGTGTAGTATTCATCGAAAGAAACTGATGGTGAGTTATTGGAGGTCTAGCGGAGTTGTGATCCATTATGATTTCATGAATGCCGTTTCATCAATCACAGAAGAAATATACTGCAACCAACTGGATGAAATGATGCAAAAACTTTAAAAAACACCTACCTTTTCAGCCTATATTGGGCAACAGATCGATTCCTATCTTATTGAATAATAATGCTAGCCACACCCTGCCCAAATGAGTATGGCAAAACTACAGGAATTAGATTTGGAAATTCTTCATTCATTCTCCATACTCACCAGACCTAGTCCCCACTAACTAAATCTTCTTCTACAATTTGGACAATTTTTAAAGAGGAAAACCAATTTAATTCGATAATGTTGTAAAACTGGCCTTCCAGGAATTCATTAATATCATAATATTTTTCTCATAATATCATTCATAATGTGTTTTTGCCCTCCAAGATTTTACAATACCGGCACCATGAACAACCTGGCGCTTAAATGGCAGGTTGTTCATGTCGGTGGTATAAAAGAGATTCAATGAGGACGAGAATCAATGAATTCCTGGAAGGTCAGTTTTACAACATAATCGGAATTAAACTGTTTTCCTAATTAAAAGCTATCCAAAATGCGGAAGAAGTGGTAGTTCTTGTCGATATATACATGCGTGTGTGTGTATTGCGTATGTTATACTAAAGAACTAAAGATAAGTATAATTTAAAAGTACTGAATGCCAGTTAAGCATCAGGAGCGGTAAATTAATTAGAATACTTGAAATTTCAATTTCATTTACAATTCATTTCCTGATATATGAATTAAAAGGATTAAAATCCAAATGATATATAATTTAAACATATATACATAAAAATATTAAAATATGCATGGGTTTCATTTAATTTTCTCCCAGTTGAAATATATCATTTAATATATTTGTATAATATTTTTATTGATTTTATTATTATGATAAACAATCTATGAATCTTTAATTTTCATAATTATTTCAAGATTTATATTTTATTTATAGTTATATAGAAATCATTTGACAAATTAAAAAAAAAATATCTACAAATGGCATAATTTTGTTGATGAAAAATTCTACGATAATAAGAAAAACGAAACCAATAATGTTTTGGAGTTTTTTTTATTTATTAGTAGAACTATCCCTAGATAAGTCTCTTATGATTCTGAATTGATATTAATATTGAATTTATCAAGCCAATTATGGATCAAGACAACTTCCAAACATTTCTTTAGAATTTTTTTTTTTTTTTTTTTTTTTTTGAACTCGCATTGTCTTTTGATTAATATCTTGCCGACAAATATTCCAGGATTATTTCCTTCTACAAAAAGGAAATTGTTTTCAAAATATAATATTTTTTTCATGAAGGTTTGTTGAAAGGAGCTGTCAGAATTACAAAGCTAATTATCAAACACTTACCCAAAGAAAAGTTTTAATGGAATATCTAGATGTTTTGATGTTCCTTTTTAATTTTTTTAATTAGATGAAAAAAGATGTACGTTAACGATAGTGAAATAAAAATAAATAATTGAAGATTAAATTAATGTTGTTTTTTTTAATTATTATTATATATTCTCCTGAAAATCGAGCTTGTTTCTCGTCCAGTTTTAGATATCTTCTTAAGGATAAGACAATAATATGCGTACTTATCTTCCAAGAAATGTCTGAAAGTACTCATAGCTTTCAGGCAATTTTCACCAAACTGTCATTATTAACTTTTAAAAAAGTAATTTTAAATATTATTGTCGTGAAATACAGGACATTTTGGTCTGAAGTCATTCTCAAGTCAACGGTAGAGGTGCAATATATTCAACATTACTTATAATGCGTCTTTGGAGTTTACAATAACTAAAATAAAAACCACATACCTTGACCAAATAATTGGGAACCACCCTTATATATATATATATGTGTATGTCTGTTTGTGTGTGTAAAGATAAAATTCAAAGGAAATTTAATAACACGATAAAAAATCAAAAGCAGTGTGTCCAAGAGAATTTTCAGATACGTAGCAAATTTGTAAAACAGAGTTAAGATAAGCATTTGCTATGACTCCCAAGTTAACACCGAGATTTTTCACCGTCGCACCTTCTTTCTAGATACTATGAGATAACTTTTCCGATGCATGGATTTATTGTTAAGATCATACAGGATATAAATAATTAAGTCATTCCGTTCAGCATCAACTCAGAAATCCAGTGTGCAGTCTATAGCAATATCTATAATTCTTTGTTCTGAACAGTAATCCTTACTTTTCTACCGTATAAGAATATCTGTTGCTAATTTAATTTTTAAAAAAGTATATTTTTTTTTACTTATCTTAATGTAAACTAATTTTTCTATATAAACTACTAACTAAAATATATGTGGAAGTGTGTTGGCTGACTCTTCATCTTCGAAATCAAATTCTTAATCATATAAATATTTAATTAAAGGAACATAATGTCATACTTATTGAATTCATATTTACTAATAAACATTTTTAAATGCATACTTATTGGATTCATACTTACTAATTACTATTAAATATGAATTGACTATTTCTAAATTCATATTTAGTGTACTTACTAATAAATTGTCTTAAATTCGTACTTACTAAATTCATACTTACTACTCATACTTATTATGTTTTAAATGCATGCTAAGCGAATTCATTCTTTTATAAATAGTCCTAACTTCTCATTTAGTGAGCTCGTACTTACTAATAAATAGTCCTTACTTACTAACAAATAGTTTTAAATGCATATTTAGTGAATTCATGCTAACAAGTATACAAAATTCATATTTAGTATCCTCGTGCTCACTAATAAGTATTCATACTTACTAATTAATATTCTTACTTACATATTTACTAATGGAAAGCTCTAAAAAGAAGAACATGATACTCGACGAAAAAGCCTAGTTCAATTGTCAATGATCAAAATCAAGTTGTAAGCAACTATGCCAGGTATGGCCATTTGTAGGTCTAAATATAGTTCGGTTGAGTTCTGAATGTTAGGGAGGTAGGTGCGAACCACTCAGATACCATCCCTGAAGGTTTTGTAAAAATTTCTTGTTTGTCAACTTCTTGTTGAGCTCGCATTGTCTTCTGATTATATTTGAATGTATGCATATGTAACAACTTGGTGTACCAAGTTGTTTTGTAAAAGTTTATTGTTGTCAAAATGTGAATGCCGTATAGCTGTAACGCCTTGGTGCACCAGCGTATAAATATGTTGATAATCTCTTTATAGTGAAAATGTTGGCTATCTATCTGACAACTTTACGAATCTGTTATATTATGTCCCTACAGTGGCAAATTACATAACCTCTCTGTTAAGGTTAAAAAAAAATTGCTTAAGCAATTGTTGAAATGAATATGGTATCAAATCAAATATTTTACGACTAATATTACATAAAAAACTTCTATTAAACATAAAAGGAAAATAACAAAACAAATGACACAGATGCAAAACATTGAAAAGAGTGAAAATGAGTCACTTTAGTCACTGAAAATATTGTGGAATTTAATTAAAGTAACTTTTTCAATCACATATACGTTACATTTATCTTAAAGTACACATTTCCAACACAAATACCAACAAACAAAAAAATTCACTCAATTACCTCTACCGAAAGTTTCCATACAAAAAACAAACATTTTTTTTTTCAAAAGAAAATCTCAACTTTTATTTCATCAGATTTTTTTTCTCATACGGAAATCAGAGGATCAAGCGAAGTGCGAGCTCCGAAGTACAGCGTGTTTTCCAAAGATAGCAAATATTTCAGAATCCCAAGCCTTGTGTTTGTGCTTTTTAGTCTCGCAAAAGGATTACGTTCTTGGCTTCTTCTCTTTCATTCTCTTTTGCAAGAATTTGATTTATGGAACCCGTCCTAAAGTAGGCCAGTTTTAGCCGATACTACAGAACTAAACCACAATTGTTTTTGAACACAAAGCAAAAACATTTTTTTATTTGTTTATATCCCCCGTCTATCTCACGAGATTTGGAATCATGTTATTTGATCTTGGATTCAACGTGGGAGTGGATGAGAAATTACTTATAAAAGCATAAAAGGAGATAGGTATTGAGTCACTAAAACAAGAAGAATTGATGTCGATTGTGACAAAGTGCTTAATAACAATGATTGATGAAAACTTTTCACACTTACTCCCATAATATATGCAGATGCTAATAGTGGGCATTGAAAATCATTCCTGTAGAAAAAAATACTTCTCTACAAATCGGGGACCATAGGCTTCTGGTTCGAATTCGGCATGGATATTTGTGAGTTGTTCGGAATCCACGAAAAACTATAGGCCCCGGTCTGTTTAGCCGTTGTTCCACACAAAGCCCGTAGAGCGACAAACATAACCTAAGCTAACTACATAGCGATGGGATTTCTATCAATATTTTTCACAAAGTGTCGAAATTCCCATTCTTTTCATCTCCCTTATAAGGACACATTTCATTCTGGGCATTATTTAATCCTCCACAATTTTTGTTTTCAATATATGTCATTGCTTTTAAATCGTATGCAGATTAATCGGAAATAAGTCGATTTAAAAATGTAAAGTGTGAAAAAGGACATTTTATTGCCATGGTATATGTTTGAAATGAAGCTTTTTGTGTGGTATAAAGTGATATTTAGGACAAATGATAATATTTTTCATCATATATATATGTTACTATATACATGATATTTAGAAATTCCTTACTTTGCAAAATATGTTACAATTTATTCCATTTAATTAATCAAAAATCATTAATTTCCCTATGCGTATTTATAACTTTATTTCATTAAATAAGATATATTACTCATTTTTGAATACACATTTCCAACACAAATAACAATAAACAGAAAAATTCACTCAATCACCTCTACCGAAAGTTTCCATAAAACAAACTTATTTTTTTTTAAAAAAAAAGGAAAACTTTCAACTTTTACTTCATCCGATTTTTTTTTCTCATCCGGAAATCAGAGGATCAAGTCGAACTGCAAGCTACGAAGTACTGCGTGTTTTTCAAAGATACCAAATATTTTAGAATTCGTAGGCTTGTGTGTGTGCTTTTTAGACTCGCAAAAAGATTACGTTCTTGAGATTGCATTCGCTGAGTTCTTCTCTGCATTCTCTTTCGCAAGAATTTGATTTATGGAACCCGGCTAAAGTAACTAGGCTAGTTTTAGTCGATTCACTAGAACTAAACCACAATTGTTTTTGAGTAGAAAACAAAACAATTTTTTGATTTGTTTATATCCCCGTCTATCTCACGAGATTTGAAAGCATGTTATTTTAAGGTGGATTCAACGTGGGAGCGGATGAGAAATTACTTATAAAAGCATAAAAGGAGATAGATATTCAGTCACTAAAACAAGAAAAGTTGATGTCGATTGTGACATAGTGCTTAACCAAATTGATTGATGAGATATGATTATGATTCTTCCATAAGATATGCAAATAATAATGCTTCTTTATAATTTGGTGACCATAGGCTTCAGGTTCGAATTCTGGCGGTGGCATGGATGTTTGTGAGTGGTTCGGAATCCACGTTAAACTGTTGGCCCCGGTGTAATTAGCCCAAAGAGCGCACAAAATGACCGAAGAATTACAAACCAAACCCATAAAATATGCAATTGCTAATAGTTACCTCTAAACGTCATACCACTTGAAAATAATCCTTCTCTTCAAATCAATGGGTTTTCTATCAATATCGTTCATAAAGTGTTGAAATGTCCATTGTTTTTATCTAACGTTACATATAGGGGCACATTTCATTCCAGATATCATTTAATAATTTAATAATTTTTTTTCACTAAATGTTATTAATTTTAAGTGATATGCAGATTAATCTGAAATAAGTCAATTTAAAAACGTAAAGGGTAAAAAACGAGAATTTTGATTGCCATGGATATATATTTTGAAAAATAGTTTGTAGATTGGTATAAAGTGATATTTAGAACAAATGATAATATTTTACATCATTAATATATATACTATGCTACTATATACATTCTCTTTAGCAATTCGTTACGTTGTGAAATATGTTACACTAAAATTCCATTTAATTAATTAAAAATTAATAATTTCCATTCTCGTAACTGACGTAACCATATGAGTTAATAAATTAATCAATCACTTTAATCACTTAAAATATTTTTAGGAATTTCATTAAAGTAACTTTTTCAATTACATATCCGTTACATTTATCTTCAAGTACACATTTCCAACACAAATAACAACAGAAAAATTCACTGAATCACCTCTACCGAAAGTTTCCATAAAACAAACAAACATTTTTTTTTCAAAAGGAAAAATCTCAACTTTTACTTCATCCGATTTTTTTTCCATCCGGAAATCAGAGGATCAAGTCGAACTGCAAGCTCCGAAGTGCTGCGTGTTTTCCAAAGATAGCAAATATTTCAGAATCCATAGGCTTGTGTTTGTGCTTTTTAGACTCACAAAAGAATTACGTTCTTGGCATCGCATTCTCTTTCACAAGAATTTGATTTATGAAACCCGGCTAAAGTAGGCCAGTTTTAGCCGATTCTCCAAAACTAAACCACAATTGTTTTTGAGCAGTTGTTTTTTATTTGTTTATATCCCTGTCTATTTCCCGAGATTTGGCAGCATGTTTTTTGAAGGTGGATTCAGCGTGGGAGTGGATGAGAAATAATTTATAACAACATAAAGGCAGATACTACTGTGCCCAAAAAGTAAGACCAATTATTTTTTTATCGAAAACTCTTCATTTTTCCAAATTTATTTCATGGCCTTCAAAGTTATCCCATCCGGACACATTGCAGTTGATATATTCCTTGTATAATTGGAGCTTGTTACTCTCTTTTTCAAAAGATTTGAAATGAATTAATCATTTATTTATGATGATGGAAAACTTTCGTTTGATATATGCCCCGTTTAAAATAAGCCGGTTACTATCTGTTTCAAAAGACTTGAAAGGATATGGAAAAAATATGGTTCCATTGTTCCTTTGTTCAATATGGAAAAAGTCCGTTTCATATATTCCCTGTTTAATTGAAGCATGCTGCTATATTTTTCAAATGTGTTAGAAAGGGATTAACTATTTGTTCATTAAGGAAAATATTCTTCGCTAAACACATTGTTAAATTGGAGCCTTTTACCTTTTTTTTTGATGGCATTTTTAAAGGATTTATCATTTGTTTATTATGGGAAAAGTTCGATTTATATACGTCTTTTTTTTTCATAGGCTTCTCTTATCGTTTGTTTCTATGTGTTTGATAAAGTTAATCATTTACTACTGAGTAAGACCAATTTTTTTTTCAAAAACTCTTTATTCTTCCAAATTTTTTTCATCGCCTTCAAAGTAATACCCTCCGGACACAATGCACTTATGTCTATTTTTTTTCCAACCCTCCATGCTTTTCATAAGTAGATAAAACTCATGTCTATAACAAACGGACTATGCCACAAAACTAAAAAGTTATTGCACTCAACAAAATTTTGAATGAATTAGCATTTACTTTGACATATATTCTATTTTTACTTTGTTAAATTTCTGAAAACTGATTTAAAAAGAAAAGAAAACATTCAAAGAAGGTGGATAAAAGTCTGATCTTCCCTCATATGCCGCAGCGCTTTAACCAATTTAATGAACAAAAACCTCTTTACATTCCTTTCACAATAACATGCGATTAGATGTCCAGATACAGCTCTAACGACGTTATACCCCCGTAACAAAAGTAGAGTAATTAACAGCGCCTTTTAAGTCTCTGACTTAATTTAGGTAAATTAACATGTGAAGCCTGTGCAGCAAAAGGAACCGCATTTTTGGTGAAAGAATCTCTCGACTTATTACAGGATGAGAAACATGCTCTTTCAGTTTCCGATGCAAAAGAAGAGAGAGGTTCTCATCTACTTATTAATTCTCTCTCATGAGATACAGTAGGTTTTCTTTCATGCTGGAGCTCTGCATATAAAAACGCTCACCATTTTTTTTTTTCCGGTCGACCATAAGCGTAATGAAAAAGCATTGTTAATTAAAAACTTCAGGTTTTAGCCTTTTTTTTCTTCTATCTTTTACGAACTCGGAGCAAGCAGCAATTAATTATTCATGGCGTCTTTCTGGTTTAAGAGGGTTTAAGAGGGATGTTTTTAAATAAGTGCCATTTTGATATAAAAACAAACAAGAGCAATTTTACTAAGAAGTTTATACCATTCAGTTATTGTTGTTGTGACTAATCTTCATTGCGGTACAGAGCTGGATGGCCACCTCATATGTAGATGTAGTTGTATATGTAGTTGTGATGGAGCACCTGTGGGTAGAAGTCGGACTTGGCTCCGTGTCACTGAAGAAAGAGGTCAATGTCTTCCTGGAGTTCTTTTAGGGGACACCATAATACGTAGTGTGTGGGAGAAAACCCAGAAATCTTTCACCATTTAATCTGACTACCGATGCATGGAGCTGAACATCCCAAACAGCATCGACTCCCCTCGTTTTTTTGAAACAGTGCTTCATTTTATTTATAATAAACTATTTTGAAGAAATCGAAAGTAAAGGCTTTGATTTACTTTTGGAAAAGTGTAATCTTATTTATGGTTGCAGATAATAAAAATAAAAATACATTATTGCATAAAATTGTTTACTTATATTATTTTGGTTTTTGATTAATATTGGCATAAAAATAAAAATATTTCAGAAAAATAAAGATATTGGTATAAAAATAAAAATATTGGAACAACAATTTTATTTATAATGAATTTTTTTTCCTTAAGCAGCTGAATTTCATTTCTATAACAAACTAAGCATGAAACGAAACTAATAACATTATTGCAATAAGCAAAATTTAGAAGAAATTAGCATTTACCTTTAAATATATTCTATTTTTACTTTATTGAATTTCTGAAGTCTAACTAAAAAAAAAGGCATTCAAAGAAGGTGGGAAAAGTATGATCCTCCTACATATGCCGCCACAACGCTTTACCCCAACTTAATGAACAAAAACCTCTTTACATTCCTTTCACAATAACAAGCGATGAGATGTTCAGATACGGCTCTAACGACGTTATACCCCCGTAAAAAAAGTAGAGTAATTAACAGCGCCTTTTAAGTCTCTGACTTAATTTAGGTAAATTAACAAGTCAAGCCTGTGCAGCAAAAGGAACCGCATTTTTGGTAAAAGAATCTCTCGACTTATTACAGGATGAGAAACATGCTCCTGCAGTTTCCGATGCAAAAGAAGAGAGAGGTTCTCATCTACTTATTAATTCTCTCTCATGAGATATAGGGTTCTCTTTCAAGCTGGAGCTCTGTATATAAAAACGCCTACCATTTTTTTTTTCGCTCGACCATAAGCGTAATGATAAAGCATCGTTAATAAAAACCTCCAGGTTTTAGTCATTTTTTTCTTCCTATCTCTCTCTTTTACGAACTTAAACACCCCATGAGTAGACTACTCATGAATGGAGGGAAACGGGGCAGTTTCTGTGGTGATGGAGCACCCGTAGATAGAAGTCTGACTTGACTCCGAGTCGCTGAAGAAGAAGGACAGTGCCTTCCTGGAGGTCTTTTAGGGAAACCCCTCCTACGTTTTGTATAGGAGAAAACCCAGTAAACTTTCACCAGGTAGTCCGACTAACGATGCAATGAGCTAAACATCCCAAAAGTCATCGAGTTACCTTGTTTATTTGTAACAATGTTTGATTTTATTTATAATAAATTGTTTTGCAGAAATCGAAAGTAAATTCTTAGATTTATTTTTGTAAATTTTAATCCTACTTATGGTTACAGTTAGCAACAATTAAAATATAGTATTGCATAAAAATGTTTACTTAAAATTATTTGGGGTTTTGAATAATATTGGCATAAAAATGAAAATACTGCATAAAAATAAAAATATTGGTGTAAAAGTAAAAATATTGGAACAAAAATTTTACTTATAATGAATTTTGTTTTCTTAAAAAGATGAATTTCATTTCCATAAAAAACTGTCTATGCCAAAAAACTAAAAAGTTATTGCACTCAGCAAAATTTAGATGGAATTAGCATTTACCTTTACAATGCATTCTATTTTTAATTTATGGAATTTCTGAAGACTAATTGATAAAAAGAAAACATTCAAAGAAGGTGGAAAATATCTCTATATCGCTTTACCCCAACTTAATGGACAAAAACCTCTTTACATTCTTTTATCCACTTTCATTCAGATACATCTCTAACGACGTTATATCCCCGTAACAAAAGTAGAGTAATTAACAGCGCCTTTTAAATCTCTGACTTAATTTAGGTAAATTAACAAGTCAAGCCCGTGCTGCAAAAGGAACCGCATTTTTGGTAAAAGAATCTCTCGACTTATTACAGGATGAGAAACATGCTCCTGCAGTTTTCGATGCAAAAGAAGAGAGAGGTTCTCATCTACTTATTAATTCTCACTCGTGAGATATAGTATGGTTTTCTTTCAAGCTGGTGCTCTGCTTATAAAAACCTCCCACCATTTTTTTTTTCTTTCGACCATAACCGTAATGAAAGAGCATCGTTAATTAAAATCTCCAGGTTTTAGCCTTTTTTTTCTATCTCTCTCTCTTTTACGAACTTTGAGCAAGCAGCAATTAATTATTCACGGCATCTTTCCGGTTTTGTTTGTGAAAACGCCCTTAGTTTGTATCTTAGAGAAATGTGTAAATCATGTTCTTTCAGCGAAGCTGGAATCTTAGTCTTGGATCAGAAGAACGCGTACGATATTTTATAGATAGAAGAGTTTGGTAAATACGTTTTGGTATTGTTGGTCTTGTTATCTGAATTGACTTAAAAGTAGTTGCTTTGTATCTTGTTGATATCCCATATTTAAGAGGGATGTTGTTAAGTGCCATTTTGGTATAAAAACATAGAAAAACAATTTTATTAATAGTTTACAATTTTTTCAATAGTGCAAGTAATTTTTACAATTTTTTCAATTATAAAAACAATTTTTACCATAGAGTATTAATATAATAGAGCGCTTATTGAAGTGGCCAGTTTGAGGCAAACATAATCCTCAAGTAATCATAAGTGACTTTTATATTGTAGTTTAATATACGCTATAATAGCCTGGTGTTTATTTAATATATATACTCTATACTATTGGCCAGAATGAAAAAAAAAAAGATTTGCTATCATACAACGATTTTCAAAAGAAACGAATTCATTTTTTTGCTGTAAATAAATGTAAAATTAATTTTTCTGAATAATTGCCATTTAGATTTATATTAATAAACTAATTTAGTTTTAATATCCAGCCTGTCTCAACATTTGTAAATGAAATACTCTTTCGCGTAAACATTTTCTAATTATTTTTGGAAATTAATAGCTGCAATCCATAGCAACTCTAAGTCTTGAGAAAACATCAACTATATCAAAGAAATAATTCCTATAATTTAGTTTTAATATTCAGCATATCTCAATATTTGTGAATGAATTTCGGTGGTGCTCTTTTAAACAAACATTTTCTAATTATTTTTGATAATTATCTACTATCCAACACATGCTAATGCTATAATTAGAAAGCAAGAAAACTCTTTATCAGATTTAAAAACTCTTTTTTTTTTTCTCGAAAGCAAATTTCAAAAATAATAAATATATATTTTTTATTTTGCATTTTAGAATAAATTTGATTAAAATCATATAAAATCTAAAATTAGTAAAATTTGAATCAAAAGCATAACTCCTTAATATAATAATTAATTAACTAACTCCCTGGAACTACAGCTCAAGGTGGTCCAAAGTCGTCTGCCTAATGGCAGATATCAATTTAGGAGATGTTTTCTTTTTACGGGGTAGGGTTGCCAGTGCTATTCTCAAAGATCTACAGTCATATTTAACAGGGGCCTACGATTTAAAGTGATAATAATAATAATACATTGAAAATAATCGACAATCCATTTCAGAATATGTATAAAATTGTGCTAGATTTCTTTTTTTTTTTTTTTTTTTGTTTATTAGATTTGTTAAATTATAATTTTTTGCAGTTTTTATGTACTACAAAATACATTAAACTTCATCTTTAACGTTTCTTTTTGCAAAGTTCAAAAAGAGAAACAGAAATAAATTTTCCATGCATCGGTATGGTACTATTTTTGTTTAATATCTAATCATGCAACAATACAATATTACAATAATAGTTTATGTTTTTACGAAATTTTTATAAATAATCCCTGAAACACATTAAAATTAACTACTGTTTGCTGTTAATACTATTACTAATGTTACTAAAATTACTGCTTTTTTTAATATTTAATCATACAACAATACAATATATTAATAATATTTTATATTTTTACGATATTTTTATAAATAATAATCCATGAAATGCATTAAAATTTACGAAAGTCGAGTTGTCTTTATGCTTTAAATGTTATATATTGCTTTACAGATCTGTGGGCATATTTTCCTATTTTGTATTTAATACGTTTTTTGTTTTATAGTATCATACAATATATATCTATGAATGCAATTGTGTTTATACTTCTCATAAAATGAAATTCTAGGCATTTTAAATAATTTACTATTATCCATCGGTAACTTAAATTAATGTTCAACTTTAAAAATATGTTTTCTTTTTAACTAAACAGTAACAGATTTTAAAAGTTTCATTCTTTTAAACAATGTCTTTCTTTTCCCGTTATATCTCTTTTGGTTTTTTTAAAGGAATAATTCGCATAATTCAGTCTTAATGCTTGGCGTATCACATTATTTGTAAATGAATTTTGAAAATACTCTTTTCCGCAAACATTTTCTAATTACTTTCAGTGATTAATCGCCACAGTGCAAACTTCCATCTGATAAAACTCGAAAGCAAAGAAAATCTTTATCAGATTTTATTTTTTAATTAAACTCGAATTTAATTAAATGCGTGGACAATTTATTACTTCACCAGGAAAAGGAATTAATAAAAAAAAATATCTATGTATTAAAGAAAGGTTACGTAGTCAAAGTCTAACACGAAAGTTTGGCGTAGTTTTCTATCCAAAAAGTTTTAACCTAATCTTTCTATTAGTAATATTTCATATTTGATACCTAAAGGATATAAAAACGATTGCCCAGAAAAATGAATGGCTTATTATTTTTAGATTAGTTCTGGTTCTTCTGGCCTGCATTTGACAGCGCCTATAATTCAAACGGCCTTATTTATGGTACATTATTTTGATACTATGTTCAAAGCGTTTTAATAACAATATATCACAAACTGAATATTTTATATTACTATTTGAAGTCTAAAAATTAGAGCTTTCTAAATTTATATTATTGATAATAATTTTAAAAGAAAACCCAGCAAAAAATTGATTATAACGCATAACTACAATCCATGATAATTAAACTTCATATTATAGTTAAATTAGCATTTATAGCCCAATATTAAGTAAGCTTAATTTATTTTGTAACTTATTATGAACAAATATATATATCTTGTAAGAAATATATACAAATATAACTTTCTTTGTTCATTTAGATAGGATACATACATATATGCCAAGAGCATTTTCTAACTTAAGGGGAAAAAAGAACATTGAGAAAAATACTTATGATTCCTAATTAACTATAACTAAAGACATTAAGAATGTTTTAGTTTTCTACAAAGCAGAAAACATTAAGAAAATTATTTTTTTCTTGTTTAATTGTTTACTTTAATATAATATAATGCTTTTATTTTCTTGCCTACTCTTTAACCGATTTCGAAAAGTTTAAAAATTTACAAGATTTTGCATTTTGCATTTTAAACTTAAAATTTTGCATTTTTAAACTTAAAATATCTACGAAAAAATTGGAAATTGTCTGTGCATTCTTTATTTAGAGTGTCGATGCATGTCAATTTTCATGTCGATAAGAATGTCATTACATGTCGACTTTAGTGTTGATAAGAATGTGAATGCATGTTGATTGTCGTGTTGATTAGAGTGTCGATACGTGCCAAATATAGTGTCGATATATGTCGATTTTAGTGTTGATACATATCGATTTTAGTACTGATTACATGTCGATTTTAGCATCGACTATAGTGTTGACAAACGTGAGTTAAGCCGCTTAAGTGTTGACAAACGTATTAGTGTTAATTTCAGTGTCATTATGAGTTTCATGTTCAAAATTTGGATATTACGAACAATCCATTGGTTATGCAATAAAGAACGATTTAAGGAAGGAAGGAAGGATTTAAGGATTGCTGCCTCGTATTTGGGTGTCATATAAGAGAAAACCTTAGAAAACTATTCTAGGCATTGAATGCCAGCAGCACATGATGGCATATTTGTAATCGAGTTTCCCTAAATAACAAACCATATGGTTCCTGTACAAGCCACCAATTGATTTAAAGCAGAGCCATCCTGAACAGTTGCAGCACATTTTGTTTTTGCTGTTTATTGGGTCCTGTCTATTATAAGAGGGACCTCTTACAATAGCCCACTGTAGACTGAATAGCCCACTGTAGACTGAATAGCCCACTGTAGGCTGATGAACAATATTTCTGAGAGGAAACTTTCCCTATTTGGATGTCGTATTGGAAGAAAACTCGAAAAACATCCGTCGTTTAGTCTCAAATGATGGTTATAAAATTGTTGTATTTTTTATTTATCATGTCTTCACATTGTGACAACGAACATTGATTTCTTGCAATCAAGTTGCATACTACTTCATTTTCTTTTTTTTCTCGTGTTTTTTTGTAACCAATACCTGAAAGTTTAAAATTGATACAGTTGGTAGTATTCTTTCAAACTTAAAATACCTATGGAAAAAATGGCCACGCTCTGTATATCGTTAATTTAGAGGGACGATGTTTGACGATTTTATCATCGACTAGAGTATCGATATATGTCCATTTTACTATGGATTAGAGTGTCGATACATCGGTGCCCTCATGGGTTACTAACTGGAAATAAATGGATGACATTTCTTCTCTCAGGAAAATATTTCTGTCATTTGTGCGTATTGGAGAAAATCATGTACTTCTTATCTTGCACCTACAGCAATAACTGTAATTATTATGGCTAGCTTCAACTATACTCATTTAATTATATTAGCACAAATTGAATTTGCGTATTCGCTGGGAATTTGGATGATGGTATGTTCCTGTGGCTACAGGATTTGATTGATGTTCTTGCAGCAGAGAATAGACTTAGATACAAAGTTTAATATGGCACAATACCTAGTCCACACGCTTCTGCTATATTTTAAATATTTATAATATTTTAAGCTGTAAAAACGGCACATAACCACTGTTTTATTCTTTTTAGTGTACTGATGTAGCATATTTACAGATGATAAACAGGAATTTGTAAACGGATTTAAAGGAAGAAAAATTTTTTTAGAAGTACAAGTACAGACAAGTACAAGTATTTTTTTACAGAATAAAATATTTAAAAAAATTTTGCTGTCATTGGTGGGTCTTTTAGACCACTTATGAATATAATAAGCAATCCACATAATTATCATAAATAGAGCTGTTTTCTGCTTATTGAACTCCTTTCTGAGAAATAGAGCTGCTTCCTACTTTCTGAGAAATAGAACTGCTTTCTGCTTACTGAGATGCTTTCTGAGAAAGTTAATAGGGAAAATTTCCTTGAATTGTTATGTCCATTGAAGAAAACCCGGAAATTATAACTAAGTACTCTTGAAATTTTGTTTTAAGACTGCTGGCCGTTGTGAAAATCGGTATTGAATTTCATTAGATCTGAAATACGTGTTTAACCCGAACTACTAATATATATATATATATTAGTAGTTCGGGTTAAACACGTATATATATATATATATATATATATATATATATACATATAGGCAGAGTTACTTAACGCCATTTTAATTAATTTATTTTGAAGTTTGACGTAATTTCTGCATAATGCTCCAAACGATTTTCCGAAATTTTTAATATTTTAAAAAATGGTTAATACACCATTGTTATATTATATTCATGATAAAATCAATTAAAATAAAATAATTCAATGAAAATGCATTCACTCAATATTAATTTTATTGTAGTAATAAAAAAATAAAAGATTAAATTAGATTTGAAAAAAGATTAATTCTAATTTTAATCAATATTAAAAGAATTATTTTCATTTTAAATCTATTTATTTCGAAAGTCAATTACGACTGTCTAGAAAAATTGAAAGGATGTTACCAATTAAAAACTACGACTCTGAAAAAGGATACTAATTAGTGCAGGATCGAAATTCCTTTTGAGTGAAGTGGCAGATGGATATTAAAAAAAATGAAGCAGCTGTTTTATTTTGCAGATAATATTCGGACTTTTAAGATAGGATTTTTCTTTCTCTTTGTTCGAGTGTAAATGTTTCCATTCGCTTTCTTTCAAAAATAATTAACTGCATTCCCGTTCGGTTCGCAAAACATAGTTCGTAAATAAAGTCAATTGGTAAAAGCCAGATGATTTTAATCTTGCTATCTGTAAGAACTTTTAACAAAATAATATTTAAATTTGTAAATTTCGAAATAATTATGATGATTTACATTATTAATAAAAGATTTGATAATTGGAATATAATTTTTTTTAAAAACCTTTCTTTAGAGTGTAAATAAAATAAATTAAATAAAATAATCATAATAAATTATCTAAAAATATATATATTAAATAAGTAAACCAGAATTAGAATATTAATACCAGAAGAATATTAATGAATTATATTAGTATAGAAATTAAAATATTCATCATGCTCTCCTATCACATCACTGATTCCCATCTCTCTCTTTCTCTCTCTCTGTATATATATATATATATATATATATATATATATATATATATATATATATATATATATATATATATATATATATATATATATATATATATATATATATATATATATATTTGTGTGTGTATAGTTAGAAACACGACCATTTTACATAATTAAATTGAGCAACAAAACAATAGAAGAAATCATTAGACAAAAGCCATGGTGTACCAGTTGAAAATCCTCAAAAAAAAGCCTGTAAAAGATTGTTTAAGGGCAGAACTGTGCATAAATTACAGCTATATATTAAGTAATCTAATATATAAATGCACATTTTTAAATGACAAAATTGTTAAAAAAAATCGTTACAAATGGTGTGTGAATATCTTGAACAAAATTTGTATATAACTGAAATAATTAAAAGTGTACGTTATACTAAATATAAAAAGTATAATATATATATAATGTGTACTAATTTGAAATTCGAATATAACGAATATAAAAATTAACATAAAAACAAGTCTGAATGTACACATATACTTCGTTGGCTCAACAACCCCTTGATAGGACAACTCCATCTGCCTACTGGCGGATATCGAAACGTTGATTATTATTTTTACGGATTAGGGTTGTCAGCATTAAACCCAATGTACCACAATCATATTATACCGAGACCTACGGTTTAAAGTAGATTCCGAACCACTACAAACGTTCATGCCAGCATCGGGACTCGAATCCTATGGTACCGAGCTCCAGAGCGCTAGTCACTCGGCCATTAGGCCTGTATATATATATATATATATATATATATATACAGAATTCAACACACGAACATTAACACGTCATCTCAGAGGGCCTATGAATTATTATCTTTGAATTTTTGTGTTAGCAAACACATAATATTAACTCATTAATTAGCTCAAATAGGTGAAGTGAAACAGTTGGATGTGTGGATTCCACATGAACTGAATGAATAACAGAAGCAAAAGAGTTTGGAACCTTGATTGATGTTGGTTTCTCGTCAAAAATCTTATCCCTTTTTGAATCGAAGTGTCACTTGTGATGAGATATGGATCCAACATGTCAATCGTAAACGTTCAGCACAGTGGTTGGACAAGGATAAATCATCAAAACACACTTCAAATCATAATGTTCCTCGAAAGAAACTGTTGGTGACTGTTTGGTGCTGTAGTGGAGTGGTGATCCATTATGATTTCATGAACGCCGTTTCATCGATCATAGCAGAAATATAGTGCAACCGACTGGATGAAAGGATGCGAAAACTTAAAGAAAGGCTTAGCAGCACCTAAAGAAAGCCTTTTCTGCCTAGATTGGCCAACAGATCGATTCCTATTTTATTGCATGATTATGCTAGCTACACTCATCCCAAATAAATAAGGCAAAACAACAGCAATTGGATTTGGAAATTCTTCATCATTATCCATACTCATCAGGCCTGGCCTCCACTGACTACAACTTCTTCCGCACAGCAATTAGGACAATTTTTAAATAGGAAAACAATTTAATTATGCCAATGCTGTAAACTGGTCTTCCAAAAATTCACTGAATATCGTGTACCAGGGTTTCATACCATAGGCCCGGAACAACCTGCCGCTTAAATGGTAAAGGTGTATAGGGATCATAAATTGATGAATAAAATAAAATCTTATATTTCCAGCCAATTTTGTCTTTTTTCCTACAAATTTCATCCATGATTAATATATGTATAACCTCGCGCGTGTTGGTGTGTATACTGAAGAATTAAAGATTACTTTAATTTAAAAGTACTGAATGCTAATTAAGCATCAGGAGAGGTAAATTAATTAGAATACTTGAAATCTCAAATTCATTTACAATTCATGAAGCTTCCAAATCCTTTCCTGATACACGGATTAAATTCCGTATGGTATATAATTTAAAATCTTACTTCTATTTATGCGCATTCAAATAAAATATGTAGATATATAATAGTATTTCAGTATAAAAATATTAAAATATGCATGGTTTCCACTGATTATTTATTCTAATTTTGATATATCCTTTAATATATTTGTATAATATTTTTAATGGTTTTGTTATTACGTCAAACAATCTATAAATCTTTAATTTTCATAATTATATATAGAAGAATATTTCATTTATAAATATATGCAAATAAAAATAAATTAATAAATTAGAAAAATATCTACACGTGGCATAATTTTGTTAATAAAAAATACTACGATAATAAGAAAAAACCAAACCAATAATAGTTTGGAATTTTTTTATTTATTAATAGAACTATCACTAGACAAGTCTCTTATGATTCCTGAATTAATATTAATCTTGAATTTACCAAGCCAATTATGGAACCAGACAACTTCCAGACATTTCTTTAGATTTTTTTCTTTTTGGATTCACATTGTCCTTTGATTAATATTTTGCCGACAAATATACCAGGATTATTTCCTTGAACAAAAAGGAAATTGTTTTCAAAATAAATTTTTTTTTTCATTAAGGTTTGTTGAAAGAAGCTGTCAGGATTACAAAGCTAATTATCAAACACTTACCCAAAGAAAAGTTTTAATGGAATATCTAGATGTTTTGATGTTCCTTTAAATAAATTTTTTAATTAGAAAAAGAAAAAGATATATGTGAGCGATAGTGAAATAAAAATAAATAATTGAAGACTAAATTAATGCTCTTGTTGTTTTTTTAATCTTTTCTATATATTCTCCTGAGAACCAAGCTTATTTTTCGTCCAGGTTTAGATATCTTCTTAAGGATAACACAATAATATGCATACTTATCTTCCAACAAAATTTTATTTTGTCTGAAAGGACTCATAGCTTTCAGGCAATTTTTACCAAACTGTCGTTATTAACTTTTAAAAAAGGAATTTTAAAAGTTATTGTCGTGAAATATTGGCCATTTTGGTCTGAAGTCAATAGTAGAGGTGCAATAGATTCAACATTACTTATAATGTGTCTTATTGTTACTTACGTCTTAACATTACTTACATAGTACTTACTAATTAACAGATTTAGATGCATACTTAATTCGCAATTACTAATTAAAACTTTACATACATACTTAGTGAAGTCAAATAATCCTAGACAAATATAATACAATAACTAAAATAACAACTCCATACCTTGCCTAATTAGGGCAAGGTATGGGGTTGTTATTTTAGTTATTGTTATACCCTTATATATATATATATATATATATATATATATATATATATATATATATAAGGGTGGTCCCTAATTATGAAGGCAAGGCATGCCGGGAATGGGCATGTTAGATCTGTAGGTCTGAATGTCATTTCGTTGAACTCTGTATACCATGGAGGTAGGGGCGAACCACTCAGATGTCATCTTTGAGGGTGTTATAAAAATTTCTTTGTGGCAAAATGTGAGTGCAGTTTACCTACAACGCCTTTGTGTATTAGACATAACTGTATGAATCAATTACATACTAATGTCCCTATAGTGACGAATCAATGCGCATATAACCCTACAGTCACCCAATACCTGTTTTAATGCTATAAAAACAAGCCAAATTTTTGATTAAGCAGTTTATGAAATGAATATAGTAAATTAAATTACTGAATATGCGAAATTATGAGTATGGTGATCAATTATGAATATGGTAAATCAATCAATTGCCATGCAAACCAGTTATTTTACGTCAAAGAATACATAAAAGACTTTTATTAAACATAAAAAGGGAAATAACAAAAACAAATCACAGATGGAAAACATTAAAAAAATATTTATTATATAAAAAATATTTACTCACTTTATGCCCGCAGCCCCACTGTATTGGGGCACCACCAGTTGAGCACATTGACATAATCGGTCTCTTTGCTATGCATCGTGCACCAAATTGAATTGAAATTCCGAAAGCTCCTACCCATCCCCAGTGCTTGCTCGTCTGGAAACCTCCGTTGCAGATAACAAAGGTGAATTCTCTCCACCAACAGATTTGAATTGAGGGACTTTCTCAACGTTTTGAATATTTTTTTCAGATTCCATTTTTGTTTTAGCATCACATACTGTTCTCTACGAGAAAAATTCGGAATTTTACATGAAGAAAAATTTTTTGTTTTGATGAAAAACCAATAACAGAGAAAGTGCTGAAAGAAAAAATATTTTAAAAGCGAGTTTTTCATTTTATTTTGTTGTTGGGAGGTCTGAATTACTGATAATGTGCAAGAGAGGATATACATGATTTTTTTCAATAAATTAGAAAGTTAAAAACTGTAGTCCAGTTGAACACAACATATTTGCTCTGTTGATTTACTTCCTTTTGTTTTAAAACAAATTAAAAAAACAATTTTGGTAAGATGAATAAAAATCATCATAATAATAAGATTAATTATTTATCATTATATAACCTAAAAAAAGATTTTCTTACTACTCATCATGATAATTATATATAGTTCTTCTTCCTTTTATAGGAAAAGGCTTTTAATTAAAATTTTCTAGTAAACATTTGTTGAAATAATTGTTGTTCTTGGAAAAAATGTAAACGATTTATATATTATGTTTATTATATACAATTTATATATTATGTCAATTTATAATTTATGTTCGTATTGTTGAAAACAATTTATATCAAAGAGAACCCAATTTCTCTTTAGGATGTGGGTGAATGGAGTTTGTATTCAGATGCAAATGTGCTCTTGATTGGAATACTTGAATATTTTCGATGTTATATATATATATATATATATATATATATATATGAACATATATATATATATATATATAAGAACATATATATATATATATATATATATATATATATATATAAGAACATAATCCATGGACACATAAACTAAGGCAGAACTGGAGAGTAAGAAATGAGTGACTTTAAAACACGACCATTTTGCACGCCAGAAACTACTGAAGGTATTCACTACTTAATATGATAAACTGTCTAATAGATCTATTCCCCATGAATTTTTCCGATTATTGTTATATTATATCCATAACGATAAATCGATTCAAAAGAAAATAATACAACGAAAATGCTTTCACTCAATATTAATTTTATTGTAGCAGTAAAAAAAATAATAAAGATTAAATTGGATTAGAAAAAAGATTAATTATTATTTTAATCAATATTAAAAGAATTATTATTACCTTTTTACATTTTTTAGAAAGATATTTATTTTGAAAGTCAATTACGACTGTCTAGAAAAATTGAAAGGATGTTACCAATTAAAAACTACGACTCTGAAAAAGGATACTAATTAGTGCAGGATCGAAATTCCTTTTGAGTGAAGTGGCAGATGGATATTAAAAAAAAAAATGAAGCAGCTGTTTTATTTTGCAGATAATATTCGGACTTTCAAAATAGGATTTTTCTTACTCTCTGTTCGAATGTAAATGATTCTATTCGCTTTCTTTCAAAAATAATTAACTGCATTCCCGCTTGGTTCGCAAAACATACTTCGTAAATAGAGTTAATGTGTAAGAGCCAGATGATTTTAAACTGGCAATAGATAAAAACGTTTAACAAAACAATATTTATATTTGTAAATTTTGAAATAATTATTATGATTTACATTATTAATAAAAGATTTAATAATTGAAATAATTTTTTTTTAAATTTCTTTAGTGTACAAACAAAAAAGAATAACTTAAATAAAGTAAAATAATAACAATATATCATCTAAAAATGTATTAAATATGTAAACCAAGCAAACATTAATGTATTATATTAGTATAGAAATTAAGGAATTTATTTGATTTTGTCAGAAATATCAATATTTCCCTGTCTATCTATCTATATATAAAGATATACATATCTATGTATGTATGTGTAACAAAAAAAATCGACCATTTAACATAATTAAATTGTGTAACAAAACAATAGTAACAATCAGTAGGCAAAAGCCGTTATGTACTAGTTGTTGTAAAAATGGCAATAATCTTTCAGGGCAGAACAATGCATAAACTGCACCAATATATATTCAGTACTCTAATACATAAATGTACATTTTTAAATGAATTTCCTTGTTAAAAAAATCTTTGCAAACAGTGTGTGAACATTCTGAACAAAATGTTTCTATAACTCATGTATTTAAAAATGTACCTTATACTACAAATAAAAAGTATAATATATACTAAATGTAACTAGTTTGTCTAATTATAAATCCGGAAGTAACGAATATAAAAGCGAACATAAAAACAGGTTTGAATGTACAAATACACTTCGTTGGCTCAACAGCCCTGTGGTGGGTCAAAACAATCTGCCTACAGACGGATTTCGAAACATATGTTTCCACAGTCACATTATACCGAGAGCTAAGGTTGTTAGTACTACGCCAAATGCCCTATGGCCATATTAGACCGAGACCTTTGGTTCAAAGTGGAGTCTCAACCACTACAAACATTCATGCCAGCGCCGGGACTCGAATCCTGTAATACCGAGCTCCAGAGCGCTAGTCACTCGGCCATTAGGCCCTATATATATATATATATATATATATATATATATATATATATATATATATATATATATATATATATATATATATATATATATATATATATATATATATATATATATATATATATATATATATATATATATATATATATATATGTATATATATATATATATATATATATATAGACGATTGGACACTCTGAGACGATGTGTTAATGTTCATGTGTTAATTTCGTTATATATATATATAAAACGAATTCAACACATGACCATTAACACATCGTCTCAGAGAGCCTGTGAATTATTATCTTTGATTTTGTGTTAGCAAACAAACAATATTAACTCATTAATTAATTCAGAGAGGTAAAGTGAAACAGTTGGATATGTGGATTCCACATGAACTGGATAAAAACAGAAACAAAAGCATTTGGAACTTGGTTTCTCGTAAAAATTCTTATCCATTTTTGAATCGAATTGTCACTTTTGATGATAAATGGATCCAACATCTCAATCGCAAACGTTCAGCACAATGGTTGGACAAGGATAAATCACCAAAACAGACTCCAAAGCATAATATTCATGGAAAGAAACTGATGGCGAGTGTTTGGTGCTCTAGTGGAGTTGAGATCCATTATGATTTCATGAACGCCGTTTCATCGATCACAGCAGAAATAAACTCATGTTTGTGAAAATTGCAACATCATGAAGGACTTACACGAGTGAGCAGAATTTTTTAGGAAATGCAAATTAGCGCATGATATGCAAATAATTAGAATTTCACATCCGTAGCGCATGCGTATGCTGAGCAGCGCCCTTTGAACGGCGGATGGATCCGAATAAATAGACGGCTGTAGCGAGGCGTGTATGGTTATCGGTGGTTATCTGCTAGTGAAAAACGTTAGCTCAATCGTTACTTATGCCTCTTCGACGAAAGACAGCGAAATTTGAACAACTTACCGAGTTTGAACGGGAGAGAATCATCGGCCTTCGTGAAGCTGGATTGTCTTATCGTGCAGTAGCCGCTCGTGTGCAGCGTAACAGCAACACAGTGATGCGTCTTTGGAAGCAGTGGACGGACGAGTGTCGGACAACTCGGAAATCCTGTAGTGACCCCGAAGTGTGACGTCAGCTCTCGATGATAGACACCTGGTCCGCATGGCGCTGACGGACCGTACAGCTTCCTCCAGACTATTGGCAGCACAGTGGTCAATAGCTACAGGTGTTTCATTGTGTGCTTCATCAATTCGTAGACGTCTGCTGCAGCGTGGACTGCGCGCAAGGACTCCTTTATGCAGGATCCCTCTCACGCTAAACCATCGCCGCCTGCGGCTACAATGGGCCACTCAGCATAGAGACTGGCGTGCTGATTGGCAGCATGTCGTGTTTTCTGACGAATCCCTCTTTAATTTGTGGTACCATGATGGCCGCATTCGTGTCAGACGCTATGCCGGTGAACGCCACCTTCCGGAGTGCATTATCGAATGCCACAGTGGACGAACACCCGGAGTTATGGTCTGGGGTGCCATAGCATATCATGGACGATCTCAATTGCTAAGAATTGTGGGCAATCTGAACAGCAACCGGTACCTCAGTGAAGTTCAACAGCCCCAAGCTGTTCCCTTCCTTCAAAGCTTACTAGGCGCTGTATTTCAACAGGACAATGTCCGCCCTCATATCGCTAGGACTGTTCAATCATTCTTTGCAACGTGTCAGGTACAGCTTCTTCCTTGGCCTGCGTATTCTCCGGATATGTCGCCGATTGAACATGTGTGGGATTTCGTTGGTCGGCGTCTCGCTCGTGATCCTCGTCATGTTGCTTCTGCAGACGAACTTTGGGTGCGCATACAAACAATATGGAATGCTCTTCCTCAGGCAGACATTCAAAATTTGTTTGACTCCATGCCACGTCGTGTAGCAGCACTTATTGCGGCGCGTGGTGGCTACACAAAATACTGATTCTGATCTCTTGTTATTATTTGTTTGCTTTGAACATTTAATCATATATTTGTACCACTACCACTCAACTGTGTATTAAATTTCATTCAATTATGACGATTCCTTCATGGTGTTGCAATTTTCACAAACATGAGTTTATATTGCAACCGACTGGATGAAAGGCTGCAAAAACTTAAAGAAAGACTTAGTAGCACTTAAAGAAAGCTTTTTCAGCCTAGGTTGTTCAACAGATCGATTCCTACCTCAACGCGTGATAATGCTATACCTCATACTGCACAAATGACTGTGGCGAAACTACAGGAATTGGAGTTGTAACTTTTTTATCATCCTCCCTATTTACCAAACTTATCTCCCACTGACTACCACTTCTTTCGCATTTTAGACATTTTTGAAATAGGCAAACAACTTAATTCCTATAATGTTGTAATACTTGACTTCCAAAAATTCATTGAATATCGTCCGCCAGGGTTTCATTCAATAGGCTTAAATGGTAAAAGCGGTATACTTTGATGGATAAGTCATTTCCTCAGATTTGTAAGTTATCAGCCAATTTTGTATTTTTTCCTAAAAATATCATCCTTGATTAATGCATCTATATGCGCGCGCGTGTAGGTGTGTATATTAATGAATTAAAGATTACTTTAATTTAAAAGTACTGAATGCCAGTTAAACATCAGGAGAGGTAAATTAGTTAGAATACTTGAAATTTCAAATTAATTTACAATTCATGAAGCTTCCAAATCCTTTCCTGATTCATGGATTAAAAGGACTAAAATCAAAATGGTACATAAGTTAAAAACTTTCTTCTCTAAATGCGCATTTAATTAAGATATGTAGGTGCATAATCGTATTTCAGCTTAAAAATATTAAAATATGCATGGTTTTCATTGATTATTTATCCCAATTTCGATATATCATTTAGGATATTTGCATAATATTTTATTGGTTTTGTTATTACGATAAACAAGCTACAAATCTTTAATTTTCATAACTATTTCTAGAATTATATTTAATTTATTATTATATATAAATAGAAATAATTTAAAAAAACACCAAATATCTACAAGGGCCATAATTTTGTTGATGAAAAATACTACGATAATGAAAAAAATCAAACCAATAATGATTTGGAGATTTTTATTTATTAGTAGAACTATCACTAGACATGTCTCTTATGATTGTGAATTAATATTAATGTTGAATTTATCAAGAAAATTATGGATAAAGACAACTTCCAGACATTTCTTTAGAATTTTTTTGAACTCGCATTGTCTTTTGATTAATATTTTGCCGACAGATATACCAGGATTATTTTCTCTGAACAAAAAGGAAATTGTTTTCAAAATAAAAAAGTTTTGCCACTACAGTTTGTTGAAAGGAGCTGTCAGTATTACAAAGCTAATTATCAAACACTTACCCAAAGAACAGTTTTATCTGGATGTTTTGATGTCCTTTTTAAAATTTTTTAATTATAAAAAAAAGATATATGTGAGCGATAGTGAAATAAAAATAAATAAATGAAGATTAAATTAATGTTGTTTTTTTTAAATCTTTTCTATATTCTCCAGAGAACCAAACTTATTTTTCATCCAGTTTTAGATATCTTCTTAATAATATGCGTATAATAATAATAACAATAATATGCGTACTTATCTTCAAACATAATTTTATTTTCAGAAATGTCTGAAAGGACTCATAGCTTTCAGGCAATTTTTGCCAAACTGTCGTTAACTTTTAAAAAAAGAATTTTAAAAGTCACTGTAGTGAAATATTGGGTAAGTGAAATATTGGGTATTTTGGTCTGAAGTCGTTCTCAAGTCAATGGTAGAGGTGCAATAGTTTCAACATTACTTATAATGTATATTGGGGGCTTACAATAAAACTTAATGGGGGCTTAAAATTACAACCACATAACTTGCCCCATAATTAGTAACCACCCTTATATATATATATATATATACACACACACATACATATATATATATATATATGCATATATATATGCATATATATACATATATATATGTATGTGTGTATGTATGTGAAAAGGTAAAAAATAAAGACAAAAAGTAAAGGATATGTAATAACACAATAAAAAAAAATCAAAAGCAGTGTGTCCTAGAAAATTTACAGAGATAAAACAAATTTGTAAAATAGACATAAGATAAGCATTTGCTATGACTCTCAAGATGGTACCAGAAGGATTTGCACTAGATCCTATCTGATAAATTTTCCAGCCTATGGATTTGTTGTTATCATCAAAAAAACCCGTTATAAATTACAGGGTATAAACAATAAAGGACTTCGTTTTTGCATCAACTCATAAGCCCAGAGAGCAATCTAATAGTCTAAGCAAAATTACAGATAATTATATTTTGAGTTGATCATTAAAGTGATCGTTAGGTTCCTGCCTTATAAAAATATATACAACTAATGTAATTTTTAAAAAATATTTATATTAATGTAAATGATAAATTATTTTTTTATATGTATATGAAAGTATGTTGACTGATTCTTCACCTTCGAAATCAAATTTTTTTATCCTAATAATACTGAATAGAATGAACCTAATCCTAAAGTCATACTTTTTGAATTCGCACTTACTAATACGCTAGTTAAATAAATAGTCTTAAATTTATACCTACTGATAAATTGTCTTAAATTCATACTTACTAATAAACATTTTTAAATTAATTCATACATATTAACAAATAGTCCTAAATTAATATTTATTAAATTCATATTTATCAACAAATAGGTTTAAATGCATATTTATTGATTTCATACTTTATTTCCTAAATTCATATTTAGTGAACTCATATTTACTAAGAAATTATCTTAAATTCATACTTAGATGCCGACTTCGGAAATTCATACTAAAAAATAGTCTTAAATTCTTATTTTGTGAGCTCGTATTTACTAATAATTAGTCCTAGACAGAAAGGCCATCATGTTGGTTTTCCTAAGTAAGGTTATCATGTTGGGTTTTAGAACTAAGAGAGCTACGTTCAAAACCCAACGATCAAAATCAAATTGTAAGCAATCATGCCGTAATTGGGCCTGTTAGATCTGTAGATCTAAATGTCGTTCCATTGAGCTCTGAATAGTAGATGGCCACAAATGCCATACCTGAGGGGGTTGTAAAAATTTCTTGTCGTCAAAATGGGACTGTAGTAGCAGTAAGACATAAGTTAAGGTTGGTGTGTCAGGCATAACTCTATGACTCGTTTACATATATGTCCCTATAATGGCGAACCTAGTGACAATCAATGAATATATCAATGAGTGATGAATATAGAGACAAACAATAAGTATATATTCCCTAGAGTGATTCAATGGCTATTTTAATGGCATAAAAACAAATCAAACTTTTGCTTAAGCAGTTAGGGTAATAAATAGGGTAAATCAAATTTATGACTATGCAAAATTATGACTATGGCAAATTTAATTTTCTGAATAAGGTAAATTATGAGTATGATGGATCGAATTTCTGAATATGGTAAATTATGAGTATGGTGAATCAAATTCCTGAATATGCGAAATTATAAGTATGGTGATCAATTATGAATATGGTGAATCAATCAATTACCGTGCAAACCAGTTATTTTACATGAAAGAATATATGAAAGATTTTTATTAAACATAAAAGGGAAATAACAAAAACAAATCACCGATGGAAAACATCCAAAAGAGTGAATTTATTTACTCAATTTATGCCTGCAGCCCACAAGATTCGAGCACCACCAGTTGAGCACATTGGCATAATCCGTCTCTTTGCTATGCACCGTGCACCAAATTGAATTGAAATTCTGAAAACACCTACCCATCCCCAGTGCTTTCTCGACTGGAAACCTCCGTTGCAGATAACAAAGGTGAATTCTCTCCACCAACACATTTGAATTGAGGGACTTTCTCAACGTTTTGAATATTTTTTCAGATTCCATTTTTGTTTCAGCTTCACACACATTCCTCTACGAGACGAATTCGAAATTTTTCATGAATAAAAATCTTTTGTTTCGATGAAAAACCAACAACAAAAAAAGTCCTGAAAGAAAAAATATTATAAAAGCAAGTTTTTCATTTTATTTTGTTGTTGGATTTAAAATTTTCTGAATTTGTGATATTGTGCAAGAAATAATATACATGATTTTTTTTTCAATTTTTATGGACTTAACACTGTAGTCCAGCTTAACATACTTGCTCTGTTTATTTGCTTCTTTTGTTTTAAATAAATTAAAGAACAAATTTTCATGAAAAAAATCCTCATAATAATAAGATGAAATATTAATTTATCATTTAGCTTTAAAAAATGATGTTACTATTCATAATGTTAATAGAAATAAATATAATGTTTTTCTATAGAAAAATGGATTTAAATTTTATCGCTTTCAGTTTAAATAATTTATTAAAATAATTGTTGTACTAGGAAAAATTTTAAGCAAATGTATTGTTGAAAAGAAGGTAAATCAAAACAAGCCTAATTTTTCACATGGGAGGTGGGTGAATGGAGTTTTTACTCTGATGCAAATGTGCTCTTGATAGGAATATTTTCGATATATTTTTCCTTATGGATACCTATAACATACACTTATATACGTATATAAGAACATAAACCATGCACACAAAAACTAAGGCCGAACTGTAGAATAAGCAAAGAATGAATTGGAGACACGACCATTTTGCACGCCACAAGCTACTGAAGGTATCCATTACTTGCAAATTGTATACTAAAAATCATCATTGCATTCACAATACGAAAATACCGTCAAAAAGAAAGAAATCTAAAATCAAAATCCATAGTGCGTACAGCGAAATCCATAGTCCATAGCAGCAAAATTAAAAATCATTTAATGAACATAAAATCAAAAGTTTGAAAAACTTCAGCAGTTCAAAAGCGGATGCAAACATTTGACAAACATACAATGACAGGCTGTGAAATGGTGCTGTCTAGGAAATTATAATAACAGGATATAAATTAGTAAACCCTAAGGAAATTAATCATAACACCCTGACGACTGCTTTATCAAAGTGTATATACCCTAAAAATAGTATAAGCCATGCAATGTTTACTTACTAGACGGCTGGATACATGTCATTGTACATCCAATCCATGTCTTATTGTTTTATATAATGGTCAATATAGAGTAATTCTGAATACTAAACTACCATACAATTCATAGAAACTGAACGAAATTTTAGCTTAAGATATTTCGGGATATGCTCTCAAGAATCATACGAAACACAACAGTTAAACTCGAAAAAATACTGTTACAGCGGCACAATTTGAAAATTTCTACTTTTTGCCAACACCTACTTTTTTACTACGGTTACAGCGGCACAATTTAAAAGTTTCTACTTTTTGCCAACACCTACTTTTTAATTGGAATGTGATGTCTACAGTGAAAAACCATAAATAACGTTGGAAAGGTACCTGAAGCACGAAACTCGCAGGCGCAAGAGAAACTAAGAATAAAAGTGAATAACCAATCAAGACAAGAGGAATCTGTTGAACATGGCGTCTGATGATATCTTTCAAATAAAATGCAGTTTGTGGAGTAAATGCATACATTTTAGTTATAAAGTATCCCTACAATGAAATGCTTTTATCAGCCGTCGTGTGGACGCAAGAGAGAGCGCCTCCACTTGTAAGGTCTTCTGTGATACGTTTCTTAACACAACAATTTGATGACAGAATTATCGTCAACTATTTCTAATTTTTTTCGCGCCGGTCAAGATCTCCTGAATTTCCTCCAGTCCATTTCTATTTGATCAGAAACGGTCTATTGAGAAATGTCTCGAGTGAATCAAGTTGGCTGTAAATTCTCTAAATGTCGGCGCTAGACGTCTGGAATTAGTTTGATTATTATAAGGATAAATATTTATTTTTGTACTTTTTATTAGAAAGCAAACTAAAAAGATACAATCCCCTTCAACTTACCACTTAGAAAATTATTTCTTGTATAAATTTAACAAATCATAACTAATATAAAAAAAAATACTAAAATATTCTTTTAACAAAAAAAATGGAATAATTAAATTTAAAAATCACAGCATGAAAAATGTTCTAAAAAAGTGAATTTATTTATTCCCTTTAAGCCTACAGACCACATGATTCATGCATCTCCAATTTGATGTAATAGCATCAAAGCTCCTATGCACAAAACAGAATTGAAATTCAGGAAAAGTATCTTCCCCTCCCCAAGTATGTGCTCCACTGAAAACCTCCAGTGAGGATACCAAAGGTGTACACTCCACCAACACATTCAAATTGACAAACTTGCACCACGTTTGGAAAAAAATAATTTTTTTTCATCAACTCTTTTTGTTTCATTGCCGGACAATGTTTGCAAAAGAAAAATTCTGATTTTTCACCAAGAAACTCTTTTGTTATGATGAAAAAGCACCACGAAAAGAAGGGTTGAATGGATAAATATGATCACGATGCGTTTTTCATTTTATTTTGAGGTTGGGAGTGAAATTTTCTTGAGTAGTGGAGATGAGCAAGAAAAATATTCTCGTTATTTGAGGGTTAAAAAAACTACAGACCTGTCTTTGAACGACTTTTTTGCTGTGTTTTCCTTTGATTTAAAGACTTTAAAATCGCTGTATTTTTCAGTCTAAAAATACTGAATTGCGAATGTTGCGAGGAATATAATAAACCACTGAAGTATATTTTTTTGTACTATCTAGAGATAATAGGTATAAAGAAAGACATTTTTTTTCAGAAATTTTATTTAGTTTAATAAACGTGTTAAAATTCTTTTTGAAAGAAATTTGTAGATTGCTTTGGAAATTTTGTGAGATTTCAGTTTTGAAAATAAATAAGAAGCATATTCATTTGGCCGGGGAAGTTAACATTTGAGGATTTAAAAGCTGAAAAAAAATTAAATACAATGTATTGTAATGTCGATTATGGAAGTAAAAATAACTGTAGAACATCATTAACTGTTTTTGTTTTAGTTAAGCCAATATTATCATCTTGGTTTTTTTAATCAACACTTCTGGGATCATTTTTTCTTACTAAAGAATTGTAATTTATAATTTAAATTTGTATTTAATTATTTAATCATTATAAATATGTAAAATGAAGCAAAAAAACATTATTTTTTTTGGGAGGAGGAGAGAGGAACGGAGGGAGGGAAATGCAGGTTGAATTTCCTCACAGATAAATTTTAATTATTTATTAAATGTCATTTATTATTTTTTTTATTTGAAAAAAATAAAATAAAAATGTCATTCATTAAAACTAAAAAGATACAATTCTCTTCAACTTAGCAATTAGAGACTTTAAAATCGCTGTATTTTTCAGTCTAAAAATACTGAATTGCGAATTCTGCGATGAATATAATAATATATATCTTATACCGATTTAAAAAATCAAAAACTAATAAAAAACATACTAATATAACCTTTTAACCTGACAAGAACGAGAAATGTAAATTAAAAAATCACCCTGAATGGAAAATCTTCCAAAAAAGTGAATTAATTTATTTCGTTTAAGGCTACACACCACAAGATACATACATCACTAGTTTGACGTAATAGCAACAAAGCTCCTACGCACAAAACAGAATTGAAGTTCAGGAGAAGTATCTTCCCCTCCCCAAGTATGTGCTCCACTGAAAACCTCCACTGATGATACCAAAGGTGTACACACTCCACCAACACATTCAAATTGACGAACTTGGGCCACGCTTTGAAAAATATATTTTTTCATCAACTCTTTTTGTTTCATCGCCAAAAAATGTTTTTAAAAGAAAAATTTTGGTTTTTCAGGAGGAAAATCTTTGTTATGATGAAAACGCACCGTGAAAAGAAGGGTTGACTGAATAAATATGATCACGATGCGGTTTTCATTTTATTTTGATTGGAGAGTGAAATATCTTGAGTAGTGGAGATGTGCAAGAAAAATATTCTCCAAATTTGAGGGTTTAAAAAACTACAGTCCTGTTGTTGACCGTTTTTTGCTCTCTTCCTTTAATTTAAGGGATTTGAAATCACTATATTTTTTTAGTTTAAAAATACTGAATTGAGAATGGTGCGATGAATATAATAAATCATTGAAGTAAATTTTTGGTACTATCAAAAGGTAAAAGGTATAAAGAGAGATAATTTTTTTCACAAATTTTATTTAGTTTAATAAATGTGTCAAAATTATTTTTGAAAGACATTTGTGGATTGATTTGAGATTTCGGTTTTTGAAAATAGGGCCTGAATGGCCGAGTAGCTAGAGCTCTGGCGCTCGTTACCACAGGTTTCTTGTTCGAGTCCAGTCTGTGTCATGGATGTTTATATTGATTCGTGATACACTTTAAACTGTAGGTTCCAGTCTCATTTAACTGTTAGACATAGGGCTGACAGCCCTACCCTGTAAAAAGAAAAACATCTACTGTCTAGAAATTTGCCTTTGAGCAAATGTCCTTGGACCACCATGGGGCGGCTGTTGCGCCATTGAGGATTTAATGAACTCTTTTATTCTTTTCATTTGAAAGCAAACAAAAAAGATATAATTTTTTTCAACTCAATAATTATAAAATTATTTTTTGTATTAAATTAACAGAACTAATATAAAAATAAACTAAAATATTCTTTTAACATAAAAGGGATGAGAAATGTAAATTTAAAAATCTCAAAATGGAAAATCTTATAAAATAAACTGAATTTATTTATTTACTTTAAGCCTACAGACCACATGATTCATGCATCACCAGTTTGACGTAATAGCAACAAAGCTCCTACACACAAAACATAATTGAAATTCAGGAAAATTATCTTCCCCTCACCAAGTATGTGCTCCACTGAAAACCTGAACTGAGGATTCCAAAAGGCTCAACAATTCACATCACATTCAAATTGACGAACTTGCTCCACGCTTTGAAAAAAACATTTTTTTACTTTCATCAACTCTTTTTGTTTCATCTCCAGAAAATGTTTTCAAAAGAAAAAATCTGATTTTTGAGGAGGAAAATCTTTTGTTATGATGAAAAAGCACCGCGAAAAGAAGGGTTGAATGAATAAATATGATCACGATGCGGTTTTCATTTTGTTTTGATGTTGGGAGTTAAATTTTCTTGACTAGTGGAGAAGGTATAAAAAATTATTCTAAATATTTGAGGTTTTAAAAAACTACAGTCTTGATGTCGAACGTTTTTTGCTGTATCGTCCTTTGATTTAAAGAATATAAAATCGTTGTATTTTTAGTCTAAAAATACTAAAATATTGAATTCCGGATGCTGCAATGAATATAATAAACCACTGTAGTATATTTTTTGGTACTATCAATAGGGAAAAGGTATAAAGAAAGACCTTTTTATTCACAAATTTTATTTAGTTTAATAAATATGTTAACATTATTTTTGAAAGAAATTTGTAGACAAGCTTGGAAAAATTGTGAGTTTTTAGTTTTTGAAAATAAATAAGAAGCTTATTCATTTGATAGGGAAGAGGAGGATTTGCATTTATGCGCAAATGTGCATTTGAATTTTCAAGAAGCATTTCGAATGTTTTCCTATCAGAATAAGTATATATATATATATTGTAACGTATCGGCCTATTTTAGACTTATAACAACTTTAAGAAGAGGTTCATTTTCAGGTTCAAAGGAACACTTTATTTTTTATTTACAAATATTATTTTTTTATTTACAATATTATTTGTTATACATAAATATACAGAACTCTCTGTACAAATAATAAAAATTAAAGATAATTTGATTCACAAATACAATTTTTAGTCTATGACGAATCTAAGGTATTGTTCTGGAGCAGACCAAAATATTCAGTCACTTTAGAGAAAGAAACAACACTTTTGGTCAACTCGTCGAAGAACTCTCTCCCATCTACACCAAAAATCTCCTTTTAAGACAATCCGTCAAGAGAAGGGGCCAATTTCCCTCACTTCTCTTTGGAGTAGGCATTTTTCAGGATGTGGTCTATCACCCATCGCGATGTAACAACTGATGTTATATTAATTGGTTGATATTCAATCTGTAATTGTTTAAACCTGTGAAGGTCGCACAGACGTTCTCTAATTCCATGAGTCTGATTGAACATGATACCGAATATCTGCTATCAGATTTGAGTGACGGGTTGTTCTTAATAGCATAAAACACTAATTGCATGTAATATAATTACCCACAATAAAGATCGTCTGCCGTCAAATTTGAGTGATGGGCTTATAATATATTTTTCAAATATACATTCCTGTGTTATATATATATATATATATATATATATATATATATATTACAACAAACAAAGAATAAATTAAAAACACAAACATTTTGCACAGCCATATATGCCGCCAGACACTACCGTTTAGGTTAATTGTATAACTGAACCATTACAGCATTCCCAAAAAGGAATTCCCAGTCTGAATTGCCTCACATTCAGGTCTCTACGAAATGGGAGAAATTGTTTATAATCTGCAGCAAAAAAAAAATGAAAAATTAAAGACAAATTCAAATATTACTTACAACAAACATTTTTATTCAGCGCAAGATACTGTATATTTTAATTAAAAAATATATAGTATGTTATATGGCGATTTGGTTTAAATTTTTCAGTAATATAAATTAATTGGAATTAATATTGATAGTGGCTTGAAAGTAGGTGTTCTATTGCGATTTTGTGAGTTATATATAAAAGCATGTTTATTATTTCAATAACATTTATATTCTCATTTAACATGATTATTTGTATGCGAGATTCCGTTTTGTATTCGAAGACTACAATAGCACTTTGAGGTAAATTGAGAAACAGATTTTTTGTACATTAATTTAGACGAATGTTAGGCGTTATTGTACCAAGGACATATGGAAGATTACGCACACAAACAACAATTACGCATTTTTGTTAAGCATTAATGAGTAATTGAAACACATTCTAGCATACTAATGGGATAAAAAAAAATATAAGAAACATGATATTAAATTATGTAATGGGCTTCCAGAACATACTGGGAAAGAATTAAATTTATATTTATTTCAAATATTTCTTCTGTTAAAATGAATTATTTGTGATTTAATTTACATTCAAACCAATTATATTACAATATATTTAGTTCTAGCTGTTGTTCATTCTAAGATTTAAAAGTTAAACTAAAACATATTTATTAGATACCATAAAATTCTACGGGGCCTGATGGTCGAGTGACTAGCTATCTGGCGCTTGGTGCCATGGATGTTGTTAGTGGTTTGGAATCCACTTTAAACCGTAACTCTACTATGACTGTATAAGTGTTGAGGGTAAGGCTGACAACCCTACTCCTTAAAAAAGAAAACATCTTCCGTCTCGAAATTTGCCAGTAGACAGACGGACTTGGTCCACCATGGCGCTGTTGCGCCATTGGTGATGATGATGACAAAATTCTGCAATTATTTTTCTTATATATTTTTCCAACTTTTCAGCGTTTTTTTTTCTTCCTAATGCAGCTGGCAAACACTTAGACAACTTAGTCTTGGACGCCTTAAGGCAAGCGCTGCACAGACGTACTCACTTTGCATTACCCAGGGGGCGCGTGTAACTTGAAGATAAGCCACGGACGCGGAGTAACAATGCCCTCCGCTCCTATCCTCCGATCCTATTACTCTCTACGATCCTATTAGACCGGGACCTACTTTTTAAAGTAGATTCCGAACCACTACAAACATCCATGGCACCACCGGGACTCGAACCCGAAACCTGTTGTAACGAGCGCCAGAGCGCTAGCCACTCGGCCATTCAGGCCCTACTTTTCAACGTTTACGAGATTAATTTTTTTAGATTAGATTTTTTTTATAATTTTCTTCGAGTTTTTGTTATAATTTTCTTCTTTTTCAAAAACTCTTCATCTATTCTTCCAAATTTATTTCATCGCCTTCATAATAATCCCCTCCGGGCACAATGCACTTATGCCAACGTTTTTTTCTAACCCTCAATGCATGCTAAAAAGTCATCGGCAGAGATGGCTTTCAAAGCGCGTAGGTTCACGTTGAATCTCTTCAATCGACTCAAAACGGCGTCACCGGAGTGGTCTTTTGAGTTTAGGGAATAGCCAGAAGTCGCACGGTGGGAATACGGTGATTGTGGAACGATACGGGTTCATTTCTGGCCAAAAAGTCACGAAGAATGAATGCAGTGTGAGCTGGCGCATTCAGTGTTTTCGGTACCAATCGAGATTTGACGCGTTTGAGCAGTTCGCCCAAAATGGAATTGACCGATTCTTTTGAAATTCCAACATCATCAGCGAGATCTCTAACTGTAAATCGACGGTTTGCAAGCACTGAGGAAAAATTATAAAACGAGAAGAAATTTATAAAAAACCCACTAAAAAGTGAAAATTTATATAATTTTAGAATAATGTTTTACATTTCCTTCTCAAAGTAGAAACGTAAGATATTTACTGTTCACTCTATTATTTCACAAAATAAAAACCGAAGAATTATTGACAAAATGTTAAAAGTAATTGGTTTTAATTAAAGTCAACTTCTATTAAAATGTACTTCTTTTACTAAGAATATACTTCCGGAATTTGCCAAACAGTCCAAATAAGAAAAGGGTACAGACGGAGGAACACTTATCCCTTTCCAAAAACGGAAAATCGGGTATGTTTTCCATATACAATACACATCATTCCAAGAGATCTGACATATAGACACTTGCGTCCCCAAAGTAAAAAAATGTCTGAATCCGACCTAGACGGTGGATGGACAGGTATTGGTCGAATCTATACCGAAAGGGGTAAAAAAAAAAGCAATAAAGTGAAACGGTCCCACTAACTGTCGCCGGTGCTGTCACAACCGCATATGATGAAGGCGGCAGAAACGATTCCATGTTAGATTGGCCGTGTCAGATAACAAGCCTGAGAGGTTTTAAGGCAGTAAACAATCCATCAGTGCCAATCAGATTTTAATATTGCGGTGGATCTGGGAGCCTATGTCTTCCACGGAAAAGGAGACGGAATGTCTCATGCTTTATTTATGTATTTTTTTAGCTTCCTGTGTGCTGCGAGTTAACATCGGAATAGCGTATCGTGAAATGAGATTTGGTTTATTTTGAAAAGGATTTTGTTGTGGGTATTAGATGTTATTGTTTCGGAATCTCAATTCGTTTTGTGAGATGACATTCTTCATGGTGAATTTTGTCTTTAGGGAAATAAATGATGTACTGATATCGTTTTATAAAAAAGTATTTATATAAATATGACATAAAGACTTTTTATGAATATAATATAAAGACTTTTTATAAATATTATATGAATTTATATAAGTATTATATCAAATCCAAGTGAACATTCCGTCACAATATATATTTTATGAGAATTTTTTTATTTTAATCTATGCAAATATACAAGTGTGGTGATGAAAAATGTCTGTGGTATCAATGGGAATTTGAATGGAAGAACAGGTTGTTCTTCTCCCATTACCTTTAAAGCTCGTAATATACAGAATTTCCATTTACAAAACACAAAAATTAACAATATATCAATTAACATAAGATTATACATGGCTACTGACAAAGTTCTTTACCAAAGTATTTATGTTGATGTAGAACTAAATTAAACCTCACAGTTCTCCAGTTTCTATGTGTCCATCACTTTTAAATTCAGACATGTGAAAGAACAGTTTTTTGTCTGCTTCATAAATCCGAAATTACCATTCTTTACCCTGGGAAATAAATAAATTGCTATTTTTTTCATATATTTCTTCTGTTAAAATTAATTATTTATGATTTAATTTTTATTCAAACCAATTATATTACAATACATTTAGTACTATCTGTTGTTCATTCAAAGATTTAAGAGTTACATTAAAAGTTATTTATTGGATACCATAAAATTCTGTGGGGTCTGATGGCCGAGTGACTAGTGATCTGGCGCTTGGTGCCATGGATGTTGTTAGTGGTTCGGAATCCACTTTAAACCGTAAGTCCTTCTTTACTATGACTGTATAAGTGTTGGGGGTAAGGCTGACAAACCTACCCCTTAAAAAAGAAAACATCTTTAGTCTCGAAATCTACCAGTAGCCAGACGGCCTCGGCCCACCATGGGGCTGTTGCGCC
This sequence comes from Caerostris darwini, assembly GCA_021605075.1. Lineage (NCBI taxonomy): Eukaryota > Metazoa > Arthropoda > Arachnida > Araneae > Araneidae > Caerostris > Caerostris darwini. Next base: position 758,924 of record BPLQ01013827.1, read on the forward strand.
AATGATGATGATGATGAGAAAATTTCAATTATGTTCCTTATATATTTTTCCAAATTTTCCAATTTTTCTTATTTTTCAAATTTCTCGTAAAAGGAAGAAAATTTTAAAAACACTTAAAAATGACACTTTAAGTTTAAATTTAACTTTTAAATTTTTAATTATATTTATTTTTTCGAACAATGTTTCCCATTTATATTTCAAAGTGAACAAAAGATATTTATTGTTTACTCTATTATTTGGCAAAATACAAAGAAAAGAATTATTGGCAAAATGTTAAAAGTAATAGGTTTTAATTTAAGTCAACTTCTATTAAAATGTACTCATTTACAAAAAATATACTTCGAAAATCCGGCAAACAGTCCTAAAAAGAAAACGGGGGCAGAAGGAGAACACTTATCCCTTTCCAAAAACGGAAAAGCGGGTATGTTTTCCATATACAATACACATCATTCTAAGAGATCTGACATATAGACACTTGCGTCCCCAAAGCAAAAAAATATCAGAATCCGACCTAGACGGTGGATGGACAGGTATTGGTCGAATCTATACCAAAAGGAGTGATAAAAAAAAGCAATAAAGTGAAACCGTCCCACTAACTGTCGCCGGTGCTGTCACAACCGCATATGATGAAGGCACCAGAAACGATTCCATGTTAGATTGGCCGTGTCAGATAACAAGCCTGAGAGGTTTTAAGGCAGTAAACAATCCATCAGTGCCAATCAGATTTTAATATTGCGGTGCGGAATAAAAAGTAACGATGTACTGATATCGTATTATAAAAACGTCTTTATATAAATATTACATAAAGACTTTTTATGAATAATATACAAAGGCATTTTATAAATGTTATATGAATTTATATATTAAATCCAAATAGAAAATTCATTCCAATATATATTTTCTGACCATTTGTGATTTAAAACATGCAAATATGCAACTGTGGTGATAAAAAAGGTCGTTGGTGTCTATAGGAATTTGAATGGAAGAACAGGCTTTTCGTCTCGCATTTTCTTTAAAGTCCATAATATACAAAATTCACATTACCAAATCACAACAATTAACAATATAACAATTATCATAAGACTATTCATAGCTGCACGCATTCTCTATCACTATTCTATCACAGGTCTTTTCCCCCCTATTCTATCGCGGTTCTGCTTCCTCACAGTTTTTCTCCAGTTCTGAATGAACAATGAATCCAAATATATATTTTCTGAGCCTTTTTTTATAACAAACTATGCAAATATGCAAGTGTGACGATGAAAAATGTAGGTGGTGTCTGCGGGAATTTGAATGGAAGAACAAGCTGTTCGTCTCACATTACCTTTAAAGCCCATAATATACAAAATGCACATTAACACAGCCCAACAAGTAACAATTATCGATTATCATAAAACTATACATAGCAACAATCAGTCAACCATTATCATAAGACTATACATAACTGCAATGTTCTCTACCCCACAATTCTGCTTCCTCACAGTTCTTCCGAGTTCTGCAAGAGTTCTAATCTCTGAAAGATATGCTCAAGTTCTTCATGAACTATACTGCTACTTTGTTTAAGAGAGCTCATTTTGTTGTCTGAAGTCCCATGGAAAAGATTTACGCCAGTGGTCCTAAACCACCAACTACTTGGCAAACGTCTGGCAGTAGATTTCTCAGGGTCATTAAATTTAATTATGTATTTACTATGGGGTTGTAAAACGCTCACGTCTAGCATTCATTTATGTAACCTGTAACTATTTATTCATTGTAATAATATACTACAAATTCGGCTATCATAAAATGTCACTGACCTCAGAGACATTAAAAAAAACTAAAAAGTCACATTACTCTAATAAAACACATTAAATCCAAATTCAAAGTTAAAAAGAAAAGCGATACAAAACAAGTACAGAGGATATAACACATACAAGAAAACTTTACACCATATTGTGAAAATACTTCATCATATTAGAAAAGGTAATAGTTACATTAGGAATGTAGTTCCTTAATTTGCTTTCCTCAGAGAATGATCTTTTCTTTTCCTAGAACTCGTCTGGTTTGAATTTACCTTTCTACCCTGAAATCTTTCCATTGACTGACTTCACTCTCTATACCTGAATCTGAGCAATCCGAAATTACTTCATTTATGTAATATTTTAAGTTGTTCAATAAGGGTAAGACGAGGTATTCTTTCAGCTGATGATAGGGTATGTTAACGATTGTATGTAAAGGATGATTATAAAAATCATGATAAAAGTCTAAATGATCTCATGATAAAAGTCTCCCTAACTCTCAGTTCAATAACAATTTTATTTCCAAATATTTTTCTCAAGTTCTGCACGACGTCTTCTGTCACAAAGTTTTGATCCCATTCACCTTGAATTATGGTTTTTTTTTTAATTCGAGACAGTCTTTTTATATCAGGTGCTGCAGGAGATTGATTGAACAAAACTACTTCGGAGGTACTAGTTCAACGAACTCGTAACGTCACCACGTGGGCAGTAAATTCCCTAAGGTCTTTAAATCTGATTGAATGTTTATAATGGGTTCATCAAACCATCATGTCCAGCAGATATCCAAGCTCCACTATCCTCTACCTAATTATCCATTGTAATAAAATCCTGCATTAATTCGTTTTTAATATTGATTTAAAATATGATTTTAAATTAATTATACTTAGAGTGCATTCATATTCCAGGGACATTAATCCGATAAAATTCGCAGTTAGAACGGCAGTGATGTAGCAATACAGAATTACCCAGAATTCAATAACTATCCACCAATATTTTACCCATATTAAACCCCTATTTTATTCATAAATCTACTTTGAGTCCATATTTCATCAATAAATTCGACCTATTGCAACCTATTTTATCCATAATTAACCCATATTGCTCGTATATTTCCTTCCTAAGTTACCCATAATTTATCACATCAACTTTGAATGAATGCCCCCAAGAATGGCAGTATTTCTCTATGAAGTTCAATTGGATAGACAATCATGCTTATGGATTTATGACCAAATCTCCAACATTGACACAGATGCTTAGATGCATCAAGTATGACACTCCCCCATCCGAACGAAAGGGTTTTCAGTGTTACAGACCCACGGAAGTGGTGAGGATCTAACTCTCATCAACAATGGAGTCAATATAGGACCACTGATAGTGTCACGCATACAGATGCATAATCTAGCGTTTATTTTACTGGTATAGCATAATTCTTGGATAATCTTCTGGAACACCCATTGCCAAGGTATCAGACGATGACATCAAAAAGGCTAATAATACTCCAATTTATTTTTGGCAGGATGTTAGAATTGTTAAATGAATAATAATGATGAATTCGTACTGAATCTTTTTGTCTTATTCACCTCGGTATCAATTATTTATTTAAATCACTCTTAATGAAGCATACTACGAGTGGATTACAAATCATTGCTTCTTTTGAATGATAGTTATTCGCATTTGAAATTTATTGAAATAAAATCCACATTTCTAAAACAATACCGATACTAATCCCATGCAATACAGTATTCGAACCAGTCACAATGTTATTCTTATTTTGCTGTTATATCCAATTTTTTACTCTGTCTCAATTTTAAAAACGAAAAGTAAACAAATAAACTCAATATTAAGAATCAGTAAGAGGATAAATAGCCATATGTGGTGATATAACAGAGTCACAATGCAATTTTAAGCATAGAAAAACTCTTTCCAATCACTTCAACTTATACAACGAAATAAATAACATTGTTTACGAAATAAATCTATTATTTAAATCGACAATTAATCTCCTTGAGGACTACATGAAACTTTCTTTTTCTTTCTTTTTTTGATTTAAAATAAACACTCATTTGCTATTACTCTAATATGTGCTTTTTTTAAATGAACAAGAAATATGTGTTGCTGAGATCAACGATTAACCAATATCAAGACATTTGCTACTTATTTTATTAGAATATAAATCACTAAGATTAAATATTTGCAAATCTCACACCACGTTTTTTTGTATTTGCTGTTGAATTTGAGTTGCTAAGACAAATGATTTGCATATATCAAGTCACGTGTTTTGTATTTATTTTGAATTTGAATTACTAAGACAAGCTATTTGCAAACATCATGTCACGTGCTATGCATATAAATTTAAATATGTTGCTAATACAAATGTTTTGCCAATATCTTTTGAAACAAAAGTTACTAAACAAACTAATGTTTTTTAAATGCTATGTCACGTCCTTATGTTATTTTGAATATAACATAAGTCACATAAGACCACGTCGTTTGATATTTCCAAATCATTAAACTTTTTCACTTACACTGATTTGCTAATATCAAGTCACATGGTCTATATTTACTGCTGAATTTGAGGTCTTCTGCATTTCATTTAAAATTGACAATCTAATATAGTTTCTGTTTAAGTTTTCTTAAAATACATTATCTGAGGATCAGTTCTGCCTATGAAAATTAATACAATCCTTATTTTATATTACATATTCAATTTACTTTGAATTGATGTGTTAAAAGTCTTCACATATGATACATTGAAATTAGTGCATGATTTTTTTTTTCATTTCTGTATTTAAGTTAATTTAATTAATCCTTCAAACAAAAAAAAACAAAAACAAAACACTTAAAATCGATCGATGTTATTTTTCACTATAAAGCACCCTTTTTGAATTAAATCTGTCGAGTTGTCACCCATTCAAAATAATTTCTGGCCCAGGACAATAATTTGAGATTTGCCTAATCTTTGCCAGTGCATAATGGCTCTTCTTCTAATGGAAGCGGACATCCTTATGAGTGGCCGTTAGTTAAAAGAAAGGGCCACACGTGTTGTACATGCAATTACAGCTGGAATTCAGCCGGCCAAATAGCGAGCAATTATCCCAAATGTTTCTTTTGTCCCAGAGCTCTGGTGTTTAATAGGAAAGGACACTCTGTCGTTTCTCATTGTCCTTCTCTATTTTTTTTTTTCATCTTTTTCTCACAGGTAGAGGGTATAACAGGATAAGGACAATCTTTAAGCTTGTTGTCTACATCCGGTAGATGTAAATTTGAGGGGGGAAAGAAAAAAACATCTGTGTAGTCTTTCTGTTTTATGAGGATCTAAATGAGGTCATTTATTTGATATACTTTCAATTATTAAAAATACAACATAAAACGGTAGATTACATTAAATCGTATCATTCAAATTGATGGCGCATTTATTGAAGTAATTGGGGTATTTTTTCTCTTTGCAAAAATGTGTTAATTAGATTTCTGAAATTATCTATTTAAAAAAGCATCACAGGATTGTTACATATTTACATAGATTATAATGCTAATTTGGCTAATCAATTCATTAGTTAATTTTGCAGCTTAAAAATTTAAAAAAAAAATCAGAAATCTTTGTGGTAAAGCTGATGGTTGCTTTTGAATTTATCGTGGTGAATAATCTAATATTGTCGTTACTTTTGTACGCGTACAGTTCGACTCATCTCTTTTTTGATATCTGAATCTTCAATTTCATCAATTTGAAGCCCGTGCTCTGGCACTCGGTGCCACAGGTTTCAGTTTCGGTTCCCGGCGGTACCATGGATGTTTGTAATGGTTCCGAATCCCCCTTAAATTGTAGGTCCCGTTCAAATATCGTTGTATATTTACATAAATTATAATGCATTTGGCTAATTAGTGTATTGAAACCAGTCAATTCCTCACCTTAAATCATAAACCCCATACTAATATGGTTGCTGGATGTAGGGCCGACATCTATACCCTGTAAAAAGGCAGCTTCTCCTCTATCGAAATTTGCAAGTAGGTTGACTCCCATCGCCCCAAAATGAGACTGTTGCACTAATGAAGAAGAAGTATTAATTGTTTCTAGTTTGTAATATTAAAATGAATTATTTATTTAAATAAAATCAATAATCATCCTTGAATATTCAGTTAACTCCTGTAGAACGAGGGGTTACTTTATTAATGTAGGGCGCAAGTTAACGTTTTAGGGCAAACTGTAGTATGCGTTGTTCAAATTTAAAAAAAACATGTATAATATTTGTTGATAATTCTAAATATTACCAATACTTTTTATAAAAAGTTCATTTCGTTCACCAATTGAGTCGATCCCCAGTAATAAATCAGGTGATTTCTACATTTTTATTTAACAATTCTTTTAAGCTGCTTTGTCTTCTTTACCAGTCACGTGTTGTTACAAGAAAATCCGATTCTTTATTTCTTATTTCTCGACCGTTATTCTCGATTTATTCATTTACTTCTGCTTTTCCTGTATCAGAAGATACTTCACTTCAAATAGCTTTTGCAATTTATGTGAGTATTAGGCTTCTTTTTCAATTGATGGAAATGGCAAGTTGTCAGTGCTCAGCGTACAGCGTATTAATGAAATTGACTTCTGCTTCTTCCATATCATGAAATTTTTCGTTGCCAATTCCTTTTGCAATTTATTCTATTTTTCTGGCTTTGCAAGATTTTATCATTGTGGCAGATGTTCCACAACGTACTGCCTTTGAATGAAATCGATATCACACTTTTGCATATCTGAAAATTCTTCACCACCAATTTTATAATTTGCAAGATTTCTTTGGCTTCATTTTCTATTGATGAATATGGCAACATGGCCAATGTTCTACAGCGTATAGCGCATTAGAAAAATAGAAATATCCTCCTTACCTATTGAAAACTCATACGCTGTGCATGTTTCAAAACTTACCAAAATTTTAAAAAATTACCAAAAGTTTAAAAAATTGCCAAACATTTTTGTGTGTAGAAGAATGGAGGCTGCGCCAAGTTGTAGTGGTTTTTTTCAAAAAATTTAACAGCCATAAGTCTTTTTACGCATTTATTATTTAACAATATTTAGAAAGTAGGAAACCAGATAAGAATTATATGGAAAGATGAGTTTCCGCCGTATAAAATGAATATCTTATATACATACAATTAAAAGAGGTCTGGTTATTGTTGAGTTTTATTTACAGAAAATTAGGTGCCTTACTGGTTAGTGTTTGTAGAGCATAATGGGTGGTATCATATATATATATATATATATATATATATATAGGATTTGTTGGTGTCGTAATCACCAGATAGGGACACTTGCTTGTCTTTGCCAGACCCTGTTTACAACGTGGGGGTGTATTGAACTTTGAACTCTGACCCCACGAGAAGGGAACAGGTCGCCGTGGATGAGACAAAAAAACCCCGCAGATGGGCGCGGAAGAGAGCGCTGGCTGACATGGGAGAGGTTGCGTCAAGGAGTGGTAGAAAATGGTTGTGAATGTTTAACAATTAATGTAAATATCATTGTAAAATATCGTAGGAATAAATGGCTTTAGTTAAAGTAACGTCCCGTTACTGCGTTTTGTCTGTCATACCCTAGACACCCACTTCAAAAGTTCAGCTTTGGTTAGACTGGTAGAGAAGTCTGACAAAACTGTAGGTTCGGCCGGGATGCATGCATATGTATATATATATATTACTGCATATGGAAATATAAGGTTCTATTATCAATTGATAGAAAAGGCAACGCTATTGATGCTTTACAACTTAAAGTGTATGAATGAAATTCCAGTTTTGGATAAATTAAATAAAAATAAATGCATTTTGGAGATTTGATTATTTGATATCTTAAAAAAATATGATCACATTAATCATTTGATGAGCATGTATGGAGGCCTACTATGATTTTAACAGAAAATAAATTATGTATTTGCATGATTTGATCTAATTCAGTAATTCAATATTTTATATTACATGACAAGTTCCATTCGCGGTCAGCTAGAAGGGCTTGCTAGCCTGCAAAAGGATGAATATTAGAACTCCACTAATGGCATGTGGTATGCTTATTATTTAAAAATGTTTATATTCTAAAGCTATTGAGACTTAAGCTCTTGCATCAACATTAACATTTTTTTTTTTTGGCTGAATGTTCAAAGGTTTTTGCAGTAATATAAGCCATTGCAGAGCAATTTTCTTGGATGCACTTTCCAATATCATTACTAGACTCCAGAAACATATTATCCATTATAAAACGATAAACAGGCAGAGTAAAGTCATGAGATTACGAAAAGAGTATAAATTTCACCATGATAGAAAAAAATAAATATTATTTATATTTATAAACTCCCAAACTCAAGTTGGAGTATTTAAAACATCTGCAACAATACGTTAGGAAAACTGTTGCTTTAGGAAAATATAACACTTTCACAATATAAAATGTGTACTTAAATTCCCTTTTGCTTGAATAATTTTTTCTATGCTACATATGTTAAATGTATTCCCTCAAGAAGCTGCAGAGTTCTTACATATTGTAATTAGCATACCAATAACATTCAGTAGACAACTCCATTTGAATTTTCATTTTCTGCTATAAGCTATATGATGCATAATGTAAATAAGCAGACTAGACATGTTCAGACTAATAGTAAATAGTAAACGGTATTCATGATATTATATTGTGAATTTGTGGATCTTCCTTAACTTTATAACTTAGTGCAAGTATATGTTTGGTTAATGTTTGTGACTAGAGAAAGGATGAATACTTATTCTTGCCTTAATTTACATGTATGTTTCATTATAGAAAACATCTGAAGTAATAATAATCTAGATAGGGTAGCATTGGAATTCTGAAAGGATAAACGTAAATCGTATTTTTAATTGCTTATAGCACGAAAGAAAAGAAAACGCTATGTATGCCAATGAATTAAGAACAATTTCAAAACATCGCAAAAGAAGTTTTGAAAGTTTATTTTTCAACAAATGGGGGCCTGATGGCCGAATGGCTAGCGCTCTGACGTTCGGTACCACAGGTATCGGGTTCAAATCCCGGCATTGCCATGGGTGTTTGTAGTGGCTCGGAATCCACTTTAAGCTGTAGGTCCCGGTCCTAAAAGGATCGTAGAGCGCTGTGGGGGCATTGTTACTCCGCGTCCGTGGCTTACCATCAAGTTACAGGCATCCCCTGGGTAATGCAAAGTGTGTAAAATCGGTGCAGCCCTTATGGCGAAAGATCACGGTCTATTTGCCAGCTGAATTAGAAGAAAAAAAAATTTCAACAAATAAATGACGTAAGTGCATCAATCCTGAATGAAATATGGAAAATCTGTTCTACAAATCAAATGAATTCTACTTTTTTTGTTTTTCTGTAATCTTATACTGTATTTGTATTGCGCGTATTAAGGGTCATCATTACATAGACCTGTTTTTGCAATTTAAGGTGTTTCATTTTTCAATTATTTATCACCAGTTATAAAGCTATACCTGTTAAAAGTCTCTAACTATAAAAAGTCAACGAATGAAAACGCCAGGTAATATGAGCGATTATTTATGTGTTGCTTTTTTTTTATTTAAGAGAAACCAACAAGAGATAAGTTACGGCAAATATTCCTATATAGCTAATATATACTTATGCAACTACATAATGTAATCACATACTTAATATATACCGGTCTTTTATTTTTCTTTAGTTTGTATATCTCAGGGCTTGTACTTTTGAAAAAACTAATATTGAGGTTGATTAAACATCTCAAATTACATTCTCTTCTGATTATATTAAAAATTTCTGTTATAATTTTCCAATAGCATAATAAAATCGGAAAATTATAATAATTCTGGTTTTCTCAATTCTGCTGTTATGGCAATGGCTAACATTATTACTTTTTATAGCATTTGAAACATGATAAAGTTATCTACATCAATAATAACATTTAAAAAGAGAAAATCTGTCTAACTAAAAAACATAATACCAGTCAAAATGTCGTGATAAAACCCTGGGAGGAAAATTGAAGCATTTTTTTGTTGCTTATCACAACTAATAAAACCAAGTTTTTAAAAAATAAATTATGCTTCTTGGGTTATATGAGTGATATGCTAAAATAACTCATAATACAGAATTGAGCTTTAAAATAAAAATTATAGGTCCTTGCCTATATTACACATGACAGACTTGACCATGGCACCCTAAAGATGCAAATACGAAGGTCAGTTCACACATTTTTAAAATATGATGCCACTTTCCTTTAATTTGACAATAGTGTTTTTAGTAAGTTGCAAGAAAGCGTCTCCATAATATCATTGTTAAGATACTGCTCATTGTAATTTTTTTTTTTTTTAAAAAAAGAACCACATTCAATTAAAAGCCATTTTCTAATTAAAAGCGTAAACCCTACTGAAATGAATGGTCGAATTAAAATTCAATAGGTATTCAATAGAATAACACATGTAATACTTGCAGCAGATGTATGAAAGCAGCAATTTATACAAGGCTATACTGCAGCAAACGTATGAAAGCAATAGAAAACGCAAAATTGGTGTGACACCAAAGACGTTTGCCATTTGTGTCAAGAATATAAACGAGATACCGAAGAGTATATCTACTGCCACGGAATTCTGCCACAGCATTCAAGTTAAATTTCCTTCAACAGAAGTTTTTACTAAGAACTCCTTCAGACTCTCAAAGTATTCTATGAAGTGCACTATTTAAATTCCTTGATGCCAAGGGTTCGTTTTTTGCTTTGTTTTATTACCTGAAAAGAAAACCTCTCCCTTTCCCTTTCCCTTTCACAAACACTGGTTTAGTGATACTTATGACAAAAAAATAGGTAAATACACATATTGGCATATTGACATTGTTACCTTTAGGTAGTTAAAAATTACCATAACAATTACAGCCATAACTAATATAAATTTACTATTGCTATCACTATACGATTACAAATTGCACCATTATATGTTTACAAATTATACCATTATATGATTACAAATTATACCATTATATGATTACAAATTATACCATTATATGATTACAAATGGCCTGATGACCGAATGGCTAGCGCTCTGGCGTTCGGTACCACTAGTATCGGGTTCGAATCCCGGCTTTGCCCATGGGTATTGTAGTGGTTCGGAATCCACTTTAAGCCGTAGGTCCCGGTCCTAATAGGATCGTAGAGCGCTGCGGGGGCATTGTTACTCCGCGTCCGTGGCTTACCATCAAGTTACAGGCATCCCCTGGGTAATGCAAAGTGAGTAACATCGGTGCAGCCCTTATAGGCATCCAAAGACGTCCATGTCTGTTTGCCAGCTGCAGTGGAAAAAAAATTATTACAAATTATACCATTATATGATTACAAATTATGGCACAATATGATGACAAATTAGCATTCCTACCGTTAAATGATTAAAAATTGCCAATGCTACCAATACCCGATTGGAAATTACCATATACAAGATCAAATTATTATTTCTACCCTACAGTCACTCTTTACCTTGACATGGCCTTCTATATCCCTACCTCTTTTCAGATACTGTATGTCCGATCGCACCAAGTTACTCTGGACTTTCCAGAGGGAGTCTATCGGATCTCGCCTGTTGTCCAATGTCACTAGATTTCTCTGAAGTCTCTGGAGAAAAACTGTCTGATTTCACCAGACGACCAGTGACACCCAATGAGACTGAGACATAATTAACAGAACCTCTCAATGTCGAGCAATGTTTGCAAGTTTGTCACAGCAACAAGTGTATGAGTGAAGCAGAAAAAAGAAAATTGTGGCGAAATCCATAAAAGACATTCCTGAACTCCGTTTAAAAAATGTGTAGCTTGAGAATATTACTGCTACCATAAAATTCTATAGCAGAATAATAAAATAAACTTCGAACTTAAATGTCCCTCGTTATATCCAGATCGGACTGAATGTACATCAGACTTGTTCATGGGATGTTCTTTCAACAATTTCATGGATTTTAATGTTCGTGGAATAATCATGGTTTTCCATGTTCATTAATTACGTGTATGGGATGTTCTTTCAACAATTTCATGGTTTTTAATGTTCATGGAATAATTCATGGTTTTCCATGTTCTTTAATTATGTCTATGGGATGTTCTTTAAACATGTTAATGGTCTTGTTTATAGGACGTTCAAGATTTCTCATGTCCATGGGTTTTCAGGTTCATGAAAAGTTTATAAAACGTGTTAATGGTTTCATGCGTATAGTACACTCGTACGTACCATAAATTAAGGATAATTCAGAATCACACAGAAATTAAACTCTAAAATAAAAATTTCACCTGTAGAATTATCACACACATCTTGAAGAAGAATATGCAAATTACAGGAGACCACCAGATGGCGCGGATAGTACGTCACAATGGCGAGAGTGTAAGAGAGGGGTATATAAGGAATGGTGAAAAAAAGTAAAATTGTTCACAAGCGTTTTAAAAGCCTTTCAGTGCAATGACCGCATAGTTATGGCACAAAGGAAGCATTTGGAGGATTTTTTACGTGATAGAATTATCGGACGACTGGAATGTGGACGTACCCAGCTGGAAGTATCCGAGGAACTAGGAATCGCCCAGAGTGTCATCTCCAGGCTTTGGCAACGATTCCAAGATGATGGTAATGTGAGTAGATGTTACAGCACAGGTCGCGCCCGAGTTACAACCCACCTGTCAACCGGAACTTCGGAGGGCATTGCTTGATGAGTGGTGTAATATTCCCCAACATCAGATTGATAATTTGATACTCAGCATACCTAGGCGTTGTAAGGCTTGTATTGCATCGTCCGGGAGACATACACCATATTAACCATCATACTAACCATGTTATACTGTTTTTTGTAAATAGGTTCTTTTTTGAAATTTGCTCCAGGGAGTAAAAATCGCAATTTTTATTAATTATGTCAAACATATAGCATCTGTTTTTGCTCTTTACCTTTTGTTTAACTAATAGACTTTACAAATAAGTCAAATTTGTTTTGCTTCTGTCTCTTTCTTTGCCTGAACTTCATTATCCTTAATTTATGGACATGAGTGCATATTCATGGTTTTTTATGTTCAAAGAACATATTTATTTAAACGTACTCTAGAAAATCATATAAAAAATACGGTGTTTACAAAAACTCGTTTAAAAATACGTTGTTTACTAAGAACAGTTATTGATGATATTTAAACTAATATAAAAATATAAAAAAAAAAATTCGTTAAAACAATTTAAATTTTCCCGTTAAAAGTTTTAAAAATATTTACTATTTGGCAATTTCAAAGTACAGAAAATTTGAATATTACATTTATTTTTTTGCATTAAACAGGAAAATATCGAAAATGATGACTTTTTTTAATCTTTTTAAATTAAATTTTCAAAGAAAATTGACGATGCACAAAATTCAATTTATTTATTTCTTAGAAAACAGGATGAATTTAATAATAACAAAGATTTTTTTTGGACTTCCTTTAAAAGGATTCAAAATGTAAATCTTTTTTATACCATTTATTAAAATTAAATTATTTTCATACATCAAGGTATATTAAAATTAATTCAGATTTATTATATTTTTTTTAGATATAAGTGAAGTGCTGATATAAAAAATCTATTTGATTATTTTCTGTGAGATTTTTTTTCATTAATGATTAAATTTAAAAAAAACATACAATTTTTTATTCATTTTGTTTTCATTAATAAAACATGTATATGAAGTTTGAGATTTGTTTTAATGACATTCTATTAACATGTTAAGTAAACATATAAGATAATTTTATTCGAAGCTTCGCTTGAAAATAAAATACAAGTTCAAAACTTATATTATGAAAACAGGTAATAAAAAAGTTTTATTATTATATTTATAAACCTTTATTTTGTATAATAATTTAATTAGACTCAAAGAAACTAATTTGTTGTTGTTTGCTATTTTTTTTCTTTTTTTTCGCTACTATTATTTTTTATACAGTGTACGTGTCACGGTCTTTTGTTTTCTTATATTAAAATTCCAATAGCTATAAGATTATTTTAAAGCATTTAATTTTTAATTTTTAAATTTAATTTTAATTTTTTAGTATTGTAGAATTTACAGCTTTATTTACACACGCACAAAAATTACACACACACACAATTAGGGACGTGCAATACTGAGATATTTAAAGACAAATAATTATTGATTCCTGGAAGCACTCCACTTGTAAACCAATACCCGAAACTCGGCTGCGCGCAGATTGCGGGAAATATTCTCGAGAGTTTGTCAGAAAACTGACCATTTCTTCTGAATGCCACAGGGGAATGCTCCTGCCAGTACGTAAGAAGAATCATGGCTACCATTTTAAATTATCAATTAACGAAAACAAAAATTATTTTTAATTATTTAATTACTTTTATTCAGTAATGCGCAGCTTTTTTTCGAATTTGTCTCTCTTGACAGTTGGAATGATAAATGGTCAGATTACATGCATTTATAATATGGCTAAACCATGTTATATCGAATTTGCAGTGATAAAAGTGGGGTGCTATTATTATAAGTCAATTGAAATATTACTGAATATTTCAGTTAAAATTAAAGTCAAAATTAACTAAAATACAGAAAAAAAGTATTATATTCAGTATAAATTGAACTCACGTTTTTGTTATGGTATTTATTATTTTTTTAATGATAAATTACTATAATTGTGCAATATTTTCTCTTACTGAAAATTCCATGCTGTAGTAACTCATTTAGTACATTGCAAATTAATATAAAGTACTAATTTATTAGAATACTTTATTACATAAACACAATTTCAATAACATAATTTTAATTTTCAATTGTTTAAGAAAATATTCTACTTTATCCATAAATGTTCCATATCATTGATTTAACTTCATTAACAGAAAAACTATATTGATTTCGATTACGTTATTGTTTATAATTAATTTAATCTTTAACATTTTTAATAAGAAATTATATATATATATATATATATATATGTATATATATATATCTTTACTATCATTCTCTTTGTTTGTTGTAAGCTTCAGAGCGATGAATACAATAATATCTTAAAGCTCTCTAATAAAATTTTCTGAAACATTCTTTTTTAAGTTTTGTTTAAATGCTTTTCCGTAAATATGTAAGTTTAAAAATCTTAATTATTAACAGTTATAATCTTAATTTTTAATCTTAATTATTTTTAATCTTATTTATTTTAATCTTATTTATTTTATTTATCTTAATCTTATTATCTTTAAATGTAATGGATATTGTATGTCTCCAAATGTGTATGTGTGGTGTTTGTGCGCCTGTCAGCAAAGTTGTGAGTTCTCCAACCTGTGCCTCAAATATTTCAACCCATCCATGCCCAGTTCCAATTTGGTTGTCCAATCTGCACACATTAATTAATTTATCTTTAAAATCAGGAAATATTAACTTCATTCTTTAATATTCTGTTAAAATGATTTAATTTATTCTTTAATATTTTTATATTATTTTGTTCTAAAATCTATTTAAAATAGAATTTAGAACAAAATAGATCTTAAACAAAAGTTCTGAAATCTTAACAGTTAATTTTAATTATGTCCCATTTGTATTGTTAAGTTTTATAAACTAAGATAAGATTCCTGCTAACAATATTTTCTATATCTGACATAATGCAGTTGTAGAACTTTTATAATCTATATCCTGCCATATTTTCATCTTCATGTTTGAAATTGTACAATAACTATTCCGTTGCTCGATAGTTACTTGTAAGATAAATAGAGTTTTCCAATATCTATCGAAAATGAATGCTGAAATGTGTTATAATATCTGTAAATCTGCTATGTGTAAACTTCTAAGTTGACAGAATAACTATTGTATTTATTCGTCATTACAGATATCTTACACAGTGAGGCATTATTGACTAAGACAGTGGTATAAAGAATTTGTAAGCGATTATATGCAAATGAATATAATATATTTAATTCCTTCTATGTTTTTTTTCCAGAATTATTCAATTTGTAATTATTTTTATTTCAAAGATTCTTTGTTCGAAGGCCATTTATAATAGCAAGACAATTAATTTTTAATATGTTTAATATATCAAAAATCAAGTAAAATAATTATATGGATTTTTAAGTATTTCTTCTAATAACCAAAGCTTTAAATTTGTATAAAACTTTGAGTTTTTATAAAATGCGCAGAATTCTCAAAAGATGGTTTTATACATCCATTATTATTAAAGATCTCAAAATTTCTTTCAATAACGAATCCTGTTTTTCTTTTAAAATGTATGTGTCATTGTTTATTAATAATTAAAATGGTTCAAAAGTTGTTAAAAAGAACCCAATATTTTTCTGTTTAAATCGCCTTACTACATAACTAAGTCACTATAAAGGACGGGCATGTTTAAAGTGACAGCTGGGGTCCTTGGCTAGCAAGTTGTAACATTGGCGTTCTTCCTTTGCTAGGGTTGCCAAAAATGTTGAGTTGAAAGTAGAGGGAGTCACATAAGGGAGAATTTTTGCACTGGTAGGAGTGGTTTCTGCCTCAAGTTTGAATCTTTATAAGTTAAGAAAAACTATTGTTATTGTTATTTAATAACCTTCCTGTGTAATTATGAAGGAAAAGAAACGGTACAGAGGCCAAATGAAGACATCTTTATATGATCTTGTTAAACACGTTATATCAAATATACAGTGAATATGTATCGTGTTAATATTGTAATACTTTTAAAAAAATACCATTACATTGGGGATGGAGTGAGAGTAATTATGTTATTTATGTATTATATATAGCCATTGTTTGCAACTTGAATTCAGTTCCAAGATTCCTACTGTTATTAAAATTGCTGAAACAATTTCACCTTGCAATTTTCCTGGTGCATTTCGTGGTAAACTATTTTCATTGCAGAAAATGTCCAAAACAAGTATATCATTTTAGAAAAAAAAATTATAATTATGTTATATATTATATATAGTAGCTTAATTCTTTAATATTTCTTAAAAAATTTTTCTATGAAATAGATTTATTTCTTCCAATATATAAACACTGAAATCTGATATATTATTTTGAATTATATCACAAATGCATTGTGTTTCTAAAAATGGAAGAAAAATTTTTAGCGATATTCCTGAAAGCTGATTTAACATAAGATCCATCAAAGTTATTTAATTGAATAAATCTATATCTGTAAATAAATTATTTAGATTGTGCATTAACTATTCCTTTATTCGATAGCTAACAATAAAATATGGTTTTGTAGTATATTTGAAAAATACACGCAGCAATTTTTAATTGTTTCTGGGAATCTTAGATTCTAACTATTATATTGATTATTGAACTTTCTAAGCTGGTATAATAACTATTGTAGTTTTTGTTCTTATACATATATTTCTCGGTAAGACACTATTGAATGATTAAATTACTGCAGACACTTATATTTTTACAAATATAAAATATTTTGTTCATTACATATGCATCCTTATTTTTGCTTTAAAGATGTATTCTTCCAAGAATGAATATCGAAAAGTAAAATAATTATTTTAGGTACTTTTGACAAATTGCAACTTCACAAAAAATAAGCAAAAATATTTCATCAGTGTTTTAAAAATATTTCAGTTAAATGTAGCCATAAATTTCCATAATTTTTTTTTCGATAAATAAATTTGATTTTAATTTATGATTTAGATAATAGGCTTAATAGTTCTTGCTAAATAATATTTAAGAGAGAGACATATTTAGCCTTTTGAGACAACCTTTTTCCAGTCTCACGTAAAAGCTATTGCAATAGCAGTACTTACAGGAATTTTTAGAAGTCAAAAACCATTACTGTTAGGAGTAGAAAATCAAATATTTCGATTCCTAAATGTAATGCTTTTTTACTTATGTGAAATTTACTACTATATTGTAAAAAAAGTGTCAGGAATATCATGGGTTACCTTTAAATTATTACACATGAACAACGTGTTTTTCAATTAACCTTGGCGTTACGGCGGTGCTATGAAAGTTTTTAGTGGTTCAGAATGCACAATAAATCATAGGTAATTATCTAATATGACTGTAGAGCGTTGGACGTAGAGCTGAGAACTCTACCCCATAAAAATAAAACAACTCCTGTCACGAAATGTGCCAGCAAGCAAAAGGCCTTGCTCAAACATAAATTGTAGGACCAGGGAGTTATTTATTTACTATTATTTTATTCTGGATACCAGCTGCCTTAACATTAGATATTATTATATTAAGAAATAATACTTTTGATTAAAATATTCCTAATTATAGTTTTTATGTTATTTTAATTAAATTTATTATAATATGCAATATGTACATATACATACATATATATATATATATATTTATTATTATAGAAGTTTTAAATTTTATTCGAACTCTTTAAAATCTGATTAAGACTTTTTTTGCTTTTCCAATGGGCTGTGGCGGTAATGAAGGAGAAAACCGTATTTATTTAAACTATAGTAGATTTTAAATATTGAATGATTCATAAAGTACATTCAAAATTTGGCAAAAAAAAAAAAAAAAAAAAAAAAAAAAAACTCAGCACTGAATACTTTGAAAATCAAATACGTAGTTCTATTCATTATTTTTAAAACTGACATAATAGTTTGCATTTATTTTTCCCTATTCAATTAGCGATAAAATAAAATATTTTTTCTTTATTTATAAACGAAATTTTTGTGATAATTAGTCAAGAGATTCATTTTTTTTTTAAATCAAATATTTATTATAATATGGGTGTTGAAGATATTTACATGAGATATTTCATCTGCATTAAATTACTATTTACTCTGAAATAATCACAGAGACTATTATATTAAATGTGGAAGTGTATGTTAAAGAAATATAAAAGGTTTATAAACTTTCTTCGATTTACTTTAGAATTATTTAATACTTTTATTTCATATTTAAGAGATTCTTTTTCTTCTTACAATTCGAAGTTAAAATCGTTTTTTCCTTAAACATAACATAAAAATGTTTAATTTCTTCCAAAATCAAATAAGATTTCTGTCGCAATATTCTCATTACCTAAAGCAAAATTTCTTTAACTAATTAAACTCTCTTTTTTAATTTCTTTCAGACAAATATCTGACATTTAACATTCACTAGTATTTTATTTGATATTCGAAATAAAAAATATACATATGTATTCAAATAGGAATTTTATATTTTTCCATTGGTTTAATTAATGTTTTCTGCGACCATGTAGCTGCTGTTTGTTAGCTACTAAAAGAATTCATATATGTTTAACTGTTCAATATTAACATAAAATATGTTTAACTGTTCTATTACAACTATTTTTTGGATTTTTGTAAATTACCCGCCTTGCATAAATATATAAGATTGCATAATAAATATCATGTACATTTTATCATGAATTGAATATGTATGTGTGCATTTCCTTTTGATGTTCTTTTACTGTTATTTCTCTTTACAACCGTCATTTCTTGTAACTATTTTATCTAAAATATGTTGTAACAATACTTTTAACGCCGTTTTGGAGTTCATGGGCAAATAATATATATGCAGACTCATTTTTTTAATAAACCAGTAGAACTTTCGGATTGGCATATAACTTTTTTACCTTTGCTTGTATGGGTAAACAATTTTAGCCGTCTTTATGTTATATATTGCAGCATGTTATATATTGCTCTATGTCATCCATGGTGTATATTGCTATGAAATAAATAACATGCTCTAAAATAACATGGATTTCCTTGGAAAAAAGCAGATTTAGAATAATATAACTGTTTCAGTATGGGTTTTTATTATTTTTTACTTATTTACAGAATGACTTATTTCTTACCCTGCATTTGTATGTTTCATTATTTTCAGTTTCGTTGCTACCCCCTAATGCGTACTTCGGATATAAGTCAATTTCTGTTTTTATTAATTGTTCTTTATTTTTCATTGTGATGGAGTTGACTTGGAGAGAAGTGGCAATGCGTGCATCATAAGAAATGCTGATTGATGGTCTTATTACGCAAACTGGCTGTATTTCCAGCTGTCAATTCAATTTTTGCTTTTGTATTTTGTGCTTTTACATTATCTATAGTTCTCTCTCTTTCTCTCTCTCTCTCTCCCTCTCTCTCTCTCTATATATATACATATATATAAACGAAGAGAGAGCTTTTTCTGTATATGCATATGATTCTAGCATGTTAACTTTCAAGATTTTGGCTGATCGTAAATTGGAATTTTCTGTATTACTGCGAATTAAAGTACACTGAAGTGACAAAAGTCATGGGATAGCAATATGCAAATTTTCAGATGGCAGTAGCATCGCGTAGAACAGGTATAAATGCGCAGTGCTTTCGCAGAGCTTTCATTTCTGTTCAAGTTATTCATGTGAAGAGGTTTTGACGTGATGATGACCGCACGACGGGAATTAACAGACTTTGAACGCGGAATGTTAGTTGGAGCTAGACGCATGGGTCATGCCATTTCGGAAATCGTTAGGGAATTCAACATTCCCAGATCCACTGTGTCAAGAGTGTGCCGAGTATGAAATTTCAGACATAACATCCCACCATGGACAGCGCAGTGGTCGACCGCCTGCACTTGACGACCGAGACCGGCGACGTCTGCAAAGAGTCGTAAATTCTAACAGACAAGCAACACTGCGTCAAATAACCGCAGAAATCAATGTGGGACGTACAAGGGATTTGTCTGTTAGAACTGTGCGGAGAAATTTGGCTTTCTTGGGCTATTCCAGCAGAAGACCGACTCGAGTGCCTTTACTGACAGACCGAAATCGCTTGCAGCGACTCTAGTGGGCACGTGAGCATATCGGTTGATCCCTAGATGAATGGAAAACCGTGGCCTGGTCCGATGAGTCACGATTTCAGTTGGTAAAAGCTGATGGTAGGGTTCGAGTGTGGCGCAGACCCCACGAAGCCATGGACACAAACTGTCAGCAAGTTACTGTTCAAGCTGGTGGTGGCTCTGTAATGGTGTGGGCTGTTTTTTCATGGCATGGACTTGGTCCTCTGGTGCGACTGGACCGAACATAGACTGGAAATGCTTATGTTCAGCTACTTGGAGATCACTTGCAGCCATTCATGGACTTCATGTACCCAAACAACGATGGGATTTTTATGGATGACAATGCGCCATGTCACCGGGCCACAACTGTTCGCGATTGGTTTGAAGAACATTCTGGACAATTCCAATGAATGTTCTGGCCACCTAGATCGCCCGACATGAATCCCATCGAGCATTTATGGGACATCATCGAGAGGTCTCTTCGTGCCCAAAATCCTGCACCATCAACGCTTTCACAATTATGGACGTCTATCGAGACATCATGGCTCAATATTCCTGCAGAAGACTTCCAACGACTTGTTGAGTCCATGCCACGTCGAGTTGCTGCACTTCGCCGGGCGAAAGGAGGGCCGACACGATATTAAGAGGTATCCCATGACTTTTGTCACTTCAGTGTATATTAACCAGAACTGCTTCGAAACCAAAATTTAGTAAAATCGGTTGGAAAATGTGCTAACTCGCTAAATAAGGCTCGTATAGCGTCATGAACTTCTTTCTTTAGTCCATAACTTACCGATTCTAAATGGCAGGTTATTATGTATACTCCTGGGAATGTGGTAGATCTCTACTTCATCAAAATTCAATCATCTAGCAAATAGAAATACCATGATTTATAAGGATTTCCCGCATTCTATAATAAAGCGATCCTCAGGATGGGGCCTGATGGCCGAGTGGCTAGCGGTCTGGCCCCCAGTACCATGGGGTTTCGGGTTCGTATACCGGCGGTGCCATGGATGTTATAGTGGTACGGAAACCATTTTTAGCCGTAGGTCCCGATCTCATATGACCGTAGAGAGTCACAGAGTCCAATCAGACCTCTTATTACCCACGTCATTCTCAATCTGTAATGGGGCAACTCAGCTCTAGGCACAGCGATGTGGTGTGGTAGTATCCACGGGATGATATCATTAATTTTCCTTTGGCTTAATTTAGTTTTACAGACATCATGTATAGCGTATAATACAGCCTGCTATTGTGCTGTTGTATATATATATATAAATAATTTGTTAATGCAGTTTTTGCCACTCAAATTTTTTATATTTGTATTTATATAATATTTTTCAGGTTCTTTGTTGCAGCTTTTGAAAACTTCGGATATTCACAATTCGCACTTTTCTACTATTTTTGAGAGGCTTGAATGCGAGATACTTCAGTATTTTTGTATAGCGAATGCTGTGACAGTTTTTCTACAGAATTTGCCTTTAACGAATATTGTTATGGCTTTTGTTATGCAAATTGATCGTGTTTCCAGTATATTGCTTTCAGCTCTTCTTTGGTGTTTGTATTGGTGTGCTTTGTTATATATGTACATATATACTGAGAAATAGTTACAGAAATTATCTGACGCGATTTAGCGAAAATAAAAATGGGCCGATACATTTTATTTTATTATTATTATTTTTTAATTTATATTGAAAGCAAATGTGTGTTTACATCAACACAGCTAGCATTTGCTATGTACAACATTTTTTTTTACTTTCTAATGCAGCTGGCAAACACAGACAGCTTGGTCTTGGATGCCTTAAGGCAAGTGCTGCACAGACGTACTCACTTTGCATTATCCAGGGGGCGCGTGTAACTTGAAGATAAGCCACGGACGCGGAGTAACAATGCCCCCGCAACGCTCTACGATCCTATTAGATCGGGACCTACTTTTTAAAGTGGATTCCGAACCACTACAAACAACCATGGCACCGCCGGGACTCGAACCCGAAACCTGTGGTACCGAGCGCCAGAGCGCTAGCCACTCGGCCATTCAGGTCACTCTGTGTATAACATCAAATATGGTATGCATGTGTTATGGAGACAATCAAATATGGATATTTCGGGGATCTAAATATGTTCTATAACAACTAAGTCTGTATAAATTCGTTAACCTTTTTAAGATAAAACGTTTTTTAAATATAATTTATATAATTTTATTTATTACTTATTTCGGTAATCAAACAAAATCTTTTCCACGACATTTCCAATATTTAAACCGTAATGATCTGCAGAAACTTTACAACAAATTAACTTATTTACTTCATATTTTCATTCAAACATTTACATCATCATAAAATATTTATGTATTCAATAGTTTGGAATATATGAATGTATCTTAAACCTATTTTAGTATACAAAACCAAGGGTAAAATATTATAATACTTAAGGCGAAAACTTTATCCCTGAATATTTTAAAAGGGTTTGCATTGTTTTAAATACATAAACAATAAATCAATATATGTTTAAAATATATACATAAACTGAACTCTGAGTTATATTTAAAATCATTCAACATGAATTATAGCAAATTTTCAGCTATGTTAATAATAATAAAAAAAAATTGTGCATTGGAGCACATTTTGGGGTTTTGGGGTTTTTGGTTCCATTTTGAAAAAATAAATAAACTAATATAGATTTGAATGGAATAAATATTACGATTTAGAGGAACTCCCGTGTTGTCGCAACTTAATCTTGATAGTTAAAAGGCCATGTTTAAATAGATCTAAAAGTGATGTATTTTTTGAAAATCAAGCAATCTATCCAATACCTGATGACAAATTGTTTCTTCAGCTAAGTCACATAGTTCTTCATATTTTTTTTCCAAACAAACGTTCGACACTGCCATAAACTATTCTAATGTCCAATAGTTAGTTATGAAATAACATCTTAAAAGCATTTTTTATTGTTGTTGTAGTAATTCGCCTTTATACGGTGCAGCAACTTCCTTGGTACAACAGGATTTCATTTGTAAAAATGGCAATCGGAACTTTTTGTGTGACAGGCCTTTACAGATGTCTTTGGTGATAAAGCGCTATTTGTAATAAACATTATAATAAACATTACGTTTTGATATAATAAACATTACATTTTGATGAAACTCCAGCGCAAATTAACAATGGCACTTAAAAGTTATACTTAAATATATCCTAAAAGTGATGTATTTCGTGAAAATCAAACAACCTATCCGATACCTTATAGCACGATGATGGACAAAGTTTCTTCAACTAAGCCACATAGTTCTTCATATATTTTTTTTTTCAGACAAACGTTTGACACTGCCATAAACTATTCTAATGTCCAATAGTTAGTTATGAAAGAACATCTTAAAAGCATTTTTTATTGTTGTTGTAGTAATTCGCCTTTATACGGTGCAGCAACTTCCTTGGTACAACAGGATTTCATTTGTAAAAATGGCAATCGGAACTTTTTTGTGTGACAGGCCTTTACAGATGTCTTTGTGATAAAGCGCTATTTGTAATAAACATTATAATAAACATTACGTTTTGATATAATAAACATTACATTTTGATGAAACTCCAGCGCAAATTAACAATGGCACTTAAAAGTTATACTTAAATATATCCTAAAAGTGATGTATTTCGTGAAAATCAAACAACCTATCCGATACCTTATAGCACGATGATGGACAAAGTTTCTTCAACTAAGCCACATAGTTCTTCATATTTTTTTTTTTTCAGACAAACGTTTGACACTGCCATAAACTATTCTAATGTCCAATAGTTAGTTATGAAAGAACATCTTAAAACATTTTTTATTGTTACATTTGATGAAACTAGCAAATTAACAATGGCCTTTTATACGGTGCAGCAACTTCCTTGGTACAACAGTTTCTTCAACTAAGCCACATAGTTTCATTTGTAAAAATGGCAATCAATAGTTAGTTATGGAACATTTTTATTTTGTGTGACAGGCCTTTACAGATGTCTTTTTGTGTGATACAGATGTCTTTGGTGCGCTATTTGTAATAAACATTATAATAAACATTACGTTTTGATATAATAAACATTACATTTTGATGAAACTCCAGCGCAAATTAACAATGGCACTTAAAAGTTATACTTAAATATATCCTAAAAGTGATGTATTTCGTGAAAATCAAACAACCTATCCGATACCTTATAGCACGATGATGGACAAAGTTTCTTCAACTAAGCCACATAGTTCTTCATATATTTTTTTTTCAGACAAACGTTTGACACTGCCATAAACTATTCTAATGTCCAATAGTTAGTTATGAAAGAACATCTTAAAAGCATTTTTTATTGTTGTTGTAGTAATTCGCCTTTATACGGTGCAGCAACTTCCTTGGTACAACAGGATTTCATTTGTAAAAATGGCAATCGGAACTTTTTGTGTGACAGGCCTTTACAGATGTCTTTGGTGATAAAGCGCTATTTGTAATAAACATTATAATAAACATTACGTTTTGATATAATAAACATTACATTTTGATGAAACTCAGCGCAAATTAACAATGGCACTTAAAAGTTATACTTTTAAATATATATCCTAAAAGTGATGTATTTCGTGAAAATCAAACAACCTATCCGATACCTTATAGCACGATGATGGACAAAGTTCTTCAACTAAGCCACATAGTTCTTCATATATTTTTTTTCAGACAAACGTTTGACACTGCCATAAACTATTCTTAATGTCCATAGTTAGTTATGAAAGAACATCTTAAAAGCATTTTTTATTGTTGTTGTAGTAATTCGCCCTTTATACGGTGCAGCAACTTCCTTGGTACAACAGGATTTCATTTGTAAAAATGGCAATCGGAACTTTTGTGTGACAGGCCTTTACAGATGTCTTTGGTGATAAAGCGCTATTTGTAATAAACATTATAATAAACATTACGTTTTGATATAATAAACATTACATTTTGATGAAACTCCAGCGCAAATTAACAATGGCACTTAAAAGTTATACTTAAATATATCCTAAAAAGTGATGTATTTCGTGAAAATCAAAAACAACCTATCCGATACCTTATAGCACGATGATGGACAAAGTTTCTTCAACTAAGCCACATAGTTCTTCATATATTTTTTTTTTCAGACAAAACGTTTGACACTGCCATAAACTATTCTAATGTCCAATAGTTAGTTATGAAAGAACATCTTAAAAGCATTTTTTATTGTTGTTGTAGTAATTCGCCTTTATACGGTGCAGCAACTTCCTTTTTGGTACAACAGGATTTCATTTGTAAAAAAATGGCAATCGGAACTTTTTTTGTGTGACAGGCCTTTACAGATGTCTTCGGTGATAAAGCGCTATTTGTAATAAACATTATAATAAACATTACGTTTTGATATAATAAACATTACATTTTGATGAAACTCCAGCGCAAATTAACAATGGCACTTAAAAAGTTATACTTAAATATATCCTAAAAGTGATGTATTTTCGTGAAAAATCAAACAACCTATCCGATACCTTATAGCACGATGATGGACAAAGTTTCTTCAACTAAGCCACATAGTTCTTCATATATTTTTTTTTCAGACAAACGTTTGACACTGCCATAAACTATTCTAATGTCCAATAGTTAGTTATGAAAGAACATCTTAAAAGCATTTTTTATTGTTGTTGTAGTAATTCGCCTTTATACGGTGCAGCAACTTCCTTGGTACAACAGGGGATTTCATTTGTAAAATGGCAATCGGAACTTTTTGTGTGACAGGCCTTTACAGATGTCTTTAGATAAAGCGCTATTTGTAATAAACATTATAATAAACATTACGTTTTGATATAATAAACATTACATTTTGATGAAACTCCAGCGCAAATTAACAATGGCACTTAAAAGTTATACTTAAATATATCCTAAAAGTGATGTATTTCGTGAAAATCAAACAACCTATCCGATACCTTATAGCACGATGATGGACAAAGTTTCTTCAACTAAGCCACATAGTTCTTCATATATTTTTTTTTCAGACAAACGTTTGACACTGCCATAAACTATTCTAATGTCCAATAGTTAGTTATGAAAGAACATCTTAAAAGCATTTTTTATTGTTGTTGTAGTAATTCGCCTTTTATACGGTGCAGCAACTTCCTTGGTACAACAGGATTTCATTTGTAAAAATGGCAATCGGAACTTTTTGTGTGACAGGCCTTTACAGATGTCTTTGGTGATAAAGCGCTATTTGTAATAAACATTATAATAAACATTACGTTTTGATATAATAAACATTACATTTTGATGAAACTCCAGCGCAAATTAACAATGGCACTTAAAAGTTATACTTAAATATATCCTAAAAGTGATGTATTTCGTGAAAATCAAACAACCTATCCGATACCTTATAGCACGATGATGGACAAAGTTTCTTCAACTAAGCCACATAGTTCTTCATATATTTTTTCAGACAAACGTTTGACACCGCCATAAACTATTCTAATGTCCAATAGTTAGTTATGAAAGAACATCTTAAAAGCATTTTTTATTGTTGTTGTAGTAATTCGCCTTTATACGGTGCAGCAACTTCCTTGGTACAACAGGATTTCATTTGTAAAAATGGCAATCGGAACTTTTTGTGTGACAGGCCTTTACAGATGTCTTTGGTGATAAAGCGCTATTTGTAATAAACATTATAATAAACATTACGTTTTGATATAATAAACATTACATTTTGATGAAACTCCAGCGCAAATTAACAATGGCACTTAAAAGTTATACTTAAATATATCCTAAAAGTGATGTATTTCGTGAAAATCAAACAACCTATCCGATACCTTATAGCACGATGATGGACAAAGTTTCTTCAACTAAGCCACATAGTTCTTCATATATTTTTTTTTCAGACAAACGTTTGACACTGCCATAAACTATTCTAATGTCCAATAGTTAGTTATGAAAGAACATCTTAAAAGCATTTTTTATTGTTGTTATAGTAAGTCGCCTTTATACGGTGCATCAACTTCTTTGGTACAACAGGATTTCATCTGTAAAAATGACTATCGGAACTTTTTGTGTGTCACAGGCCTTTACAGATGTCTTTCGTGATAAAGCGCTATTTGGTTTGGAACATTTCTGAAACAGTTATAAATCCAGTCACGCAAGGCGAGCTTTTATTGGTGGAAAAAAGGGAACCAATCATCTGTATTTTTCTCTGACACAGAAGTGCACTTTGGCCTTGTGATGGATTGAGAAGGTATGCCAATAATTCGATTTTGACCTACAACTGGATTTAGCTTTCGTTACGGTTGGAGGCAATTGCAGAGGGGATGGATGAATTACTTAGTTTGCTGGATGAAGAAAAAAAAACCATTACTGTTTTTAAAATACGATAGGAGAAATTGTTTTGTGTGGATACTTTTTTTTTTTTTTTGTTGTTATGATGTGTTTTGAAAGAAATAGGAATGCGGAATTGGAAAAAAATATTATTTGTAGTAAATGATTGGTTTAGTGACAAATATTTGTCGTTCAAAACATTCAAACGACTTATTTATGGATTTTCAAAAATAAGTATTTTTTTGTAAGAAAATTTTCGTAAGATCAGAATAAAAACTTTAAAGAATTTAACAGAAACGGAACTTTCAACTTAACAGAACGGTAAACTTTAAATTCTCTATCTTCCTTTAGATTACTTTATCTCTTAGATTATCAGTTAAAATTCTCTTTCTTTTTATTCATTTAAATAAACTTCTGTTCTTCATCTGTTATAGCTGAAATATTACATAAGAAACAATAATAAATTTAATCCTTTTAATTTTAAACTAATCAGCTTATGTGCAAAAAATCAAATAACACACAAACATATATGTATACATATATATATATACATAAATGCGAGTGTGTGAGCTGGCAATCGGTGTCAAGGAGTTCTTAAAACCAAGGAAAGGAAAACCGGCATTTTGCATTTAATGCACGCTATCTACAACTATATTTACAATATACTAACATAAAATCTAACATAAACATCGTCAGCTATCTTGAATGATATACAACTTTTATTGACACTTTTGTCATTTCCCTCCGCTTGTCAATATTGTCGAGTCTCAAACTGAAGTCTCTTCTTGAAGTTCTGAGTCTCTTCTCCTGAGAGTTGAGAACTCTGACTCAAAGTTCAGAGTTCAATACTGCCCCGCGTGAGGAAAAAAAACCGCATTAACATATAATGTCCAGTGACACCACCTGCTTATATGATTGGGAGGCAAGTAAATTTTATATATATATATATATATACACACATGCTTAGCTTTTGCTGATTTGTCGACCAATTTACATGATTCATTTATTGCACTGTTGCACTGACTCTTACTAGCCATGCGTTTCCAAGGCTTCTTGCCTTTATATAGTAAATCTGGACATCATCATTGATGTTTATGAACTAAGTTAATTTCTACATTTCCCGCGTTTTACATTAAAGTAACCAAT
Source organism: Caerostris darwini (assembly GCA_021605075.1). Taxonomy (NCBI): domain Eukaryota; kingdom Metazoa; phylum Arthropoda; class Arachnida; order Araneae; family Araneidae; genus Caerostris; species Caerostris darwini. The sequence continues at coordinate 787,850 of BPLQ01013827.1, forward strand.
ACACTTTAATAGTTTGTTTTTTTATTTTAGTGGCTGTGACTGTCAAATACAATATGACTTACAACATTTTGACGTATTGTTTTATGTATATACATATAATGCAGTTGTTCGATTATTTGTCTTGAGTTTTCGTGTGAAATTTTTTCCATTTTGTTTTTATTACAATCATTTCTTTCTTTTTTCGTGAGGTGAGCAGTTCAGAGTTTTTAAATTGTGAGTTCTATGATGATGTTGTATACAATTTGCCTATCAAACCAAGCGCTTTGTTGATTTTAGAAGAAAGAGATAATTGATTGAAGGTGGATGAACGAGGTAGCAGTACAATATTTTTTAAGAGGCTAAAAAATAACCAAATGATAGGATAACCCCACTGTTAGTCATAATATGCATATTAAACAAAATATTGGCTTGCCAAACCGATCGAAAACGTCATATTCGTTTGGATAAGATTATTGTCTATTGTTAGTGCCTGTGTATTGTCTGATTTGAAAGATTTATGGTCTGTTGAAAGATTCTCGTTAATTAGTAACGTGGGAAAATGAAATGATTTTGAAGAAAAAGGTAAATTTACAATTTCTTGGAAAATAAACAACTGCCATTATGTGGAGAATTTGTGGCAGTTACAAAATATAGGGGGGAAATTATAATGAATTTGGAGAATACAGATTAGAGGAGTACAGGTAAAAAAATTATGTGGGGCACAATTTTAAAAAGAATATTCTTTTTGCTGTTGGTGCCTAAAAATATTGTTGTTGCAGATGGAATTAATACTGAGCAGCTGATAAAGGATTATATCACAATATATTTTGATACCAGAATGGGAGATCTATGATGTGAGTCTGTTGATGGTGAAATGAAATTTTTAAAATCAAAAGTGTCTGTAGAATATATATTGTTTGAATAGCCATTTAAAATTTAAAAAAATGTTTATTGTTTAATAAACCTGTTTTATCCATATGTGTAAAGATATCACAAGTGATAAAAATATAAGCTATATGAATTTTTGTGAAATTTTGGATAAATTGCTACATAAAAAAATTTGACGGAGTGGTTGTTAATTTAAAATTAATTCTTAAAAGTCATGATTTTTTTTACCGCCCATATTAAGAGTTGTTTGATGGATTTGTAAGTAGATGTAATGTTAATAACTTTGTCTAGCGAAATTCGGCAGTGTAGCTTAATACATAGTCTTTATCAACAGGAGTAGTAATTTATTTTTCCTGCAAATTAATAAAAAGATATTACTTTAATTACCAAAAGTAATTATAGACGGTGATATACGAGAAGCGAAATTGTTTTACAATGGAAATTAACTTGTTTATGGATGTTTCAGACAGATGAATTTAATATTTTCTGTACAATAATTTTAATATTAAGTGAAAGTTGGTTTTAATTTTGTTCTTTTAGCATAGAATATATATAAGATTCAAGACATCAATAATTGTAATGTCGCTGGTTACAATGAGATTAGAGTCTGTGTCAAAAAATGTAGAAAACTTTTCATTTTTCATCTGCATGAAATATTTTTTTTTCTCAGCCTTGACAGTTAAAATTACAGTTGAAAACTTTCCTACCAAACGGGTGTTATAATTAAATGTTTTCTGTATGTCGATATTGGCTATAGGGAAGAATTTCATGGAAACTGGTCTTGAAGTGAATTCAACAAAAAAGTTATTGAAAGTTGAAAGTGAAATAAATTAAGATTAGGAAACTTGGTGGGTGGTAGTAAATTTATTGATTCTTCATTTGGTTAGATGATAAATAACGATTTTAATGTGGAAAAATTTTAACGAAGATAGAAAAATTATTGCATTGCTTTTTTTATTATCATTTTTAATGAGAAAATTATATCGTGAATAGGCTTTAAAAAAATGGTATTAAAAGAATATTCATGTGCCTTTAAATATTTAGCAAGGGATCAGAACATTTGTTTATTAAGAAAAAAGTATTTTTAGTTTAAACATCAAATTCAATTTAAAAGTGTAATTTATTAATTCAGAAAATTTTAAAATGCATATTATTTATCCTCTGTCAGCTATTTCAATGATATCAATTGTACAAAAGTAAGTTAATAATATTTTTTATAAGAGATTAATTCATGGTGGACAAACTTTAAACTTTTGCAGCGTCAAAATAAATGCCTTGTTTAATTAGATCCTGTATAAATTGATCGTAAAGTTATATTGAATGTGAAGGGCATTTTCTTATCTTACATTCTAAAAAATAAATTCCCATATTTGTGGTCTTCGATTGCAACACCGGATTCACAAATATCCAAAACACTAACATATATTTGGAAAAATTAATATTTGAGGACAATAAAGAGGTAATGTTTCAAATGAAATGTGTGCTTTATCATGCATTTGATCGATATATATACAGAAATATAATTCAAATAGAGAATATTAATTTTGCTGTAGTATTTATAAATGTTTTTTTTAATTCATAATATTAGTTCACACTCTCCCTATATATATTTATATATCTTGTTCAAATTCTCAATCGTTCATAAAATACTTTTTTTTCATCCACTTAAGTTCAAATACATTTTTTAAAAACTTGTAGTGGATGACACTGGATGTTAATACAGTTTTTTCAAATATTCATTCATTAACTAAATTTAATTAATTAATTTTAGTTTTTTTTTACATTTAAGTTGCATGTAACTACCAATAGATGGCGTCTGATGTAAGAGGAAAATTTCAACTTAAAAAGTAGGAATTGACTTTAAGATTTTTTTTATATTACTTGTTTTTTTTAGCTAACCCTTATATCATGAAATCACCTTGCAATACATGGTTAAAATTGTATAAAAGCATTTAAATTTTTCCGACAAGATTTTCTCAAAAATTATTGAGAGGTTGGTCTAACTGCTTTGGCCAATTAATAACCTTGCCATGACCAAAATACGGTACGAATTTCAAAACCTGTAAAGGGCCGTTTGCGATCTTCTCATATGAAATCAAAATAACATACATTTTAAAAAATCAATAATTTAAAAGCAGTATATATATATATATATATATATATATATCTAAATTAAAAAATATTAGTTGCCTTTTATTAACTACACACTATTATGTCTAGGTTATTGTATCGTGGGAAAATGCATAACTAGCAATGTTCTGAGTAAAATGTATGAGCATGCAAAAGTAAATTTTTACTTATTTATTTATTAAAGTAAATAATTTATTAAATGTTACCAGAATCAAATTTACAGCGACTTTTAAGAGTTAAATTTGTATTGTCATTCTAAAATCGTGCATTTTCATATTTAAAAGAAGCAATTGATTTTAGGATTAATATACCATGATACTATACTCCACATATTTAAAAATTGATTTAAGTTGAAATGGATTATACCACAGCATATTGCAGGAATAAGGAATTTAATTCAATATTAAGTAAGAACTTTTTATTATTTGAAACTAAATGTATTAATAATTTTGAGGGTACAGTATCTTTTGAATATTTAAATATTTACTATTGCTATAACATTTACATTTTTCTGATTTAATGTAACGAAATAAAAGGCTTTAGTTTAATCCCATTTCATTAAGTATTAAATAAGAAGAGAATTGTCTTTTTCTCTCATGTAAATTTAATTGTTAGGCACTATACAACTGAATTTTATTGAGTGGAATTGATATCATGATAAAATAAATTGATCAAATGTGTACAAATTTATTTAGAAAATAAAAATTTTATTTTTATAAATTTTGAATCTTATTTTTTTAAATTTTATTAAGTTTTTAAATATGAATCAGCTCAACTGTTTATTCATTGCTTTTTATACTTTTAAATTTCATAAATTAGCTGTAACATCATTAAAGAAATATAAATTTATCAAAAATAATATCAGAAAAATGTGAATAATATGTTTCTAAGCATATATTAGGTGTTATTTTAAAAAATAATAATTTCCTATGAAATGTTAGCATTTGAAATTAAATTGATTAATTAGATAGTTACCATTTTATTAATTTTATTATAACGTAATTATACTTATTATTTTTATTTTATTAATTAAAGGAAATAAAAATATTAATTAAAAGTACTTTTAATTAAATTATTTATTAATTAATTTTAGTTTTAATTATTTTTTTATTATAATCACATTATTATTAAATAATTTTTATTTTTATTATAATTTAAAATATTTATTTTAATTTTAATCTAAATCTAGGCAGAAAAATGTTTTAGTAAATTTATAATATTTCTTTGTATAAATAATAATTTAAATAAAAAGTAATATACAAAATATCATAACTAAATGCAAATACAAAAACAAAACAGCCGGTTAACATTTTTGTTTAAATTATTTAAGTGGAACTACATAAAAAAAAGAGGGAAATAACATAATGTAGATTTTTTAGTATTGTTTACTATTCAATTTTTTTTTTTTTTTTTTTTTGTCTATTTGACAAAGAATATAGATTATTGACCTATAATAATTTTTTTTTCAATTCCTTCTATTAGCTCACACTCTCCCTATATATATCTTGTTCAAATTTTCAATCACTCTTAAAATACTTTTTATTCATCCACTCGAGTTCAAATACATTTTTTTTTGAACTTGTAGTGGATGACACTGGATGTTAATGCAGTTTTTTCAAATATTAATTCAGTAATTAAATTTAATTTATGAATTTTAGTTTTCTTTTTTTACATTTAAGTTGCATATATCTAACAATAGAGGGCGCCAGATAAACTTAAAAAAAAAAAATAAATGAAAATTATTTATAAAGAACTTTCTGCAATATAGTGAAACAAAAAAGTAGGAATTGACTTCAAATTTTTTTTTATATTACTTGTTTATTGGGAGCTAGAGAGATGGGAAAAAATTTGTATAATATTCATTAAGAACAATAAAATATAGCTAATTTTTAATTAAAAGCCTGTGAAAATGTGCATAATTTTCGACCACAATAAGTGCATAGATTTTAATAACAAAAAAGTTATGTTTTATAATAAAAAAAGCAAGCAAGGTAAGGCTTAGGTTTTAAAAAGAAGAAAATTTAATCTTTTTCCTACATTTAGTATTTACTTCTTTAACATTATTTTTCGACTGCATGATTTAGATAAAATTTCGAGCAGAAATTCAAAACTATGAGATTGAAAATGTAGATGTTTTTTCTTTCCTTTAATGCAATAAGGCTATGACCATTCATTTCAATAATATTAATAAATGGGTTAGGCCCTTTATTTCTTTTTGAGTAATAATGGAGAAATAAAAGTTATAATAATATCATTTATGGGAATTTGATAACTTCTTCCCCTTCGTGCTGAAAGGAGGTTTTTTTTATTAGCCTACGAATTTTTTTATGCATATTCCCAGTATAGATACAAGAAGCTCTGAACCTGCACTTAAGTGCTTTCAAACTCAGGTATTAAATCCAAAAATTCCGAGTATATAAAATAATTGAAAAATGGCAAAGTATGAAACAAAATGGTAAAAATTTCGAAAAAAAAATCAAGATAAATGATTAAAAATAGAAAAATTGTATTGAATTTAAGTAACTGAAGATATTTAGTTTAATATTGTTTTGGAATTCAAAGTAGCGTAAACTGAGATTGTTTACCAATATGAAAGCATATTATGTTACAGATTCAAATATTGCCCTGGTTGCATTAAAACAATTTAGTTAAATATTATTTACGAATTCCAGGCAGTACAATCTTTTGTTTTTTACCATCATAAAAGCAGATTTTATAACAGATTCAACATTTCTTAGCTTACATTAAAACGTTTTAGTTACAATTTGTTTTTGAACTCCAGGCAGTGCAATTTGAGTTTACTTTTCAATATAAAGGCACATTCAGTATTAAGTTACACCTGTGAAAATTTGGTATCTTTTGGTATTGGTATTTGTATGTTTATTTGTACAAATTTGGTATATTGTACCTTTACTGTGACAACATTGTTCTGAACGAACATGGTTTGTCGAGGGTTTAAACATTCCTTTCTTTTTTTAATGAAACGAAAGGACATTCTGGCAAAGAGATATACAGGTTGAAACGGTTGGATTAAATAGTGAAAAAATATATATCGTCTTATATGATGCAAAGGCAAAGGGGGTTGAAGTTGCATTATTTGTGATCCATTCATGGCCAACATATCGACATATCGACCTGCTCGTTTCCATATATCCAGCAATAATTTGAAATCCAATGCAGAACAATCAATCTCCCGGTGTTCAACAGCCTATCTATCTTCACTATGCAGTTTCTAGAAATCTCACGGTTACAGTAATTGGGAGTTTTTTTTTTCACACTACTCTATTTTGTCTAAGCCCAAAGAAATGACTTCTATTGCACTATTAAAGCTGTTAAAGTGCCTTCCAATGGCATAAGATAGCGTAAAGTGAATAGCTCCAGCATTTCTTATGGCCCCTTAAGCCGAACCATCAGTATAAGCATGGAACCAACAATCTTCATGGAAACGGTCATGTATAGTAGCCAATGCAGTATATTTAAATATACAATAGATAGATATAATATGCTCCTCTTCATTATAGTATTTCTATTACATAACCTATTTCTACCGTTCATTATAGTATTTCTTTTTTATTATAGGATATTTCTCTTGGAGAGTTTCGATACCTCGTCTTCTTGGTCAAAACCTCGACATGCTATCCATTAGGCTACATCTCCTTTTATTTAAGAAAATAATAATAATAAAAGAATAGTAAATTGAATGTGGAAACGTATATCAGTAATGTCTCAGAAAAAAAAAGATATTTTAAGTGAGATAAAGTCGGATTAAATGATATTTCTAAGCGGAGCTTTAAAATACATTGTCTAAAACAACCAGCTGCACTTTAGGAGGGAGGATTTATTGAAATGAAATTATATTTTTCACTACACACTTTCCTTTTTTGTTTTATAATCTAGAACTGTATTTATTAGTTTGAACCCGTGTGATCATTTCTGTACTAATTTGATATCTACAATGAAATAACTCACCCGAGAAAGATTTATATCATTTCAATAAACACTCTCCAAAAAGATCAACTATAATCAGTATATTCAGTTATCAGTATGTTCAATTATATATTCAGTAAAATTACTCATGACTTTTCAATTTCATGAAAAAAGCCACTTGACTTGCTAATACAACTTGTAGCATCCTCCCTGCTGCTATATGTATGCCGCATTTTGTAAACATTTTGTAAAAAACCCTTATAAAGTTTTTTGACATTGTAAAAAGACCTTATAGACGCCTTGGGTTATCTTTTCTTGCTATGTATCGCCTGCTATGATGTAAGTAATGAATATCAGTATGCAGTTAGAAAGACATAAAAATTATATTCACTTCGAACGATGTAGCAAAATGTAATAAAAGGGAATGTTTTATCCAAAGAATTTATGTAATATATTTTAAGATGATTTTTCAAAGTAGCAGTGTCTTCTTAGATAATATTTCCTAATTTAAAAATCATAATGGAATGTAAAATTAGAATTAATAAATGGTTTCCTTTGATTTTAAGCTGATAGAGTCAGAATAATCGTTGGAGTTTTTTCTTTATCCATTTTGGATGTATCTTAAATAAATATATACAATATATAAGCATGAAATACATTTTAATGAATATTATTATTCGGTTTAATAATTAACTTATTCTTTGCGGACTATGTGTTTACTCCGTAAATATTTTCTCAACATCCTATTCTTGATTTTTATACTTCTTCAGACTTCTTATTCTTTCGAAAACATCTTTAATCTCTAATGTTAACATTCTTGTTCTCTTTCATAAAATTTTTCATCTCTTTCGTGACATTTCTTAGTCTTCCGTGATCAATTCTACTATTTTTCTTATTTTTTCGTAGGTCTCTTTACTTTCTTTCATTTTTTTTTCTCGATTAATAATACACTCTTCAGTGACTATCTTTTCGTATTTTTTTGTAAATATTCTTACTCTCTTCCGTTTATATTCTTACCTTTTAATAAATATTTTAGTACTCCCATGTCTATTCGTACATTTTCGTAAATATTTGTATTCTTTTTTATATATTTTCATACATATTTATACTCTCTTTCATATCTATTGATGCATTTTCATAAATATTTTTTCCTTTTTTTCATATCTATTCGTATAATTTCATAAATATTTTTCTCTCATGTCTGTTAGTATATGCACATAAATATTTTTACTCTATTTTTTTAATTTTTTCTCCTCGCTTCTTTCATGAATAATAATACTCTTTCGTGATTATAATTATCGTTTAGTAAATATTCTTACTCTTCGTCACAACTTTTGCTCTTTTTCGTAATTCATACTCTCTTCCATGTGTATTCTTATACTTTTATAAATATTGTTGCTCTTTTATAATGTTTATACTCTGTTTCTCTTTTATAATATTCATGCAACAGTATAAATAGCTATAACAAATTATTCTTGATTATTCTTACTCTCTTTCATGGCTATCCTTACTCACTTTCAAGAATATTCTTACTCGTTTCATGAATATTCTTACTCACATTCATAAATATTATTTCTCTCTTTCGTGTCTATCCTTACTCTATTCCATAAATATTCTTACTATCATTCATGAATATTTTTACTATCATTTTTTAAATATTCTTTAATTTCACAATTATTCTTAAAATCTATTGGGATTATTCTTATACTCCGACGAATCTAATTTTTCTTTTATAACTATTTACACTTTTTCGGAAACAGTCTAATTCTTATCAAAATATCTTAAAGCGACTTAGTGGATAGCGCGTTGGGATTCCGATGTAGCGTATGTACAGCATGGACGGTTACACATGTTGCCTCTCGAATAACACTGTATCTACATCATAACTGCCATTTCTAAGGAAAACGATGAGTAAAATGTCTTGTATTTGTAGACACAAGATTTTCACTAATTTATTATTGAAGATGCCGAAAAACATTAATACTATTTAATAAATTTTAAATATCGTTTAATATAAATATATGCAATCTACACTAGAGACAGATTTGTGTAGATTTTACTTAACCACATTGGACTACGTACAATACACCTGCAATTTTACAGCCGTTTTGTTTCTCCTCAGTTCGGAACAAACATTTCAGTAAAATACCACCTTTCATCCTCATCGATCCCAATGTCTGGAGTTTTTGGTCGACATACTTATGCTGACCTATAGTATTATATGAATTTGTGAATTTCTAGGAACTGTAATCAGAAAATTAACTATTTTATTTAACTAAATCAGATATCTGAAGCGAGTTTTCTATTTTCTTGAGGTATATGGGGGACAATGGTATATGGAAGGTATAAGGCAAAGCATCTTATATCTGGAACAATTAGTTATTCAAAATTTTCCAGAATTGCAAATTTTACTGGTTTTTTGGTAAAGTTCTGAGGTAACTTCAACTTTTTAGGAGTATTGTGAACAAATCTTCTCATTATTTTTCAAAGATCTAACTAAAGTTGTCTTATATTATAATAGAATTACCCAATTTTCTTTGTATTACACGAACCAAATTATTAAGTCAGGCATTGTATTCTAATTTAGATACTGGATTCGAACAAATTCAGATGTTGGTTTTCAACAAATTTTAAATTGGAAGTCACTTTTCAATTTCTTCCAGCTATATTTGCTAATTTAAATAAGTTAGCAACATATATTTTTAATATAAACTCAGATAGTGTCTGCCAGCAAATTCAAATGCTTGACTCGAGAACCAAATTACTAAGTCAGACATTGGATTGCAGAAATTCAGTTACTGGTTTCCAACAAATTCAGATATTGAAAATTGCTTTTCTATTTCTTCCTTTGATATTTTTAGATGTGCATAAGTTGCCAAATTATCTTTTTGATATCAATTCAGATAATGTGTTTCAACAAATTCAAATAGTGGATCAAATTTCTGTTCCTTTCAGGCATATGTGTGATTTCGCATAAATCAGCAGCGCGAAGTATTTTATGTGCAAAAATTAATTCTTCGACCTTTAATAACGTTAAAATTGTCCTAACTTTTGATAGACTTCAACACCAGCTTTAAGATTTAATCATAAAACTCTTCCTATTGTTTGTCAAACTACTACCAATAGTTTTCTTGAGTTGTAATGGAGTAAACCAGTGTTCTTCATGATCAATAGTCTTGATTTTAACACCGTCCTCAAGGTCCATGATTTAGCATCATGTACTTTGATGACATAAAAGTCAACTTCAAATGCATTTGATATAATGCATTTGGAAGTATATTTAAGAAAGTTTTCTAGACTCTCATAGAATTTCAACATCTTTTCTGCATGGTGTATGGAATAGTCTTTTATATGATCAATATTCTTTATAATAACATAGTCATCAAATTTTTTGTGATTTAACATCATGCAAAATATTTTGATATTATGTATTTTGAAGATTATTTTCAATTGCTTTTAGAATCTCATACAATTTCAACATATTTTTTGCATGGTGTAAAGAATAGTGTTCTTTATGATTAATATTCTTTATATTAACGTATTTATCAAAGTCTTTGTGCTTTAACATCATGTATAATCATTTGATATAATGCATGTTGAAGTATTTTGAAGATTATTTTCAACTGCTTTTAGAATCTTAAACAATTTCAATATCTTTTTTGCATGGAGGAAAAAAAAGAAACGCCATTCTTCTGCTTTTTCCATTCGATCACAAATCTCCATCGCCTGCAAGTAATCGAGAAACGAATTTCCTATTCTGCCCTGTATGTTTACTGAACTAGAACCTATCAGATTTTCAACCACTGCATCCTGTAATTCAAATTCATGCAATTCCAGTTCGTGTTTTCTTGTTTGATGCTTTTCCTTTTTTCTACTATTCCTACACCAACTTTTTTGACAACTGTATCTAATTCTGTAGCAAAACTATTTCAAATTCCGATTGGAAAATAGGTAAAGGCAATCTTCTTTTTTTAAGTCAACTTTTAGCATTTGGACAAGATTGTTCACAAAATTCAGTAGTTAATATAGTAGTTAATTCCATTAAATTCTGTTTTTTTTACTAAGTCTATAAATGTACGATTATTTCTTAACTATTTGTCCTAATAATAGCAACTCCAATAATAAAATAGATAAATCATTAGATATTTAAATTATTTGTCTTTTCACAAATTTTGTGTGAAGTTCACAAATTTTGTGTGATTTCACAAGTTTTGTTTTTTCACCATGTATGTATATCAAAATTATAAATCACAATTACTACTGATTCATTAACATGAAGCAAATTAATATTTTCTTATATTTTAAATTTAATTAATATATTGAATTAATATTATTCTAATTATAGTCAAAATTATTTGTTTAACAAAATTTTCTTAAAAACATTAGTATACCTAAATTCAAACAAAAAGATAGATTTCCCTAAATTCCAAGACATTATCCATTGGTTCTCATCGGATGTCCAGTGGCTTGTCAGTGAAAGAAAGAATCAATAGGTTTAAAGATTTTACAGTAAAATCCTTAATTTTAAGGTTTTAGCATATAATCTGCAACTCGAAACTTTGCTTTTAACGAATAATCCATAAAACGAAAATTATAAGGTTTTCGCGTATAATCCACAACTTGAATTTTATGGTTTTTAGCAAATTTTCCACAACCTGAAATTTCATGGTTTTTAGCAAGTTATCTACAACCAAAAATTTTAAGGTTTTAGCGTATATTCCTTAATATTAAGATTTTAGCTTATAATCCGCAATTTGAAATTTCAAAGTTACCACAACCGAAAATTTTTAGCAAATAATCCACAACTGAAAATTATAATTCTTTAAAGTATAATCTACAACTCAAAATTTCTAGGTTTTTAATAATTAATCATAACCGAAAATTTTAGATTTTTAAAAATTTTACTTATTACATAATTTGCAATTCAAAACTTTAGAATTTTTAGTGTAGTTAAGATTTTTAACGAATAATCCACAGTTTAAAATCTTTAAATTTAGATACCAGAAATTATGTCTCATTAGTTTCAGATTTTATTATTTATAACAAGTATATCAGTCCTTTAGCATGGATCGCATCCGTAATAACTCGATATTTCCTAAGAAATAAGCCAGTCGAAAAAGATTTATATCGTTTCATTAACCGCTCTAAGGAAAGATCAACAGTAACTCATCCGGGTATCCTTACCATTCACCAGAAAATGGCCTGGCAACCCAGATATTATCTTTTCTTAGCCTCAGTGAAAGGATGGTGATATTTCGTTTCGCAGAATTCCTTGATCATAGACAAGAAAATGCATTTACTTCAACAATGGAGAAGCACTAAAATGTAATAACATGAATATTCCAGTCGAAGGGATTTAAGCAGAAAAGCTTTGTAATAAATCCTTCACAAGTGGCAATATCCTTTCGGCTATTATCTTATTTTATTTGATTTAAGTCAAGGCGTTCAATTTTCTGCGTTAAATTCTGAAAAGTTTTAGTTTGAAATATTATTGAATATTGTTACAGGTGTATAAGAAAATTACATAAATATTTGCTGTGAATTTTTAATAAACTGGTTTCCGAAAATTAAAAATAAGACACAATGTAATTGTTAAATTTATATTCGTTAGAATTCAAGGAAATTTGGAAAAGACATGAATTCAGCTAGACACAAAAGATAGGAGACATTATTTTAAGTATTAAAAATATGTAAATTAAAATCATTACTGTTAATGGTTTGGTTTGTCGCTCTAGAAATTTTGTGCATACTTTGGGCTACAGTTTAACGTGGATTCTGAACCACTCACAAGCATCCATGCCACATCCAGGATTCGAACTTGGAGCCTGTGGTACCAAAGGCCAGACGGCTAACCAATTGGCCATCATGTTACTGTTAATGGAGAATAGCAGTATATTTTTATCGGCTGTACTTTAAAAAACTACTTGTGTTTCTAAAAGTTCATTTAACTATAAATGAGTTTCAAAAAGGTTCATATTCAACCATCTTACAACGTAATATGTCTAATAGCACTCTGGAATTTTTAGATAAATGGTGCCATATGAAATCAAGGCTCATCGGAATTAATTGAAAATGTTTCTATTTACAAGAACTGATTTGCGATATTTGTAAACTGAAAATGTTCTTAAAGCCAATTTTTGGCCCATATCTAGTGATATTTATTGACACTATATTTCCTAACTTGCATATAATATCCTTATTCAGGATTATTTAGTACATATATTAAGTGTCAATGAAAAATGAAATTTTTTTCTCTACGAAATCTTCCTACTTGCAAAAACTGAGTTGTGATTTTTGCAAACTGCAAACATTTTTAAAGTCAATTTTTGGTCACGAATCTAACAATATTTATAGTCACTTTCTATAGACACATTATAGATTCTATAAACACGTGCATATAATATTTTGATTCAGCATTATTTTTTACATATACAAAGTCTAGGAAATATAAAATGTTTCTACTGGAAAAACTTAGTTGGGAAATTAGCAAACAATTTTAAAACTAAATTCTGTTCACTTATTTATTGACACCTCTAACTTCTATATAATATTTTTTATTCAGTATTATTTTTCACATATATTAAGTCTACGATAACGAAAAGTTTCTATTATATGAAATATTTCCATTTGCAGATAATGATTTCTGAAATTTGCAAACTACAAATCTTTTTTGAATTTTCAGTCATGTATCAAGAAATTTTAATTGGCCCTATCTCCCTTAATTTGAATATAATATTGTGGATCTGCTTTACTTTTATATGTAATACGTCTTGTACGAAAATGTTCTTGTTTTTACATGTTTAATGGCAATTTTCTGATTTTTCAAATTCTTGTGACCAATGTATATGCTAACAGTAAAATATGTAAAGTAAATACTTCTTTGCGGCTAGTGCTTTGGATATCGAATTTGGGAAGCCGAATTATATACTGTGTAACTCTGAATCTGCTGCATGAATGCATTCTAGTAGCAAATATCTTTGGCCAAAGTAGTGACAAACTTTCGAAAACAGTTCTATTTAGTTATTTCTGACATGTTTCTGATAAAGATGTCGTCGGATATGAAACATCACTCCGAAAAACTGAAGACATCATTCTAAACTTCACCAAAAAAAGAAGTATTTTTTTGTTGTAAAATGTTGCTTGAATGTTAAAGTAATTTTTGAGTTTGGTCGTCGTCCATGCCGGGTAGGTGTTTACAAATAAATAAAGGAGGTATGTAGGGAAATAAGCTAACTAAATTTTTAAAAACCAATTAGTATTTTTTTTAAATTTAGGAAGCTGATTTATTTAATTACTCCTTATCTTTTCATATTCCTTCTTACCCTTACTTATTAACTACCCCGTTCTTTATTTAATTACTCCTCCTGTGTACGAAATGTGCTATCTTTGAAAATAGGCACATAAGTTCTTTATCTAATTTTTTATTCTCTAATTCTATCAAAGCAGTTAATTTAATGAATTAATTATGCAAACATTATCAAATTACGGTAAAATATTTATGAAATATATGAATATTTTAATTACTTAATTTTTTTTTATGAAGTAGCTAAGTATTTTTTTAAACGCTTCATTATTTTATTATAATACTCATTATTTTTGTTATTATACTCATTAATTATTAAAAAATAAACAAAACAAGAATAAACGCGATCATAACGTTTTTTTTTTTCATGCCTATAATTATTTTAATCGGCGTTTATAAAATTCTAAAACGTTGCAAAATATATTTTAAAAAAACAGTAATTGACCTAATTAAAAATCTAGTATTCATTTAAATTTTGATATAACTAATTACTGAATCATTTCATAATTAATTCCATGTGTAATATATATTTGAACATATTCAGTTTTTAATGAGGGTTTTTTTTTCTTAAATAATTGCTGAGACAAAATAAACAAACAATTATTACATCACCTCCTACGCTTTCAGTGTTATTTTTACTAGTATCATAGTTTTTAATTTATTGCTGATTTTTTTTAAGAATAGCGTAATTGTCTCCTTTTCCAATGGCGGAATTATGAAGAATAAAACTCGGTATGAAAGTTTGAAATAGGTGCCCTATTTTATAGAATTTTAAAATATTAATTTGGATTAATTCATTAATAATAAAAATATAACATATTTCCGTGTATAAGCCCATAATTTTTTTAAAAGTTTCTGAAGCTAAATTTTGGGGTCAGCTTTTATACAGATCTACTGATCTCGTTAATTATTACATTTCTGTTAGTCAGGAGCAAGCTGCCAATCGTTAATTAAAAAAGTATGTATTTTTTAGTTCAAAAAGTATTTTTTTTTTTTAGTTTAAAAGTATGTATTTCTTAAGTTGATGGAAAATAAATCAATAATCGACAAATTGTTGGCGCTTTGCGTTTTACTTTACCGAAATTTGATTGGAAAATATTTCACTTGTTTTACATGAGTGCCTTTTATTAATTTCTTCCAGGTCCAATTTGTCTCATGGCGAAGTGTTTAAACGTTACTGGAATTTTTCTCGGCTTATATACGGGTTTTGAACTTTAGATAAAACGCAATGAATTAAAGAAAAAACTCCTGTCGGTTTATAATAGGAAAAATGTTATATTTATAGGTTACCTAAGTAAAAAAATAAAACAAACTATAAATAAAATAAAATAAAATAAAATAATCGTTGTTGAGTGATAATGTTTGCAGCTAACGTGTACAAGGACTAAGGTTTGAATCCCTTGATGATCTCGTTACAGCCACTGTATTCAGAAATTTAAAGACTCGATGGTTAATTGGTTAACGAGTGTAAAGGTTTTTTCGTAGGCAATCAGACTATCTGAAGAGATTTTTTTTCCCTTTCAAATTCGTGAACATATATGCGAAATAAATGCGGGAACTGATACATATCTCGGTGGGTTTTTTTTAAGGCAATATGATATAATTCGACCAACTACCGCTTACAAACATAGCTGCGCATTAGATGACGCAGTGATTTCCGAGGGGTTATAATTACAATTATTTAAACTGTAATAATTTAATATTCAGTATCATTTTAATTGTATTACAATATTTACACGATAGACATTTTTTATCACTTCACCTTCGATGTAGGAGATTAGCTAGTTTTTAAGCGGCACTAATTCATTTATCCATCGGGTGGAAATGGGACAAGCGGTCAAGTGTAATGGATTAAAACACTGCGGTTAAATAGCGTAGAAAAGTTATTTTAGAGGGTTTTCAGTTACAAGAGAAATACTTTTAAGATTTAATAATTAATTGTAATAAACTGTAACATTTTTATTGTATTACAATACTTACATTTCAGGCATTTTTTTATCACTATACCTACGATAACAGCGATTAGTTAGCTTATAAAATTATATATTAGCTATCGTGTTTAAAAAATAAGCAATAGGACAAGTCAAAAGAATTCAAACACAGCGGTGTATTATTTATATTTATAGGTTACCTAAGTAAAAAAATAAAATAAAATAAAATAATCGTTATTGAGTGATAATGTTTGCAGCTAACGTTTATAAGGACTAAGGTTTGATTCCCTTGACGATCTCGTTACAGCCACTGTATTCAGAAATTTAAAGACTCGATGGTTGAAGGGGATTTAATTACAAATATTAATAATTTAAAATATAAATTACATAACAACAACTTAAAAATTAGAAGGAAAGAGTGTCAGCAATAATTATTATTATTATTTTTTAAAGCTGCGTTGCGCCGCGTAAGTCTAACTAGCAATATTAACAAGTACTCGATTAATCGGTTAGGGGCTTTATATAGGAAGTTTAGTATGTTTCTACGGCTGGTCGAATAGCACTTCCATCAGTCGTCAGTGGGCTGTTTGTGATATCCATTACATTTTTGTTTCACATTGAAAATTAGATTTGGCGGTGTTTGTTACATTGTTTTTCATTGAAAATTAAATTTGGTGGTGGTTGTGACATTATTTCTCATTGAAAATTAGATTTGATGGTGATTGTGACATCCTTGTTTCACATTGAAAATTAGATTTGATTGTGGTTGTGACGTCACTGTTTCACACTAAAAATTAGAATTGATGGTGGTTGTGACGTCATTGTTTCGCATTGAAAATTCCTTTTAATGGTGTTTGTGGCATCATTGTTTCACACTGAAAATTAGAATTGATGATAGTTGTGACGTCATTGTTTCGCATTGAAAATTCCTTTTGATGGTGTTTGTGGCATCATTGTTTCACACTGAAAATTAGATTTGACGATGGCTGTGACATTGTTTCACATTGAAAATTGAATTTGATGGTGGAGATTTTCTTGAAAATTTATCTAATAGGACTAAACATTTTCATGAAGCCTCATATAATACTAGATTTTGAAGATTCCGATTTACCTTATAGACTTCGCCCATTTTTATTTCGTAATTGAAAGATTCTACAATGTCATTTTTACTCTACAATGATAAATCTGGCGTTGCACTTAGTATGATACGAACTAAGATATCTTTATGTGTAACTGCATTCGTATATTGTACATGATAAATCCCAGAAAACTTTCACTAGGTATCCGGGATATCGGAACGAAGTGCTTTACACACATTATCTCAATACTTATGGGATTCCTCTTTTTCCACACTAGTGATTGTAATAGCGGCCACCAGCGGATTCAAACTTAAGCCCTCTTTCTTGTCATCAACACTCATCTACAATGCGACAAGATTGATTCACTAATACTAATTAATGCTAAAATGTCTCCTTCATTTTAGCAGCGAGTTTATGGATTTGAACCGATTATGTTTTAGTGAAACCATATATAAAGGTATTTCAACACAGTATTTAACTATCTAATGAGTAAAAAATAATGTTAAACTGATGGTATATCTATTAAATGTTACTTTTATGTTTCTAAGAGTATTGCGTTTTAATATGATTTGTGCATTTAATTAATTAATATATTGTAAAAATACTACTACTACTACTACTTGTAAACAATACCGCAATTAATATAGTGTATATATGTTAATGTGTAACATATTTCAATGTGTTGTATAGTTTCCGTTCGTGTTCATTTTGACAAAATTTATAAAGAATATTTACTTGGAATTTTCGTGACTTGAATCTTTATACTTACAAGCTAAATTAGTATCTCATGCGGGCAGATACTTTTAATGAAAGCCTATAACAAGCTTTGGCCTGCTATGTTCCAAAAGGTTAAGGTATTAAATTAGTTAGGGAGAAAAATTTCTTTTTCACTTAAACTGTTTCCAATATCAACAGGCCAACATAAAACTCCCAAGGACTATCCTATCAAACACCAGAAGTGCATGAAACTCCTCGCGTTAAATCCAAGACCAACAGTTTAATGCTTTCCTCCTCCGCCAAATCGGTCAATTCTGTGGTGGCATTATCTGAACTTTCCACGCTGTCTGAGCCGAATGTTTGTGACGGCGGTCATTTTGAATATCTTGGCCATATTGCGTAGACAATAGCTGGCCATTAAATTGCTTTAAGTATGCCAAGAAACTTGGTTGCCATTCCTTGATGCAGAAAAGCGGAATCGCAGGATAAAGGATATATTTACAAAAGAGATAGCTTGTCTGGAATAGCGGAGGATAAAAGAATAAAATTTTCCTACTTTCTGCAGGGAAATATTTTATAAGGGTATTATTTTTTTCAGTTCCTTCTATTAGCTCACACTCTCCCTGTATATATCGTGTTCAAATATTCAATAGCTCATAAAATACATTTTATTCCACCACTCAAGTTCAAATACATTTTTTTTTAACTTGTCGTGGATGACACTGGATGTTAATACAGTTTTTTCAAATATTAATTCTTTCATTAAATTTAATTAATTAATTTTGTTTTTTTAGATTTAAGTTGCATGTTTCTAATAATAGATGGCCCCAGATGTAAGACGAAAATTTCAACTTTATTTGTAAAGGACGTTTCTGCGATATATTGGAAAAAAAGTAGGAATTGACTTAATTTTTTTTTTAATATTATTTGTTTAAGTTGTTATACAATATTAGGTAAATATATTTTAAATTGGTGATTGAATACGTCCATGCTGTTTGAGCTAAATGTGCGGTGGTCCTTTCTGAATATGGTGGATATATAAGCTGCCCATTAAATCTAAGCAATTCATTTAAATATGCTTAAAGAAAACGGCTTTTACATGGTGCTTAAAATTTGGATTTTTTGACAGAAGTAAAAACTTTCCTTCGTTAAAATGGTATGTTAAAAGTCCATAATATTCCCTGAGAAGAAATAATTCAGAAATATTTTTAATAACTCTTTTATAACCTAGTGATGATTAGATATCTGTAGGATGGTCATAAAATTTAGTTTCATATCGATCCAACCTTGGTTGGTTGGTGTTTGGATTCCTGGAGCTTCTTAGCCCTAAGGGACTTCATCTCCGGTAGAATAAAGTATAAACAGTTTGCTGTTAGGTGCACTGCCTAGAATGGTAGAAAATTTAAATTAAATTAAAATAAAGAAATTATCAAAATAAAACAGGAATAAAAAATGATAAATTATTCCGCGATATTTTAATATTAATAATAGGATCCTAAATTTTAATTTTATGGTTTGAGAGGTTTTCGTTGTTATGAATAGAATTAAAGAAATTAAGGAAGTCCTTAAGGACTTCCCTTAAAGCTTTAGGAAGCCCTTAAGGGAAGGAATGTTATCGTCCGGACCTTATAATCCCATGGGAATTATATAGCAAATAAAAGAACTAGAAAAGTTGAACATTGTTTGGAAAACATCAAGGACATTTACTTGGAAACGGATTAATCAGACAGACCACTAGTGGTGAAAAAACAAGGGGTAGTAACGGATTCAATTGATCATTCTTTCGAAACAGGTTTCATGAAATCTGTCATTTAGCGGGATTTATTTTATAATTATGTAGAATCATTATATACACTCAAGAGCCAAAATATTATGACCGCCCCTACATTTTGCAATGAACTCGCCTGGATGACGTGGAAGGCACGTGATCAGGTGGAAGGGGTATTTAACTGGTATTAAGTGGTGGTATTAATCCATGCCAAGGCGGATTGAAGTTGTGTTGCGCGCCGAAGGTGGGCCAACTCGTTATTGACTGGTGGTCATAATGTTTTGGCTCTTGAGTGTAGTGTCAGTGACGGAATCAGTCAATCGGATTATATAGAGTCAGTGACCAAGACGTAAGATTAAGATGAAAGTTTGAGTTGGAGAGATACAGTCAACAGTACAGTGAAGCAGCCCAGAGAAACGAGACAGAGACGGTACCTAACCCTTAGGAAATTTCCCACTGTGGGAACCAGGGATCCCACAATATTTCCGCCCTTCACATGTTTTATTTCAGTCTCTTCCTTTGGTTGATTATTCCCACCAGGAAATCTCTGATTACCATAAGTATAATCATTGCCATTACCTCTGTCTCGCCCCCTGTGATTTGAGCCTCTACTCCTATTCTCAGCTTGTCTTAGGTAGCAATCCCTCATATAATGTCCTGGCCGGCTGCAGTGAAAACACGTGTCCCTCCATTTCCTGATTTGGTTTCAGCCTCA
The DNA here is from genome assembly GCA_021605075.1 of Caerostris darwini. Taxonomy (NCBI): domain Eukaryota; kingdom Metazoa; phylum Arthropoda; class Arachnida; order Araneae; family Araneidae; genus Caerostris; species Caerostris darwini. The sequence continues at coordinate 808,287 of BPLQ01013827.1, forward strand.
ATTTTGTCCATTCGACTATTGAGATGCTCCAACTGCCTATTCACGAGATTTAGGGTTTTCGCTAACGTGTCACCACTGGCCTGTACCGCCTCAAGTACCTTATCGTGAACTCTATTACCTGACTCTAACACATTAACGTTTGGTACTAACATTTCCTGCGCAATTTCTATTCTTTCCCCCAACTCGACAGCTCCCTCAAAGGTCTCGGGGTTTATAATCACCATTTGCGCCTTTATCCTAGATTGGAGTCCCGCCAGGAATTGACTTAACATTATTTTTGCTCTAAATTTTTGGGACATATCCCCACTCTCCACTGAACTCTCCCCAAAGGTCTTATGGGCTACCCCTTCCAACCTGGAAGCAAAATCCTTGACACTTTCAAAGGGTAGTTGAACCGTAGTTGCGAACTGCGTAAAATTAGAAGCAAAGTTCACTGGCTTTGAAAACTGAGCAATGAGTCTTGCCTTCAAGGGCTGATATCCCAAGTTTTTCCCTTTCAGTGATGCCTCAAAAATCTTCTCGCGCGCCCCTCTAGCTTTAAGGTTGTTATAACTGCCAGTTGGATTTCCGACCAATTACCCAGCAAAGCAGTGTTTTCCAACACTGTGAAGAATTCCTCCGCGTTTTCACCATTGAAACTACGAATGGAGGAAAGAAGGCAAGGATTACTTAGTTTTATCTTCGTCATTTTGTGTCGAAGAAAAAAAAATATTTATACAAATGCGAACCTGACTTAATCAAAATAGCCTAATTCTGTCACTAATGCTTTCCCCCAGTCAATGGATGAGACACAATTACAATAACAATACACAAGTAACAAATCATGCAAAACCCTCGCACATTTTTACAAACATAAATACAATGAATATCCATTCATGCACACACCACACACCAGTCTGATGTCTATAGTTAGTTTAGGCTCTGTCACGGCACCAATTTTGTCAAGTAGCTATCTAGACATTTAATTAATTAAACTATTACCTCTAATCACGAATGAAAAGCAAAACAAATCAGATACCATTATTGAATTAATTGCGTTGTGTTCTTAGATATTCACCCAGGAAATTAAAATTTTACCTAAACAACAATCAGCATGGTGTGCCATGTCTGCAGGAAATAATACTCAGGAAATATACAATCATAGACATTAGATTTATTATAACAAAATTAGGTATAAACAAATGAATTAACATTGACTAATTGCAAACCAGGGGCTCCACCAATATCATTCTAATACATATACACATAATACTTAGATTTAACTTAACACAATACATTAGATATTATAGAAAATAAATCAATTCTTGTAATTTAACTTTCACTCATATTTATCACAAGCAATTTAAATACAAAAAGGGACGAGGCACTAAATTCTGTCTGTTGAGTTCATACGCAAAAGGACGGAGGAATGTTCGCTAAACTCGCACTGAACAATCAATATCACTTTAGAGTTATTCAGAATCTGTCTCAGAATGCTGAATACATTAAAAACACAGTGTTCAAAGGAAGAGATATAATATTGCAAAGAAAAATCACACATTGAAATGTGTACTCATCTCTATCTAGTTCTTCTTGGAACGTAGAATCTCTCCCTGCAAATAAATCTCGTCTGCAACGGCAAATTTTCGAATAGTCCTGGTCTTCAGCGTCAACGGTGGTTCCATTACGTAGCAGGATTTGAGTTTTTCTTTGCTGTTAAATGCTGCCAAAAGCTGATCAGGAGGGATTCGTTTTCAAGCAGAATTCAATACCACGAGGCAGCAGACCTCCTCTTCTTTACAGAATACAATTGCTATCCCTCCATCGTCCTGTCTCCGTCCAAAAAAAAAGCCACTTGTTCTGTCCACCACCGCTTATAAGCACAAATAATGACCGCGTCATAGCTGACGTCATTCCAGGCTTCGAGTGGTCGAGATCCCGGCTCCAGACGGGGTGACCAGAGCCTGAGGCTCAATTCGTACTTCATGGGGTCCGCCATCTTCTACCGTGACCACACCGGAAGTCAAACAACAACCCCTACCAAGAACTGAGTTTGAATGAAAATGGCACAACTTAAGACTTTTCTTTCTTCTCTTCCTCTTTTCTTTTTATTATTATAATTATTATTATTAATCAGGATTTGAAAATGTTTCACACATAATTTAACAAATTGCAACTTTATGAATATCGAAATACAATGACAAAACAAAACAAAAAATATATATATAATTTGCAACCAAATTTAAACACATAATACATAAATTTACACATTTCCCATCAATTTCCTAATTACGTCTCATTCACTGAGTGGGTGGATGACAGCGCCACAACACGTCTACAAACATGCCATCATTTCAGACGTTCTTTTTCTCTTGCTGGAGAAATAGTACACGTTTACAACGTCATCACATCGCAAATTTCTAATAAAAAGAAGCAACAATGCTAATCGTGCTTGACGTGAGAAACTTGCTGGATGTAAACATTGTTTCTTAAAAGTTAAAAATCCTCACTGCTCTTGATAATTACCACTGCACACGAAATCAGAGTTTAATGAAATGACTGTGGATTCCGTGGAAGATCACGTCGCAAATAGCGCCGTTTTAACTGAAAAATGAACAAAATACCAGGAATATTCGAGAAGGTGCGTCCTTCTTTCATTTCTCAATGTTAATCACGAGGCGATAACTTTGGAAACAACTTTAATTCATTCTATGAACTAAATAAATGGGATTATATACCGATGTGTGATTTCGTTGTGTTAACTTTCTTTTCATTATAGAGAGGACGATTAGGATATTTAGAATATTATTATCACCCTATTTTATTGTCAAAACAGTATGAAAAACTTTATATATATTTATAGTAAGATTTCGATAATTTTACGGGCTAATACTTAGGATAGCTCATATGATAATTTTATAGCTCATATGATAATTAATTATATTCTACAATAAAATGTCAGAATTTGTAATGCAAGACATTCTAACAATGTTTTTGTCTGCTTTCTTTATGAGCCCCAATTCCTGTGTATTTATTAATTTAGATTACATCTAAACCTTCCTTTTTTTTGTCAAACCTAATATTTTTTTCATAAATTTATTGGTCAATTTATTTCCTCAATAATTCTTAAATTCTTTCAATTTATTTCCTCAATAATTCTTAAATTTGTTCAATTTATTTCCTCATTAATTGTGAAATTCGTTCAATTTATTTCTTCAATAATAATTAATAGTTTCCTTTAGAATATCCTATAATATTCAAATCATGCTTTTCTTGAAAATAATGATTTTTTTTTATTATTTTATTTTAAAGGTTATAAACAATTTCGAAAACAATTTTGAATTTAGTTCTGTAATTTTCCGAAATCGAAGTACAGCTGTTGCATAAAGATCTATTACGATCTTGAATTTATGTATTAAAAACTTTCAATTGAATTTCTGAACACCTTTTTTTATTCATTTATTTTTTGCTAACTCACGTTATAGTAACAGTCATAATTCTTAGAGTCCTTTTCAGAATATAATGAAATTTTAATTGCAACTTTTTGATATTGTTATGTTTTCATGATGTATTAATTTTAACTGTATCTTTTCAATAATGATTAAAGTAAAAAGTTCTAAATATATTCCTTTAGAGATGAATTATTGTTTTATGTTAAAATTTTTAATATTTTTTTTTATGAATTTTTTTCTCTAACTTTCTCGATTGGGGAAACTAAGTATAATTTAAAATATTATAGTTTATGCTCATCATTATGCTTTATAAATATATTTTATGCTCAAAGAATGTATAATAGATATTTATATAAGTGAAAATGATATGTTTTTTATATTTTTATATTATTTAATAAGAATATAAAAACTCTATAATTTTTTTGTTCTAATACAGCTGTCAAACACTTAGACAGTTGTCTTTGATGACTTAAGGCAAGCTCTGCACCGACATTACTCTCTCAGCACGACCCAGGATGTGCGTGCAGCTTGAAGATAAGCTACGGACGCGGAGTAACACTGTAGGGGTAGTATTACTCCATCCTCTCTACGATCATATTAGACAGGGACCTACGATTTTAAAGGGGATTCCGAACCCCTACAAACATCCATGGCACAGACGGAACTCGAACTCGAAACCTGTGGTACCCAGCACCAGCCACTCGGCTATCAAGCCCCTTTATTTAAATTTTTTTTCTCGTATTTTTTATCTAACTTTCTCGATTAGTGAAACTAAGGTATGTTTTACAATATCATCATTTATTTTTACCCCAAAGAATGCGTAATAGCTATATGTCTACTTATACAAGTAAATATAATATTTTTTTTTATATTCTTTTAGGTGGAATACATATTCTTTCAGTTTTCTTAAAATCAAAAAAAATTAAATACCTACCTACCTACCAGCTACGTGCCTACCTTTGTCCATTCTTGTCAAATTTTAATCAATATTACACATGCATACATCTTAATTTTATGGTATTCAAGATTTTTAAACTTAAATCTATAATAGCTTAAAAGTTATTCCATAAAATATTTTAACTAAATGTGGCAGGTAAACGTAACCCAATTTATGTCCCTAAAACCTGAACTAATTCATGATGAACAGCTGATCACATGGAGATAGGCGTGACCATCATCAATCACCTTTAACTAACTTCTCAATGTAATGCAATTAATTAAAATGGGAAATATGTGATTTTTCCATTCCTTCTCACGACCTATATGCTTCACCACTGGAAGCTTTCTATGGATCATCAAACATCAAAAGTGCACCATGCAATATATTGGACTAAATCCTGGACCAACGAATCGATGCTCCTGAAAATCCTTCGATTCTGTGGGATTTATCTGAACTTTCCACCCTTTCTGCCCTGAATGCGGGGGTGTGCTGTGGCCGTTATGAATATCCTGGCTCTTGTTGGCTGGAGACAAAGGCGGTGGCATTAAATCCGTAGGAATTCCTTTAAATACCCCAGGAAACTGAAGACCGTTTTGTTCACGGCGCACTGATCCGGGAATACCAGATAAACGGAAAACTTTCAAATAATACCACACTAAGCTTTGCTTGCATGGTAAGGGCAATGATTTCATCCTTTTGAAAAGGAATATTTCCAAAATGTTTTATTTGGATAGCTTATAAATAAGGTGTAAGCATTTTTGTTTTACGATACTGGGGTTTTATTTATATGTATTTTAATTACTGATATGTCCACAGCATACTCAAATACGTGCTTACTATAAGGGCATACGTGAATATGTAAAGTATCATACTTGGCCTAGCTCACTGATTTCCTCAAAAACTCTTTCTAGTTTATAATGTAATTCCTAATTATGAGGTTTTGGTTTAGGTTTGGCATCATCTTAATAGTTTTAAGCCATTTGTAGCCTTAATTAGAACGGCCGACACGTTTTCCAACAAGCCCCTGTGGTGTCTGTTTATAATAATAATGTGTTAATTTTATTTATATAAATAAAATTAAAAATTACGTAATTAATACGTCAAAAATATTTAAAGATTCTGACAATATGCAATTAATACTGACAAAAAAACCAATACCATTTTTACAAAAAGAAAAAAAATGATGAATATCTTTTATCCTTTTAAATTGAGATTATTTACTATTGAATACGAATTTCTCCTAATCCCTACTATACTATTTTCCTCTTAAACCTCATTATAATATTTTCCTCCTAACTGCCATTATAATATTTTCCTCCTAATCGTTATGTTTTCACCTTAGTTCTTATTATAATATTTTTTCCTCAATCCCATTATAATATTTTCCTCATAAAACTCATTAATATATTTTTCTTCTAATCCTCATCATTATATTTTCTTCCCAATTACTATAGGTGAGAAAAACCAAGTCAATTCACGCATAAATATTTCAAATAGAAATAAAAAATGTTTAGCAGAAACGAATACCAATTTATCAGCTTCACACCACATCTATCATAATTTTTTTTTTTACTTTTAATGCAGCTGGCAAATAGACCGTGATCTTTCGCCATATGGGCTGCGCCGATGTTACTCACTTTGCATTACCCAGGGGGCTCGTGTCACTTAATGGTAAGCCACGGACGCGGAGTAACAATACCCTCCCAGCGCCTTACGATCCTATTAGGACCGGGACCTACGGCTTAAAGTGGATTCCGAACCACTATAAACACCCATGGCAAAGCCGGGATTTGAACCCGATACCTGTGGTACCGAACGCCAGAGCGCTAGCCATTCGGTCATCAGGCCCACATCTATCATAATAATCAATGATACACTGGAAAAAACCCTATATTTTTACCTAACAGAGTTCAGAATCAAACGAATTTTCCAGCTATTATTTACCAGGGAAAAAAATCAATGTCAAATCTTATGGACCTGTTTTCGTGCATACGATCTGAGATGTGTCTCTCATATTATTTTATTTTACTTATCAAATAAGAAAAATGCATTAATCCTTCAATAGTGAACTTTGATTTCTTGTAATTTTTCAATGTACTGTTTCTTTACTATTTGTTCATTTATATACTTATAAAAGCAAAACTTAACGATCAGAAAACCGTGGCGTTCATGTATCACATATTTATACAAAATTACATCATACCACATCTATTATTTTTATATACCAAATATATATTAGACACATATTATTTTTATTTCTAAAGTTTATTTATTGTAATTTATAACAGAACAGGCAATGGAGAAACAGGCATTCTTTAAGTGATTTTATACGATTTAAAAATATTAGAGAACTAATTAAAAACAACATCGTCTTCATATCTGGCTCAACAGCCCATGGTAGGCCAACGCCTACTTGCAGATTTCGAATCACGAGAAATTTTTTTCTTTTTACTGAGTAGGTAGGTAGGTTTTCCTACGCCAATGGATTCTGAACCACTACAAGCATCCATGGCACCGCCGGGACTATAACCAGACATCTGGGGTACCCATCGCCAGAGTTCTAATCTCTCTGCTATTAGGCCCTTATTCCTTATATACTACTATTAATAATAAAAAATAGTAATAAAAATATTTTTAACAATTTAATATAAGCTAGTAATATAAAAATATTTTTTTAAGTCAATTCCTACTTTTCCCCCCTATATTACAGAAAAGTCCGTTGCAAATAAAGTTGAAATTCTCCTCTTACATTTGACGCCATCTATTATTAGATGCATGCAACTTAAATAAAAAAAAACTAAAATTAATTAATTAAATTTAATTAATGAATTAATAATTGAAAACACTGTATTCACATCCAGTGTCATCCACTACAAGTTCCAAAAATGTATTTGAACTTGAGTGGATGAATAAAAAGTGTTTTTATTAACGATTGAAAATTTGAACAAGATATATATAGGGAGAGTGTGAACTAATAGTAGGAATTGAAAAAATTATCCAACGACCAATAGATAAATGTTTGGTTTCCTCAAGATTATGAATCCCTATGAAGTTGTAATAAATAATTGTTTGACATTAGTACGTATTGGAGAATCAATGTGTGTTTTTCAATCATATTTATTGATATGCATTAGACATACTAACAAAGAAGCTATTATGTTAATATTAGCATGAAAATTATTATAGAAAGTGCATACGAGAAGAAGAAGATTAACGAATGTTCGATACACAAATAATTAATTTAACATTCTGCAACAATTCAGAGGATTTAAGAAACATGGAGCACTAATTTGTTTTTCCTTGCTTTGTAATTTACTGTTGAAAGAAGCCTTATTTATAAATGCCAAATATAATCGTTGATATTAATTGCCCAACCACGGATTATTTAATACAATGGCCGTGTCCCTGATTGATTTTCTGATATGCGGTGAAGAAATATCGCCTACACGGCTTTTAAGGGAAATTCCCCGCATTTTCCTTACTCGTCTGGGACAAAGCAGGGAAATCTCTCTCCAGACTGCCTGGCTGTAGATGCGAGACACTCACAGATGTTGTTGTCATAATCATATTGGATGCAATGCAAGAAACTAAAGTATTTTATATTTTGCAATCTAGTTTATATTTGAGCAATAAATTGCGTATGCTATCATCTTGGAGCCCTGGATAGACGAAAGAATTAAAAAGTAAAGTAGAAAGTAATAAACAAATAATAAGTAGTAAGCGATAATCGTTTAATTATAATAATACATTAATCTTCAACTAATAAGAATAAATATATGGCTGGAATTTTGTATGTAATAAGGATCTGTTTTTAAAAATTTATTTATGAAAAATAATGTATTGTTGGCAGATTTTCTTTTGGGTTTTTTTTTTTTTTTTTTTTTTTTTGTACAGATGTGAGCTATATGTTCCATTCAAGTATACCATGAATGATAAGGAAATATTTCGCCTCCCATGAAGATATTTAGGAATAATAACCCACCATTTGAGTGACAAATGCAAGAAAAAACTCAGAAAACTCACAACCAGTCAGCCAGACTATTTAAGCGAGGCGCTTTAAACAATCTATCACAATTGCCACTAAATCTCCAGGTACCTAAATTCAGTGACAGGAACGTGCATCCCCAGCATATGAGAGTTGCATCTCTTGGATATTACTTCTTGGTAAAGATGTTAACTATTATATAGTTTTTTAAATCACAATGATATCAATTATATTCTTAATTTGTTATTTTCCCATATGGATATTTGTACTCGATGTAATTTGACATCATGATGTCAGATGTATAATTAATGGCTGATACATAATTAACAAGGTGGAACATGGAAGACATACTACTCTGTATCTACATTTTGCCCCCTCAATTTCAAATGGATACCACCAAGGATCTCATCGGGGAGATTTGCATTCTTGTCTACGTCACCTAGAGCCCGACGTAAGAACATCACAGATCATTTCCATTCATAGCATAGTTGCTTAAGTGCTTTAGTATAGTAAGGATTTTACGGATTATGTCCATTCATAGTATAATTATTTAATATTCTTAGCGAAGTAACGACTTTCTCGACCATATCATTATCATATTCATTAATAACATAGTTATTTAATGCCCATTGTCTAGTAAGACTTTTTCAGATCGTGTCTATTCACAGCATAGTCACTTAATGTTCTTGGTTTTGTAAGGACTTCATTTATCATATTCGTTAATAATATAGTCATTTAATGTCCTTTATTTAGTAAGACTTTTCAGATCGTGTCTATTCACAGCATAGTCACTTAATATTATTGGTTCAGTAAAAAAGTAACTTATCGTGCCTATTCATAGCATAGTAATTTAATATCTTTTGCTTAGTTCAACATTTCATTTCCTTAACGTGTCCATTCACAGCCCAGCCATTTAAGTTCTTGGTTTATTAAGAACTTTCTTCGTCGTTTCCATTCAAAGCATATTCAATTAGTTTTCTTGGTTTAGTAAGATTTTAGAGATTGCATCCATTCACAGCACAGTCACTTAATATTCTTTTAGTAAGAACTTCCTGGATCATATCCAATCATAGCATAGTCATTTAATATTCATGGTTTAGTAAGGACTTTCTTTATCGTGCCAATTCATGGAATAGTCTAGCATAGTCAATCCATAGCATCTTTATCGTGTCCATTCATAGTTCCTTTAATTGCCTTGGTTTAATAAGACATTTTAAATCGTGTCCATTAAGGACATTGACATTTTTAATTCCGGTTCTATTCATAGCAAAACTTCTTTAGTTTTATAAAAAGGTTTAATTTATTTATTTTTTAATTCTAAAACGGTTTTAGTTTTAAAATATTATGAAATCTTCATGTATACATTACGATAATCTGAATCCAAGATTCTTCGTCTAAAAGAAAAAATTCCAGAAGAAAAAACTGTTTCTACAAAATATATATCAAAGTATCCTTATACCCTTTTGAAGTATCAAGAAGTATCTATTTCCCAGATAACTTTCTAAGGGGACAGGATATAGCTGTAGATCTAATCGCCTGTGATCCCCCCACATGTCGAAGAGGAATAAAATCATAATCTGCTGCTTTCAAAAGATTAATAAGCTTTACGTGATCCTAAAACTACTTTCAAGTCTCGAGTGCCCTGGAAAAAGAGTTTCAGGTCCGTTAAGATTTCTCTTGATTAGAAGAAAAATCGTTTCCAAACTATTTCCGAGATTAAATGAATCAGATAGTTTGAGATAAAATATCATACTTTGTCTGCTGAGATAACTTTAAAATGTTATTAATATCTGTTTCTTTCTCGGTGCAATACACTCCAATATTTTATGATAGAATATCATACTTTGTCTGTTGAGGTAACTTTAAAATGTTATTAATATCTGTTTCTTTTCCGGTTCAATACACTCCAATATTTTAACTGCAGAAATATATTACGTACTTTTGGTTTAGTAGGGGCTTTCTTTATCGTGTCCATTCATAGCAGAATAATTTAATTTTCTTCGTTTAGTTAAGACATTTCAGATCATGTCAATTCACTTGCATTGACACTTAATATTGTTAGTTTAGTAAGGATTATCTGGATTGTGTCCATTCATAACATAGTCATATAAGTGTTTTGGTTTAGTAAGACTTATAGGTCGGGTCCATTCACAGCATAGCCACTTAATTTTCTTGTTTTAGTAAGAACTTTCTTTATCAAGTCTATTCATAACATATTCATTTGTTTCGTTTTTTGTTTAATAAGACTTTTCAAATCGTGTCCATTCACAGCATAGGCACTTAATCTACTTGACTATGGACTAACTTTGACTTGACTTTGGATCGTTAGCATTCATAGCAGATTCATGTATTTTTCATCCTTTAGTAAGCATTTGCCAATCATGTCATGTTACTTAATATTCTTGGTTTAGTAAGAACTTTTTATTGTATTTTTATTCATAGCATAAGCATATAATTTTCTTGGTTTAGTAAGACATTTAAGATCATACCCATTTACTGCATAATCAATTAGACATTTAACACTCTTGATTTAGTGAGAACTTTCTTTATTGTCCATTCATAGAAAAAATAATTTTCTTTGTTTAATAAGAGATTTCAGACTTGTCCATTCATGACATTGTCTTTTGTGGTTCCGATTCTATTGATAGCATAATTTCTTTAGCTTTATGTTATCCTAAAAATGTTTCAGATTTAAACTATTATTAAATCATTATATACATTTCGATAATCTGAATCCAAGAGGTTTCGTCTAAAAGCAAAACTTCCAGAAGAAGAAAAAATTATTTCTACAAAATCTATATCAAAGTATCCTTATACCCCTTTGAAGTACCAAGAAGTATCTATTTCATAGATTACTTTCTAAGGGGACAGGATATAGCTGTAGATCTAATCGCCTGTGATTCCCCATGTCGAAGAAGAAGAAAAAGAAAATCATAATCTGCTGCTTTCAAAAGATTAATAAGCTTTACGTGATCCTAAAACTACTCTCAAGTCTCGAGTGCCCTGGAAAAAGAGTTTCAGGTCAGTTAAGATTTTTCTTGATTAGAAGAGAAATCGTTTCCAAACTATTTCCGAGATTAAATGAATCAGATAGTTTGAGATAAAATATCATACTTTGTCTGCTGAGATAACTTTAAAATGTTATTAATATCTGTTTCTTTCTCGGTGCAATACACTCCAATATTTTAAATGTAGGAATATATTACGTATTATTGGTTTAGTAAGGACTTTCTTTATCGTGTCCATTCATAACAGAATCATTTAACTGTCTTGGTTTATTTATGACTTTTCAGGTCTTGTCCATTCACAGCATAGCCACTTAATATTTTTAGTTTAGTAAGGACTATCTGAATTGTGTCCATTCAAAACATAGTCATTCAATTTTTTTGGTTTAGTACGAATTGTAGGTCGGGTCCATTCACAGGAAAGCCACTTAATATTCTTGGTTTAGTAAGAACTTTCTATATCATGCCCATTAATAGCATAATCATTACATTTTCTTGGTGTAGTAAGATTTTGCAGATCATGTCTCTTCACAACATAAGAACTTAATATTCTTGATTTAGTAAGAATATTCTAAGTCTCCATTCACAACAGAATCATTTAATTTCCTTCATTTAGTAAGACTTTCCAGATCGTGCCTATTCGCAGCGTAATCACTTAATATTTTTTGTAAGAACTTTCTGGATAGTGTCTATTCGTAGTAGATTCATTTTAATTTTCTCCTTTTAGTAAGATTTTGCAGATTGGGTCTATTTATAACGTAGTCACTTAATATTTTTTGTAAGAACTTTCTGGATAGTGTCTATTCGTAGTAGATTCATTTTAATTTTCTCCTTTTAGTAAGATTTTGCAGATTGGGTTATTTATAACGTAACTTAATATTTTTTGTAAGAACTTTCTGGATAGTGTCTATTATTCGTAGTAGATTCATTTTAATTTTCTCCTTTTAGTAAGATTTTGCAGATTGGGTCTATTTATAACGTAGTCACTTAATATTTTTTGTAAGAACTTTCTGGATAGTGTCTATTCGTAGTAGATTCATTTTAATTTTCTCCTTTTAGTAAGATTTTGCATATTGGGTCTATTTTTAACGTAGTCACTTAATATTCGTAGTTTAGTAAGGACTTTCTTTATTGTGTCCATTTTTAACAGAGTCGTTTAAATTTCTTCGTATAATAAGACAGATCGTACCATTCCCGACATTTTTATTCAGATTCTATTGATAGCGCAATTTCTTTAGCTTTATTTTATCCTAAAAATGTTCAGTTTTAAAATATTATTAAAACATTACGTACATTTCGATAATATGAATCCAAGATTCTTCGTCTAAAAGCAAAACTTCCAAACGAAGAAAAAGAAGAAAAAATGTTTTTACAAAGTATATATCAAAGTATCCCTATAACCCTTTAAAGTACCGAGAAGTATCTATTTCATAGATTACTTTCTAAGGGGACAGGTTATAGCTGTAGATCTAATCGCCTGTGATCCCCCACATGTCGAAGAAGAAGATAAAGAAAATCAGAATCTGCTGCTTTCAAAAGATTAATAAGCTTTACGTGACCCTAAAACTACTCTCAAGTCTCGAGTGCCCTGGAAAAAGAGTTTCAGGTCCGTTAAGATTTTTCTTGATTAGAGGAAAAATCGTTTCTTAACTATTTCTGAGATTGAATGAATCAGATAGTTTCAAAGATGGACTATTATAATGTGTTGAGATAACTTTAAAATATTATTAATATCTATTTCTTTTTTGGTTCAATACACTCCAATGTTTTAAATGTAGAAATATATTGAGCAAGTTTAGTAAGTTTATCAATACATTATATTAAACCTATAATAGTGTAAGATAATATATAAATGTATTATTTTAGTTGTTATTCATTTAAATATATATTTATATATATAAAGGCACACATCTAGGAGTGGTTGGCGGGCTCAGCTTAATGTACTTGGTTTAGTAAGAACTATCTGGAACAAATTCATAGTAGACTCATTTAATTTCCTTCGTTTAGTAAGACTTTGCAAATATCGTGTCTATTCACACCACAATCACATAGTTACTTAACATTATTGGTTTATAAGGACTTTTTTTATCCTGTTCATCCATAACATAGTAATTATTTATTTTTGTTTTTCTGTATAGTAAGACTTTTCAAATCGCGTCCCTTCACAGCATAGTCACTTAATTTTCTTGATTTAGTATGAATTATTTCGATCGTGATCATTCATAACAGATTCATTTATTTTTCTTCCTTTAGTAAGATTTTGCAAACCCTGCCCATTCATAGCATAGTCACTTAACATTCTTGGTTTAGTAAGAACTTTCTTTATTGTGTCTATTCATAGCATAATCATTTAATTTTCTTGATTTAGTAGGACATTTAAGATCATGATCATTTACAGAATAATCACTTAGTCACTTAACATTCTTGGTTCAGTGAAAACTATCTTTATCGTGTCCGTTCATAGAAAAAAAAATTAATTTTCTTGATTTAATAATTCATTTTAGATCATGTCCATTCACGACATTGTAATTTTTTTATTTCGGTTCTATTCATAACATAACTACTTTAGTTTTATTCTATTCTAAAAAGGTTTTAGTTTTAAAATATTATTACAGCATTATGTACATTTCAATAATCTGAATCTAAGATTCTTCGTCTAAAAGCAAAACTTCCTGAAGAAGAAGAAGAAAATTGTTTCCACAAAATATATATCAAAGTATCCTTATACCCTTTTGAAGTTCCAAGAAGTATCTATTTCATAGATTACTTTCTAAAGGGGACGGATATAGCACATGTCGAAGAAGAAGAAAATCAGAACTTGCTGCTTTCAAAAGATTAATAAGCTTTACGTGATCCTAAAACTACTCTCAAGTCTCGAGTGTCCTGGAAAAAGAGTTTTGGGTCCGTTAAGATTTCTCTTGATTAGAAGAAAAATCGTTTCTTAACTATTTCCGAGATTAAATGAATCAGATAGTTTTAGAGATAAAATATCATACTTTGTCTGTTGAGATAACTTTAAAATGTTATTAATATCTGTCTCTTTTCCAGTTCAATACACTCCAAAATTTCAAATGCAGAAATATATATATATATATATATATAAACAAAAAATAACCCGTAAAAAAACATTTACTTTTGGTGAATCCCTCACCAATTGTATGTGGTAATGATAAAAAATAACTTGGAATGATTTTCTTTTATTTTCGACTCACATTTACATTTGGTGTAATAATTAAAAAATATATATAAATTTACTAAGTCAGATTGTTTCATTATAGGTAACCTATACAAAATAGTTGGATTATAAAATATTTCTAAATACCCATGCAAGCAACTGCTGCAAAGCGTAAGTTTTACTGCACGCAATTAATTCACAAATCTTCCTATTGATTATTTAATGCCAAACAACATATTTCCCTTAAAATCTTCCGCAAGTTTCCACTCTGTTTAATTCATCCCGTCCATTGTCCGGGACCCACAAAAGACCATTCTTTAAACAGCCAATCAGTTTCGATTTCCTGAAGGCCGGTGTCGCAAAATTGGTGGAAATATAATTAGAATACTTGCACTAATTCATAGCCACCGGAAACACACCGTCTGGCTTCCAGGTTGCGCTGTTCGAAACTTATTTGGGGGACAGAAACCCTTTTCCGAATAATTAAGTAAAACGTTCTTGGTTCTCCGAAATTTGTCGCTGTGGTTCTGGGCTGATGGTGTGGTGTTGCAACGATCATTGCATCCAATGTTGAGGATTTGTGTGATTGCACATTACATGCGACATGTCCGTTTTAGTGATTTGGTTTGATGTGGTTTAGACATAATTGCATATGGCTCCTTGTCTCTTCAGAACAGTTTATAAAAGTATTCTTGTAATGTATTACTAATTGCTATTGTCATTTAAGAATAGAATATTGTTTTGGTACACGGTTCTTGATAAACTCAAAAAATTAAGTGGGAAGAAAATAAAATAGCTGAATGAAAAAATGGATTTTAAATGATATGAGATAAGGTGTGATATTTGATGCGATTTCCTAAATTTTATGATGTTTCCTATGTGTGATGTATGATGCAAATAGAATGTTTAATTGTAATATGATGTATTATGATGCATTATTTATGAATATATTGTATGATTATCTGATATTGTAATGCATGATGTGATATTATATGTGGTTTATTGGGATTTGTTATTTGCGGATATGATGTATAAATATATGTGATTGTATTGTATGATGTGATGCGATATTTGTGAATGTGTTTTTGATGTGATACAATATGATATATGATGTGATGCAACATGATATGTGATGTGACGCATGGTGGATGTGTTAATCTAATATGAAGTGTGTTGCGATCTGTTATATCTATGTGATGTTATGTGTGATATGTTAATCTATTATGAAATGTTCTGTTATATGTATTTGTTCGCGCCTGCTAGCGTGGATACCCCTAACGGAGAAAAAATTGTATGTAAGCGCCTGCAATTGTACAGTCTGATGTGTGCTTTAGAGCGAGAACAGTATCTGATCTGCTATATGTATGTGAAAAGATATTTGATGTGGTACAGGAAGTGATATAATATGATGCATATAAAGATTACAATCAAACAGTGGTGTATTCCCATCTTCATTGAATTGGGTCGATCTTCTTCCAATAGTCTGTATTCCCACATGTTAAATTGAAATATATGTATTAAATTGAAGTATAGCGAACGTTTTCCAATTTCTTTTTACTATTCTCTAGTTGTTTCGATTTTTTTTTTATGTCAGGTAGCTAAATTGTGCAAATTTAGTTATCAGAGATGATTCCCTTGTAAGTAGAAAAGCATATAGTATATTTTATCCAAAGAGTCTGAAAATTTATAATGTTCTTGTACTGTTGGCATCTTTATGAGGGTGGACACGTACTTTGTGCGATAAGGTCATCCAAACTGTTTGAAAAAATAATGATTTCTTGAATAGATGATAGAAATAACTTATTTGCCTTTGGGCGATGTGATAGAGAACAACCAGAAAACTCTTACCATACTGCCCAGTCTTTCTAGGTGAGGTTCACAATACACCAGGACGCTTCAGCAAACAGGGTGGATAGCTAGTTAAGTTTCGAGTTAAAGGAATCGAAAAAAATCTAAAGTTCGAAACACGAAAAGGAAGTCAAAATGAATCTGTAAACTTGAAAGTCCATCCGATCTGCTGAAGGAGGAAGAGGAAGGTTGCGAATTATCCAGGAAAATAATCCTGGAGTCTTCTGCTCCATATTGTGATGACCAAATTCGGAAACAATACTTCCCTCACTGTAATGTATTTCTGTAAAAGTGTAATTTACAACTGCTACTCTCTACCATCTGCCTCTCTATGGTAAACTAGTTTTAGAATTTCTTCAAAATAATAAATCCTTTAGATGTAACAGACCCCTAAAGAACACTTTCTGAATTGGTTTGAAATTGGACTTCTTTTGGGAAAATCTCTGTGCCGTGGGCGATTTATCAAGATATTTCAACACTGGGAAAAATGTTACCGGGAAAATTGGAATCCATATATGCTTGAAAACTATTGCTGGACACTAAAAAAGGATGTCCTTCAAACAAAATACAGTATAAAATCTTTAAAAACATTTTGGTTTAGTGTAAGTAAATTAAATAAAACTAGTTATTTTACAACAGTTTGAACTTTTTAATTCGGTATTACAAAAAAAATGCTATTTAAATTTGAATTCTCAGCAAAGTAGTCCCACAACAAACAGTCATTCTAATATTTTTAACAAAAAAAGTTATGTCGATCTGTATTATTTGTGTAGAACGATGGATATTTGCATCTGTAACTTACATATACTTGACAGTGTTGTTAAGAAAAAGTAAGAATAGAGCATCGTAAGAAAAAAGGAATACTAAGAAAAGTATGATAAGAATAGAAGGCCGTCCAGGAAGTGTGCTTGACAAGAAGAGCCGACTTTTGGAGTATGAACGAAGAGAACTTGTTGGTTGTAGAGGGTAGTTATGATCGTGGAGATTTGAGAAGGTCGCAAAGATCCATTCAGTTAAACAAAGTGTAGCTGTCTCCAAGTATTTTGTTCATATGTTAGATTGTATCTATAAATATTTCCTTGTGGTTTTTTTTTTATATTGATTGTTGAATAGCTTTTACATTGCACATAAGCTCATCAATAAACAGTGCATTATGTTGAACATTTTTTGTATTGCAGATAAGCGCATCAATAAACATTATGTTGAGTAGTTTTTCGTTGCAGATAAGCTCATCAATAAAAGTTACTTTGAATAGTTTTTGTGTTGCAGATAATTCCTTCAATAAATGTTATGTTGAGTAGTTTTTAAATTGTATATAAGCTCATCAATAATCGATGCGTTATGTTGAATAGTTTTTGTATTACAGATAATCTCATCAATAAATATTGTTGAATGGTTTTTTCGTTGCATATAAGTTCTTCAATAAACTTTATGTTGAGTAGATTTTGTGTTTGAGATAAGCTCACAAACATACGTTATGTCTAGTAGTTTTTTTTACAGATAAGCTCATTAATATACAATATGTCGAGTAGTTTTTAAATTGCATATAAGCTCATCAATAAACGTTATGTTGAATAGTTTCTGTATTGCATATATAAACGTTAGAGTACTTTTTAAGTAGTTTTTTCCATTGAGTAGTTTTTAAGTAGTTTTTTCATATTGAGTAGCTTTTAAATTGTATATAAGTTCATGAATAAACATTATGTTGAGCAAATTTTGAGTTGCAGATAAGTTCTTCAAGAAACGTTATGTTGAGTAGTTTTTAGGTTGTATATAAGATCATCAATACATGTTGTGTTGTATTTGGAGATATTTATATATTAATCAACTGTATTTACATTCCAAAGTCATGTGAAGAACTATTAGAAAAATTAAACATTTGACGTTTTGCTACTACCGTGCATTACAAAAGCATTAACAATGCAGAAATTCAGTTTTTTTAATTACTTTAAAGAGAAAACTCAAAAAATGGTCATGAATTAACCTTTTTTTTTTGTAAAATAAGAATATTATTTAATCATAAGAAATACGAATACTATACACTTTTATCAATTTGACATTTTATCTTTCTCGAAATAATATATATTCTACAAATCTTAATAAAATATAAACTTTAAATCTTTAAAGATATAAACTTGAGATATTCATATTATATGATCCGAAAACGAATTAACTTTTAAAAGATTTTGTACATTTGAACTTTTAATACTTTAGAAATTCTGATTTATGATATCAAAAACTTTTTCAATGCACTTAAAAGAATAATAAATTGAATTTCTGAGATTTTCTTGATAAGTGACGTTTTTTTTCTCTGTTCATAGTAAAAATGCAAAAATCATATCTTTCCCATCCGAGTTTTTATAAGTGTAATTTTAAATTCATATTTGTACATATTTCTTCTATAATACAAAATTATTATAAATTTCCGAAACCAGATATTTTAAGTTTAAGGTTATTTTTTTATATATATATATCTTCTAGAAGTGGTTATTTTTTTATTTTTAAAAATTAAGTTAATTTTATTATTACAATTCGAAATTTATTTTAAAATTCTTTAAAAAATAATAATTTTAAAATAAGTACACATTTTTATACAATCAGCAGTTAATAATAAAAATATTAGTTTAATTTTAAAAAAAAATTAAAATTAAGTTATTTAGTCTGTTACAAAAATTATAAGACCCCTTCAGATATAACTCTTTCTCAACAAATACAATATTTATTATGGTTTTGAAATAATGCATATAAACTGAAACTTTGCAATTTTAATGTAGTATAAAAAAAATTAAATATTTTTTTATATCATGCCAAGCCATTTTTCGTAATCATGTTGTTATATAAATATGAGAGAATTTTGATGAATTCCATATACAGACGATTTGGCAACACGGAAGCAGACTATTTATTACAGACGAGTATTCAGGGATTTAAGTGTAACCTAAATCTGAAATGATCTGAAATAAGAAAGATAGACAAAATCAAAATTATAATCTGTTTGATTTTTTCAATTAATAAAATGCCAAGTAGTAGAGAATTGTTTGAAGCAGAAATGCTGAAAGTTTATTTCAAACAATGGAAAAGTAAAATGTGAACGTGATATAAGTATGATTCTTAATCATTCTTAAAGTGCTAATTGCAATATTTTGAAATCGTAAAAGTTATTCTTCGCTTTAATATGCTCTTTATAAAAAGCTATATTTTATTGAAAACAGAAATAATCTGGTTGGAAAAAAGGCTATTGATAAAATAGACATATTTTCAAGCTTTCAACAAAACTCTGGCAAAGGCGGTACACTCATCAAACAAACAAACAAGTTTATCATGCAATTGTGTGTTGAAATTCTGAAGTCGAATATTGATGCTAAACGTCAGAAACAAAGTAGAAAACCACGACTACTGAAATGTTAAAGAATGAAATATGCTACATGGAATAATGTACTAATTTTAAACGAAATAAAAACTTAATTTATAAGTTCCAGGCATAATAACTTTTACTGGTATGACTCAAATATTTCTTCAGTATTCTGCAGGTAAATGACACTCAGTTCAGCAATAGTGTGGGGCTCTTTGCCTTCAATTTTTAAAGGCGATCCTCAAAAAGATGATAGTAAAATAAACTCAGACAGTTATCTTGCAGTGTGATTTTTTCAGACCATTTTTAAGGATTGTCAAAATGAAGATTCCAGATTTGGCCAGAAGAGAAGATTTTGGTCGTGTCTGACCTTTGACCTATATCCTGTGGTGGTGGTTGTCTGTTTCAACAAGTAAAGGTAAACAACGAACGATACATTTGGCATAATAATTGGAATTCTTCATTATGGAGAGAAGATATGTATTGTGGATTTTGATTTTAAAATATTGATAAATCGTGTATTTTACTTTATTCAGAAATATAGTGATACGAAGTCTTACAAAGTATGTTAAAACTTTTTTATTCCTTCCTGTGGTCTTATAATTAGCACTATGGCCCTCTGTCCAGAATCAATTATAATTATCAAGAATAATTATCACTTAGCACTTTCGGATTCGAGTCCCGATAGGATATGGATTTTTGTTGTGGTTTGAAATCCACTTTAAACAAAGGTCCAGGTTTAATAAGAATATAGAGAGTTGGGCGTAGGACTGACAATTCTTCCCATAAAAAGGAAACCTCTCCTTCCTAGAAATCTGCCTGTAGACAGACGGCCTTGGTCAACCATAAGGAGTTTGCTCCAATGAAGAAGATCTTCCTTTACAGGTATTTATTTTTGCCTCTTTTTTTGTTAAATATTGTTTTTTGTATTTTTACTGAATGAATTTGTTGCATACTATTGGGCTATAAATGGCAAGATTATAATTTCAGTTTTTGCCAAGAACTTAAATATTGAAAACCGAAATTACTTATTCCCCAACCCAGTTATCGCTAAGTTTTGTTGAAGATTTCAAGAACTGACAAAGTTATAATTCTGAATCAAATATTTCACGAATCACTTAAATAGTACAAAAATGTCTCCTGGTCTTATACTTTTGTAACATATTGTGTATATTATAACAAGAATTTTTGTTATCAGAGGAAAGTATATTTTGATAACAATGAAATATGTTGTGGTTATTACCCTTACTGGTAGATTTTCCAGCTTCTAGTTTCTTCTTGTCTACCTCTAGAATGAGCATTAGAAATTCTAGTTCGATTATACTTGTGAGGTTTTGAACTAGGTGTCCCAAATTTGGTATCCATGAGCACTATTATGTTACAGAAGATGGATGCTCTGACATTTTTTGTAATGATTTTGACTTTATCCATGGATTAAATGAAAAAAAAGAGACATGAATGACATCAATTCAGAGAAGGTTTTCATTTATCGCCTGCATCATTAAAATTATTCTTTTCTTTAATATGTCCTTTTATCGAAGACAGTACTTTTTGTTTTTTACGAATATAATTACTATTATTCGATTATTGAAAAAAAATCTGAAAAGATATTTTTAATATTCCTGTAAGTTAAATAAGTGGCATAATTAATAAACAATATATCAGTTAAAATTACGTACGAAAGTGGAAAGGGTAAAAAAAACATACCCAACACAGGTGCATACCACTTTTATTACATCAAGAATAGTACCTCGTGTTTTTATCCACAAAATATATGGGTATTGTTTTTTGGGTTAGGTTAGCTGTCGTTGCTAAAACCGTCGAAGGCGGTCAACAGTATCCTGGACCACTCTCAATGTTTCTTATTGGTGTATTTATTTTTTTAATTACTTTTACAAGCTATTCTTGTTGGTTTATTTAATTTTCTTTCACATGATTTTTTTTAAAATCGCCTGGAATTTTTTTTTATATATAAATTTCTTTAACGTTTATTTATTTATTTTTTTCATAAAATCGTTTATGTAGTTATTTTTCTCATTTCTGTAGTTTTTAAAATTCTGTAATCTTTATTATTACATGCAACTCATTTCAGCAACATCTACACTTTTGAAATGTTTGTTATTTTTCCTTTTATAATTTTATTAAATAAATAGTTCTTTTGTTTAAAAAATGGGCATTTAATTATCTATTTTTTTTTATTAACTCAAAGAGCATGAGACTAAAATTTTTCAATGAAGGAGCTAGTGGCCGCTACTCGGCCAAGGATCTCCGTATTAATCTACAATAAGAGAATTCTCTAGTTTTTTTTTTGCTTTTTTGAAATTTTTAATTTTGTATTTAATCCGTTTTCTTTTTTTCAAATTCGAATGATAACTGATGAACATAATTTATTTCTTGCATCTGATTTATTGATACTTTTTTTTCTTTGCTGGTTTAAAATTATTGCTATAAGTTTTGTTAATATTTTAAATTCTAAATTTTATGAAAGATATAAACCAACCTATTAAATTTTTTAAATTCTAATTTTTGAATTAACTATAGCAAAATCTTAAAATCTCTGTAAAAATGAGTTAACGCCAAAGCATGTTTCATGGTATAAGATAACGTTTAAAGTTCTATGTAGCACCTGCGTAATGTTATATCAGCATAAACTGTTGTATGTAAATTATATGTAGTTACAGTTGATGAAGGGTGGATATATTTATCTGATCGTAATAAAAAAACAAATCTATTTACTACCGAAAAAAGAGGGGAAAAATATTTAAAATAATGATTCAAAGAAAACAGGGAAAGTTTTACTAAAAGTTTTTTCGACTATTATTGCATGCACTTATAAAATATATCTTAATCTAAGGAAAGTAGAAAGAGCAATTCAAGCTCATTTTGATATTTATCAAAAATGTGTTTTAACACCTATTTTCAAAGAAGACATTCCATCACTTTACCCAAACAATCTTCAATGTGTTGAATTCCATTAGCATAAGCTGCCTAGACATATTTCTAAATATACTGCTCTTTATTTGGAAAAGAAGGCGGAAATGAGGCTATCTCTTTTTAAATGCATTTCACTCATGTCCCCCATCCGCCCTTGACATGTCTGCCACTGCCATGGACCAGTGTGCATTTGGACTTTCAAGCACTTTTGATAAGCGGCCTTAAAAAAAGATTGGATGAACTGCGGATAATTGTGGTGGAAGAATGGAACAAAATCAATCATGGTATTTTAGAAATGCTCATCTGTATTGGAAATCCACATGCTATATAATAGTTCAGCAAAACGGTTATCTGACTGAACATATAAAAAAATGAAATTTTTATAATTTTTAGAAACCCTCCTCTATATTTTGAGAAGCCCAGTTAGTTCTTGTGTAACATTTGCAGCTAGCATGTAAAGGGAAGTTCAAATTGCAGTTTCAGAATATAGGATATTGATGAAGAATGTTACATCGTCTGTAGAAGATCTCGCATCTGCATAGTCAAGCAACCTCGTTTTCTTCCAGCTGACACGCAAATGTGGCTCAGTCTCCACTAAATTTTCTCCAAGGATTTAATAGGCCATCCCTTCAATACAGCTCTAAGCTATTCGTAGCATACATAAGTATATGAGATATACATTTCGTCAGACTGCCTGGTTTTAATTGCCAGGATTTTCTTCTATACCATTGTGACCTGATGGCCAATTGGTTGCCGGTCTGGACTTCGGTACGACAGGCTTCAGGCTCAAATCCTGGTGGTAGCAGGTATATTTTTAGTGGTTCGGAATCCACTTTAAACTATAGGTCCAGGTCTGTTTAGCCCTCGTGTGCACAAGATGACCGTAGAGAGAAAATCCAATATAAAAGATGCGTAAATGCAGATAGCGTCCCCTAAAAAGTCTTCCCAGAAAACAATGTTCTTCCATCAATGCGAGTCTAGGGAAAGTTTGTAGCTAAGACAAAATCCACCAATGCTAAAAAAAAACGGTTTTATAGAAATTTAAAAAAAAAATTAAGTTTTATATACACATTTTTTTTTTTTTTTTTTTTTTTGGCACTGCCTAAAAATTTTCATTTATATTTTTATTTTACTTTTCGTGAAGTAGCTGGAATCTTTTTCAAGCTGCAATCCGCATAACTGAACAAAAAGATAGAGAAAAATGTCCTCGCAAATTAAAGGACATAATCTTCTCCAAATTCTTGGAATTCTCGCAGATTTGCATCGCTTTAGCTTGTCAAGATAATAACAAAATCCTAACTAAAAAACGTGTCTTTTGAGCTCACAGACGGAAAGGCGAAAAACTTAATAAATTATTAAAAAAAGAAAAAACATTAAGAACTGAGCTCATGAAAAGGATCTTTGAGAACTGACTTTTGACTTTGGTGGGATTAAAAACACATCAAAGGATTCAAAACATTTATGAGTGAGAAGGTCTCTACCAGATTACAGACAACTTCAGAAGTTGTTGAGGATACGTTTCATGGCGCTACTGACTTTACTTTGGAATGTTTTGCTTCATTTAAAGACGAGGGAGAAATTTTTGTTACTTATTTTCAATAGTAGATGGTTACAATTATTAAGTTTGTAATTGTCAGTAATGGAACTTGAAATTTTTTTTAATGGAAGGTATGAATTATATTTAAGAGATTCTTTAACTCGATATATACGTATTTTTGTATGCACGTAATTTAATATAAATTAAATATAACACTTAGCTTTTTATTTTTTTCTGGTATATTATTCTTTATCCTTGTGTATTGCTAAATAATTACAAACAAAATTGAATCCGTTCTTTTTTAATAAAAAAAATTCATTTTTTGCGTAGCACAACTCACTGAGGCTACCTGGTAGCATCTGGTGCCATCTGTTGGCGTGATTTACAATTGTTTTTTTAATTAAAGTGAATTGTTAAAAAATTACACTTTACTGTTTTAAATTTTCAAATTTTTGTAGTTTGTGTGATTGTTTTTTTTTAAATATATTTTTGTTGGTTTCAAATATTCTGTTTATACAAGCTTATTTATAATTTATTTTCTATATTTTTTATTAATAAGTAATTATCATACTATTATTATTATTATTATTATTATTATTTTGCGATTTTATAAACCAATTTTATAAACCAATTGTTATTCGTAATTGTTATCAGTGTGTTGATTCCATCGTTGAGATTTTCTCTTAATTTTTTAATTTCTACGTCCTTTTTTCACTTAATAGAATTTACCAAACTAAAATTCAAATCTCAAAAAAAATATATAATAAATTATTTTTTATCAAAGTGTTTCATAAAAGTGGAAATTATTACGAAAATAACGGAAATTAGGAATTTAGGATGATGGACATATCCATGAAAATTTTAATTCAATCAATGAAAATAAAACTCGATTAAAAGTCAGCAATGCGGGATCAGTGAGAAAAGGGAATTAATTTTTCCTCTATAAAGTTTGTTAGCCCCGAATTTCCCCCATTTCTTAGCAAAATCTCTTAAATAATGAGATTGCAGGACCAGTTATTTAAGATATTTCTCTACTTAAATAGCGGGATTATAGTTCTGTTCGAATCACAGAATGTGACAGTTTCATTTTACTTTTTTAATTGATTATATAAATGTTTACTACTTTATTGCCAAAACAGTACTTCCAAGAAAAATTTTCATATTCTTGCATTACAAGTAAATATCTAGTTCAATTCCTGCTATACAAATAATTCCATATACCCAATCGACAGCTTTCATTATATTTCTGCTAAGTCATGCAGTTGTCAAGTTTGTCATGTAGTTGTAGCAGAGAAGGGATTTCATCATCGAATATTATTTAAAAACTTTGTCTTTCGCTACGATACGTATGGGTTTGAAAACTAGTTCATAGCGAGAAACAAACAAATCAAGCTGCCGATTCGAAATTTGTGAAGACATTTAAAGAATCAACGGACAAGCGTCAAAGTTGTAATCCTAAAAGGGAAGAAAGGGTCACAGAAAAATTTGAGAAACGCTTGTTTCAATGTCTTAGAAAATTATTGAAAAGTCTATCCAGCCAGATTGGAGGTCTTACGAAACATATCATAAATTTCAAGAAAATTAAATTCCATGTGCACAATGAGGAAATTGTATATGAAATGAAAGGAACTGATAACATTAAGCTCTTATTTTATTAGTGTGTTTAATTCATGATTAATATTTCCTCTTAATTGCTTTATACTTTTCATCTATTTTAAAAAAGGCAATCGTGATTCAATATTTAGAATCATAATCGATTATTACAAATCTATAATTTTAAATATTTGAATTCATTTATTTAAAAATAATTATTATATGAAAATAGAGAAATACTGACATTTGGATCAAACTATATTTTATCATAAGTAAAAGTTTGTTTACTAAAAATGTACTGAAGAAACTGTGTAATAACTACAGAAAAATTCACTTTTATTTCATTATTGTGCGAATTGTTAAATATTTTATTTTACATATTTTATTATATAAGCAATATAGTCTAGACGGATATATATAATTTCATTTATTATATTTAACTGTAAACAATGCAGTATAAAAATCTGTACTTCCTTCGACAGAATTTCAAATGATTAATATGTTTTTACTTTAAGAAGGTAGATGCCTTTTTTTTTTTTAATTTTAATAAAAAATCTAGATTTGAAATACAAATTACCGAGAATCTTACTGTATAAAATCGCTTATTTTTTATATCTTAGAAATCTTTTTTTTTTTCCTTTTTGCTATTTCAAGACATTATAAATCATAAATCGTCTTACAGATTTCGAAATATAAGTGGCAGAATATCCGAGAATTGTAATTTATCATTCATAATTATGTATATTGTATTACTATAGCATAAAAATGTTCTGTATACTATGCTCTATATTACTATAGCATAAAAATTTAAACTAATCCTCGAATATCGTTAAATAAATGTTCCCCATTAAAAAAAAGAGATTGAAAAAATTATTTTATTTCTTTGTCGGGAAAAAATACAATTTTTATAATATATTGTAAAACAGAATTTATGCGGAACTTTAATGATTTAGATTAAAGTACAAAAACTCGAATTGAATGAGAAAAAATATTTTTGAGTTCATAAAATACATCATTGATTTTTTTTTGGTTAAATCGGAGCGAATAAATATTAGTGTGCAATTCCCACAAAATTAACCAATGAACCATTTTTATAGTATGGTTTTTCTGAAACTTCAGAAATAAGGGGGAAGGAATTAACTCAGGGTTAGTAATCAATTGGTTCAGAATGTTTTGCTAATAGCATATTAACCACTATGGATTATTCTTGGAATGTTAATAATACGCACGAGATTAACAAGATGTATTCTTGTAGATTTTCTAGAAAAACCCGCTTTATTAGGTTATATATTATAACATAATGGTCCTAAAGAAGACTTTAATTTTCAAGCATCATTTATGATATGTTTTATTTTACATGTAATTATTGTAAAAGAAAAAAAGCACTTTATCAGACATGTTAGCTTGATTAATAAGAGAACTATTCAAAGATATTCTCAAATTATAATTCAAAAGAAACTCCCTTTTTGTCCGTACAGAAGGAGTAACATGATTGGATCACAGAATTATCTTCTGGTAGCAGGAGTAAAAGGATTGGATCATAAAGAATGTCTTCTATCATCAAAAGCCACATGATTGGAGGAATATAATTTTCAATTATCCTATGATCCTATAAAAAAAAGAATACCATGATTTTCGTACTATGCCAATTATTCCAGTTCGTAACAACTTAAAAGAAAAAAGTGTAAGTTGTCAGTCAAAATTCAATGATATTGCAGATGAACAAATCGCACTTCCATATGTATAGCATGTTTTATTATAATCGTGCCACACAAAATTTATCCATGTTAAATTTTAAATACAATAAAAGAATAATACGATGAAATGCACTAAATGAAATGTTACAAACATAAGAGCACTGAAGTCATATATATAACAAGTTAATGTGCATTATAAATATCTATATAACATACAGTGTGGCTAGGATTTTTAAGAGGGATCTTATAAAACTATTTCAAGAAAACCCTAAGTATAGTTTTGCACTCATTTGCCCTTCAGTCAAACAATAGGACATTTCAACCCAGGCAATTGTATTTCAATATATTTTTCTTATAGGAAGATGCGGAATAGATATAAAAGCTTTCGATTTGCCATTAGTAGTTGACTTTCGAACCAACTACTCTTAATTCGGAAACCAGACTTGTTATCTACCAGATCTGTCAAGCTCTTCTTATATGTATATTTGACCAATCTAGTCCTCACTATACAAATACTAGGATTATATTTTCCTACCCAAGGCTAGTTTAATCATTGCTATATAAATTTATAAATCAAAATTTTTATATGTATCATGTCATTGAAACTCTCTTTTTAATGTTTATTGCACAAACATGTAATAACTTTTGATAAATAATTTTTTCTTAACCCCTATTTATTTTTTTTTTTTTTTTATTTCACAAACATTTATCTAATCCAGAGTTTTTAAAAAAATAATAATAATAAATAAAGAATAATAATTAATAATTTTTTTAAAATTCATTTGTTATTCTTTTATAATATGTTGTAAAGAGTATTTTTTTTTTAACTCTTTCATTTAAGAGTTATTCTTGGAAATAATTTTTTAACTATTTAAGAATTTATTTTAAAAGAAAAATTTCACAGAGATTTATTTGAAATTAAGAAAATATTCGCGATTAAAATATTTTTTATGAAATTTCCATCTTCAATTTAATTTTCTAAATTTAATTCTAATTTTCATCATACAAACATTCAATTAAATCTTTAATTTAATACTTTTTCTTAATTTTTTTTAATAATATCATTGGAATCTAGAGAAAAAACAAAACCATCTTTGAAAACCTTTTTTTGAAATTTTGAAAAAATTTGGCAACACCCACTACTATTGAAAACCATATTACAGCAAAGCATAAAATAGGAACTTTTTTCAAGGTTTCCGGGAATAGTACATAAGGTTTTGTTTAAAAAAAAAGTGGAAAAAAGAATTTAAAATAATTGTTGCATCTGAAGATTCTAGACAGAAAAAAAAAAAGATTTCATTCATAAAAAAAAGGTGACACAATTTTTTTTTTCTTTACAGACAGAAAAATTATTTCAATAGCTGCCCTTTCACTTATGTATATGTAATAAATTAAAAGTTATTTAATTTACAAACCAATGATTGAGAATATCGAAATTAGAAAAACCCAGAATATTGTAAAGTTTTTAATCTAGTAAAAGTAAATAAAAAAAAGACAAAATAACCTATTTCGATTTAATCTTAAGCATTGATTTTCCCCTCATTGGTGTATTGAGTGTAATCCTAATAGCGGATTGGGTTTATGCATATTGGTGTATTCTATTTCCGTCCAATGATGTATTGAATATTTCGTGTATTGATTTATTGAATTTTTATCCATTGGTGTATTGGGTTTTCCATTGGTGAATTGAGTTTCCGCTCATTGGCGTAGTGAGTTTACAACTAATAGTGGATTGGGTTTATGCATATTGGTGTATTTTGTTTCCGTCCATTGATGTACTGAATCTTTCCTCTATTGAATTTTTGTCTATTGGCGTATTGGATTTTCTTCTATTAGTGTATTTGGTTTCTGCTCATTGACATATTGGGTTTCCATTTAATAGCGTATAAAATATCATATCTGTCCAATTCTATGTATACAATAATTTAGTATAATTCCAATACTATACCGTATTCGTCATATATCATACCACACATTTGTATAAGTTAAATAAAATATTTTTGTCCATATCATATCAGCATTATCATATCATACATAACAGTACCTTTGTCCGTTTAATAAAATATCAGTCCAATTTCATACCATAAAATGTTTTAGTATGAATTCAATACCATACTTTGGTCAAGACAATACCATAAAATATTTTAGTATGAATTCAATACCATCCTTTGGTCAAGACCATACCATATCAGTCAAAACCCATACCATAATTTTCTATAAATTGAACAACTTATCTTTGTCCATACTATACTGTATAAGACAAATACTAAATCATACCATAACTTTGTATAAGTACAATAGCATACCTTTGTGCATATCATATCACAGTCATATGCCATACCATACATTTGTATAAAACCAATATCATACATTTGTCTATACCATATTAGTCATATTGCATACCATACCATACATTTCTTGAATCCAATAATATAGATTGGCTAACACCATATCATGCCAATCGAATAGCTTACAATACCATTGCATAACTCTATATTTTTGGTATAAGTCAAATAAGTTGGACCTGGTACGAATTAAAGATATATACCAAGATGACATCTATAAATATCGTATCACTCGGTATATATATAGAGAGAAATTGCATTAAAATTACTTATTACATAAATGTAAGTCTTAATCCCAGACTTACTCTACGCAGCATTTCATCGCTTTAACTGCAAGACCGTATCGTAGCCAACCAATTTAAATGTTTGGAAAGCTTATCAAGTCCCTTCCGCGAGCTAAGCGAGTATTAGTACCAGCGCCCCACTTTAATATCTTAGAAAGACTAAAGTTGCATTTAGGAAACAAGTGGCTTGTTCTCCATTAGGCAATTAAAATTACATCATCATCTTACGCGGAGATAAGATAAGATTAAAGGCGGCTCCTAATTTATTACCAACATTAATATAAACATGAGATGTCTATGTAATACCATATCAGTCCAATTCCATACCATAAAATACTTTAGTATAAGTTCAATATCATATTTTGTCAAGACCATACCATATCAGTCATAAACCATACTTTTGTATAAGTTCAATACATTACCTTTGTCCATACTATACTACATCAGACATATACTAAACCATATATCTTTGTATAAATCCAATAGCATGCCTTTGTTCATATCATAACACAGTCATATACCCTACCATACCTTTGTATAAGTCCAGTACCATATATTTGTTCATACCATGCAGTATCAGCCAATTATAATATACGTATCAGTCATATACCGAGCCATAGCATACCTTTGTATAAAACTAATGTCATACATTCGTCCATACCCTATCAGTCATATGTCATATCATACCATACACTTGTTAAATTCAGTAATATACCTTTGTTCATACCATATCATGCCATTCAAATACTATACCACACAATGCATAAATCTACATTTTTGGTATAATTCCAATAAGTTGGTCTTTGTACGAGTTAAATATATATATATACCAAGATGGCCTCTATATAAATTGTCCCACTCTCAGTATATATAGAGAAATTGCATTAAAATTACGTATTATATAAATGTAAGTCTTAATCCCAGACTTACTCTACGCAGCATTTCATCGCTTTAACTGCAAGACCGTATCGTAGCCAACCAATTTAAATGTTTGGAAAGCTTATCAAGTCCCTTCCGTGAGCTAAGCGAGTATTAGTACTACCAGCGCCCCACTTTAATATCTTAGAAAAATTAAAGTTGCATTTAGGAAACAAGTGGCTTGTTCTCCATTAGGCAATTAAAATTGCATCATCTTACTTTGAGATAAGATAAGATTAAATGTGGATCGGAATTTATTACCAACATTAATATAAACATGTGATGAAAATTTTGCATAATGAGTGATCATCGCCTGGTTTGAATCTTGTTTGTGTTTAGATTTTAGGTAATTTCATCACCATTAAATTGCAGGCTATTTTGTTTAGAAATTTTAGTAATTTCATCATTGTTTAAGGAGTATGTCGTTTGTGGTAATGTGATAAATTACTTGGATGTATTACGACATTATTGTACAAAATGAATTTAATATTTTATAGAATTAAAAAAGGTTAAATCTGTATTTCAATTACTTTATATATTAATAATTTATATAATCTACGATTTAACAATATATAAGAGTACTTACAGCCGGTAGAATTTTATTAATAAGATTTATAAAGAACTTTGTATAAACCCAATATCATACACTTGTCTATGCCATATTAGTCATATTGCATACCATACCATACATTTGTTAAATCCATTAATGTATCTTCACAAACACCATATCATGATAATCGCATATTATACTATACCATGCATAAATCTGCATTTTTGGTCCAATAAGTTGGTCCTGGTACGAGTTAAAGATATATACCAAGATGACCTCTATATAAATCGCACCTCTCGGAATATATAGAGAGAAATTGCATTAAAATTACGTATTACATAAATGTAAGTCTTAATCCCAGACTTACTCTACGCAGCATTTCATCGCTTTAACTGCAAGACCCTATCGCAGCCAACCAATTTAAATGTTTGGAAAGCTTATCAAGTCCCTTCCATGAGCTAAGCGAGTATTAGTACTACCAGCGCCCCACTTTAATATCTTAGAGAGATTAAAGTTGCATTTAGGAAACAAGTGGCTTGTTCTCCATTAGGCAATTAAAATTGCATCATCTTACTTAGAGTTAAGATAAGATTAAAGGCGGCTCGTAATTTATTACCAACATTAATATAAACATGAGATGTCTATGTAATACTATATCAGTCCAATTCCTTACCATAAAATACTTTAGTATAGGTTCAATATCATATTTTGTCAAGATCATACCATATCAGTCTTAAACCATACTTTTGTATAAGTTCAATACCTTACCTTTGTCCATACTATACTACATCAGACATATACTAAACCATATATATTTGTATAAATCCAATAGCATGACTTTGTTCATATCATAACACAGTCATATACCATACCATACCTTTGTTCGTACCATATCATGCCATTCGAATACTATGCCACACGATGCATAAATCTACATTTTTGGTATAATTCTAATAAGTTGGTCTTTGTACGAGTTAAAATATATATATATATATATATACACCAAGATGACCTCTATATAAATTGTTCCGCCCTCAGTATACATAGAGAAATTGCATGAAAATTACGTATTATATAAATGCAAGTCTTAATCCCAGACTTACTCTAGACAGCATTTCATCGCTTTAACTGCAAGACCATCCCGTAGCCAACCAATTTAAATGTTTGGAAAGCTTATCAAGTCCCTTCCGCGAGCTAAGAGAGTATTAGTACTACCAGCGCCCCACTTTAATATCTTAGAAAGACTAAAGTTGCATTTAGGAAACAAGTGGCTTGTTCTCCATTAGGCAATTAAAATTGCATCATCTTACTTAGAGATAAGATAATATTAACGGCGGTTCGGAATTTATTACCGACATTAATAGAAACATGTGATGAAAATTTTGTATAATGAGCGATCATCGCCTGGTTTAAATCTTGTTTGTGTTTAGATTTTAGGTAATTTCATCATCATTAAATTGGAGGCTATTTTGTTTAGAAATTTTGGTAATTTCATCATTGTTTAAGGAATATGTCGTTTGTGGTAACTTGATAAATTACTTGGATGCATTACATTATTGTACAAAATGAATTGAATACTTCGTAGAATAAAAAAAAGGTTAAATCTGTATTTCATTTATTGTATGTATTAACAATTTATATAATCTACGTATTAACTATATATAAGTTTACTTGCAGCCGTAGGAATGTTATTAATAAGAGGATATGTTAAAATATTAACGCATTATTTTTTTTAAATTACTTTTTTGTTAAATTCTATATCGCCAATAAGGTTTGTTATACTTTTCAGAATATATAAAATAAAATATGAAGTAATATATGAAATAAATAAGTATGATTATTCTATAATTACTGATTATTAATTGTATAACTAATGTGCATTTTATAATATTTTAAATTCAATGAATGATTCAATTGAAATCCCATATTTAATATTTCATAAATGTATGATTTTCATATTTTATTGATTTTGAGAGTGATGTAAGACCAGTTGAGGTGGTCAAAAGTATAAATTTCTTTTAACTAATACTTTAAAATGGTCACATTGTAAACTTAAATCCTTTTAATATTTAAAAGACTTAAAATGATCGTATTAACATATGCCGATTTTTTTAAACAATTCAAATACAAACCCTTATATATATCTACATATATTATAAAATGGACTTACACCACTATCAATGAAAACGGCTCAGTTAATAAAGTGAATAATTTATTAATGTATTGATGTCTGAGAGTTAAAATTGAATGTTAAACAAAAAGCCACATTAAATTTGATATTAAATAATATAACACGTACAATATAGATTCACGTGAATACATTGACTAAAAGTAAACAAATAAGACTAAATCTCTGAAATGTAAAAAACCCCGATGTATTTACGTTCGAAAATCACTTGATATTTTTTTTATGCTTCATCATTTTTTTTTAATGAAATAAATAAAAAACCCAAAATATTCCTTTCTTCTATGATCCCATCTAAACTTGACGACTACTTTGAGACTTCTTGCAGCTAGAAGAACAGACGCCTATTTGGAGAGTAAAAAGCTTCCAGTAAAAAGATCTTTTCTCTGTCTTCAGTAACATACGTCTGATCTTACATTTAAAGAAAAAAGGAAACAATATTTGAATACTGATATTCGTTCCTTTTTTTTTTTTTTTTTTTTTTCTTGTTTTTTTATTTATGTATTGTTGTCTGAATGTCGATTCGTGAGTAGTGCGAATCTAAAATTTTCCGGCATTTGTATTCGAGGCTTTCTTTCAAGAATGCCGAAGGGGCAACTTTAAAGAAAGAAGGTATAGAGGTTCCTTTGAATTTTAAACCGTTAAAAGAATATGCCTGAATAAATTTATTCCCTGGTGTACTATAACAATACGATTCCATTCTATATACTATTCTATATACAGGAATTCTATATACAGGTTGTCTCTTTACAGTTTTAAAAATTTATTCCTGATACAAATTAAAAGGCAGGCTAGGGAAACTAATTACAAAATTAGACGAATATGATGACCCACTGATGGGGGAGGATCAGTGGGCACTACATTTTGAAATGATCTTTTGGGCTGACTGCTTCTACGCTTTTGTGTTTCACATGAAAGCAAGCCCGGAAAATCCCACCAATTGAAAATACAAATTGGATTTGTATATAGATAGTAATTATATTACATATATTTAATAATTTTGTATGAATTTTATGCAATACTAAAAAAAAATAAGTAGAAATATATAATTAAATGTATTAATTTGCTAATTTAAGTCAATTCATTAAGGATATGAAGGATATTTTGACTTTGAAAAATTTGTTTATCTGAAACAATTGTTTTTCGAATAATATCACAAATTTAAGGAAAATTTAACAAAAAATTTAGGAATAATTAAAACTATGGACAAATTTAGAAAAATTTAAATAATATCGCAGATTTCAGGAAAATTTGACGTAAAAATTTTAGGAATAATTTAAATTATAAAACAAACTCGGAAAAATTTGAATATCACAGATTTAGGGAAAATGTGGCATAAAAAAATTAGGGAACAAATACAGAAAAAATTTGAATAATATCACAGATTTAGGGAAAATTTAGGAATAATTAAAATTAGGGAACAAATTCGGAAAAAATTTGAATGATATCAGAGATTTAGGGAAAATTTGAAAAAAATCTAGGAATAATTAAAATTATGGAACTAACTTGGAAAAAAATTTGAATAATACCACAGATTTAGGGAAAATTTGACAAAAAATTTAGGAATAATTAAAATTTTGTAAAAAATTTAAATAATTTTTGGGAAAAATTTGAATAATATCACAAATTTAGAGAAGATTTGACATATAAAAATTTCGATATAATTAAAATTAGGGAACTAATTCGCAAAAATCTAAATAATATCAAAGATTTTAAAAAAATCTTACCAATAAATGATTATTTGATTTGTCACAATTTCTTTTATTTAATTTTAATAAATATAATTATTTTTGATGTTAGTGTTAAAACAAAAAACATTTCTGAGCAAGGAAAAAAATAATGTGAAAAAAAAAAAGAATATAATGAGGAATGATTACAGTAAAAGTTGTTCTTCGTTGAAGAAAGGAAAAGTCGCTAATGTGCTTTTGTATACAAAATAATGGAAAACTCAGGCGCCAACAAAGTGCTTAAATACAGCTTTAGTCCCACATTGTAGATCATTCGATCGAATAATTCAACCAACGACGCTGTTTTCTTCTTCAAACAAGGCGTTTTTGTACTCCATGATACTTGTTAACATAATGTAGAAGTTTGTGCAGTAAATGATATAATGTTTATGATTCCTGTACAGTTATATTACATGAAGATTTTAGATTCAGCATTTAATACTTTAATTAGACTATATTTTCTTTGTTTCAAATTTTATTAATTCAAATAAATTTTATGGTTAATGTTAATTTTACAGTTTTTCAAAGACTATTTTAGTATGCCTATTAAAATAAATTTTGATGATTAATTTTAATTTTCTAGTTCTTCAATATCTGTTTTAGTATGCAGATTAAAATAAATTTGATGATTAATTTTAATTTTTTAGTTCTTCAATGATTGTTTTAGTATTTTAGTATGCAGATTAAAATAAAATTGATGATTAATTTTAATTTTAGAGTTCTTCAATGAATATTTTAATATTTAATATGCATATTAAAATGAATTTGATGATTAATTTTCATTTTATAGTTCTTCAATCACTATTTTAGTATGTCTTGATAGTTTCTCTATGTTAATAAAAGTTATATAGACGTTTCGTAAAGTTTCATGTAAAATGTAATGTTTTCTAGAGTTTGAATTTTTTTCATATTAATAACAAAATATTAATTTATTAACAATTTCAATAGCATAGTAAATAATTCATTTAAATAGTATTCGTAATATGGCATTCATATTTTGATTCAGAATGCAGATTAAATAAATGACACTCATGCAGCTTAATGAATGACTAAATGAATGACACTCACGCATGTAGTCCTTAATTAAAATTGCACGAATGACTAAATGCATGAGAATGACGCATTAAAATTGAAGGAATGACTAATACATTCATATAACTCTTTCCTAAATAGATATATCATCAGAAGCATTAACTTCACTATGAGTTACGTCCATATATTCTTATTTTCATCTAAGACAAAAACAACAAAACTGAACGCAAATGAAAATTTTATTTGAAAATCTTGGGGAAGTAAATCTAAATAACAACGAAATATATCATACATATTCTTATTTTATTGACAGAAAATTCAGCAAAAATTATTAAAGAAAAAACTATTAACCATTTCATTAGAATAATAAACAATTAATTTAAATATTATTTATAATATTATATTCATATTTTGATTCAGAATGAAGACTAAATGAATGACTCTCATACTGCTTTAAGTTACTGAACTCTTTCCTAACTAGACATCTCGTCAGAAGCACTGACTTCATTATGAGTTATGTTCATATAATATGAGTATCCTCCTTTTGACACAATGGATAAACAACAAAAATGAATATTAATCAAAATTTTATTTGCAAATTATGGGAGTTTTTTAAAGTAAATCTAAATAACAATGAAGTAAATCATATACATTCTTATTTTATCGTCTGAAGATTGAGCAAAAATTATTAAAGAAAAGAAAATTATTAACGATTTCGTTAGCATAATAAACAATTCATCTGACAGCTTTGTTATAGACATTGTTTCAAAAACCGAGGAGACTCTAGGGTGTTTGGGATGTTCGGCATCTTGCTTTTTAGTAGGACTAGCTGGTAGGATAAGAGACAAGAGATTAAATGAATGACTCTCATGCAGTTTAATGTTGCTGAACTCTTTTTCAAATAGATATCTCATCAGAAACACTAACTTCACTATGAATTTTGTCCATATATTCTCCTTCTGACCCAAGGGATAAAAAACAAAACTGAATGTGAATAAATATTTTATTTGCAAATCACTGGAAATTTTAAAAGTGAATCTAAATAACAATGAAATGAACCATACACTTTCTTATTTTATCAACTGAAAGCTGACCAATGATTATTAAAGAAAAATAATATTAACGATTTCATTAACATATTTTTATATCCATTTTCTATGTCGAATTGGAGATTTAATGAATGACTTTCATGACGATCTAGCAATTTAAATATGCCAATCTCTCCGAACACTTCAGTTGCAAGACGGGAAATAAACCGAAACACACATTTTACAGCGAATTGTATTTCCACATAATGCAGGTATTATAATTTAATATTCCAACTCAAACGAAACAACGAAATTGAGCATCAATACAGTTTTTATTATCAAATATTCAAATCTAATAACACTAAAAATACCAAATCGATACATATTCGTTTTTTTATCCATTGACAATAATGTAATTTATGCACAAATAAAAAAACAGTACTTCATGATCAATAAGTTATTACTCTGTGGATTCTCATGATTGGCTTGCAACTGAGGTATGTAGAATCGTTTTCCGAATAGGAATCTCAGTGAAAAGAAAATTGAAGATTACCTTTTCAAACTACATCATACCTTCATGTATTTACATTTATATTTTGAGTCGGATTAGAGACAAAACGAATGGTTTGCCTTGCAAGTGATAAATACTTGCAATACAAAGTGCAATATTCCTGTATAATGGGGATATTATCCTTTTATACTTCTACTCTAATAGATTGATAAACAATAAAATAAAATAAAAAATAAATGCTGGTTTTATGTAATTCCATTTTCAAATGCACATATAAATAGAAATGAAAATATCAAAAAGCTCAAATATTTACTACATCCAATGACAACTGAGTTATTGAGTTATTCATTAAAAAGAAAAAAATAAGGATTACTGTAAGAAACCTTATATATTACATTCACATTATCTCAATATTATATAAATATAAAAAGCATGTGATGTTTGTCTTTCAATTGAAATTGTTGAATTTTCTTAACAGAACTCCCACCAGAGACACATATTTCACTATGTTCCAATTTAATGTGTTAATTTTCATTTTGTATTTCTAACTTCTGAAAGATAAATAATAATTCAAAACCGATAATAAATATAGATTTTACTAGCAAATCAATAAATAATCAAATTTAAATTTCACTGAGTATGTAAATACAGAAATTCTAAGCAATCCCTTAAGCATTTCGGCATGACCAGTATATTCATGATCTACAGGTTTCTAATTCTTGGCTTGCAACTGAGACGTACAGAACTATTTTCTGAATAGGAATCCCAACAAAAATAAAAAATATTACCTTTGGAAACCTTATATACTATATTCATATTATCTTATTCATATATGGATTAAGCATAAAGTTAAAAAGGATGTATTATTTGTCTTCCAATTGAAATTATTAAACTATTTTACTAACAGAATTCCCACCAGAGACACATATTGCACTATATTCCCATATAATATGGGTATTCTTATTTTATATTTCTAAATAACAATTCAAAACTGATAATGAATACATATTTTACTAACAAATCAATAACTATTCAAATATAAATTTCAATAACTGTGTAAATATAAAAATTCTAGACAATCCTCTAAGCAGTTTGGCATGATTAGTATGCTCATGATGTAATGGACTCTCTGGCTTGGCTTGCAACTGAGACGTACAGAACCTTTTTCTGAATAGTAATCCCAGCAAAAATAAAACCTAATGATTACCTTAGAAAACTTTACATAGTATATCCATATTATCTCAATCATATACAGATTAAGATTAAAAATTTAAAAAAGATTTCTTGTTTATTTTCCATTTAAAATTGTTGAACGCTTTTCCTAACAGAATTCCCACCAGAGACACATAGTTCTGTATCAATATCTGTTGCAATATAATATGAGTATTCTGATTTTTTTTATTTCTAAATAACAATTCAAAACAGATAATGAATACAGATTTTATTAACAAATCAATAAATATTTAAATATAAATTTCAATAACTGTGTAAATAGCAATTGTCTAAGCAGTTCAGCATGATCAGTATGTCCATGATGTAGAGGACTCACTGGCTTGGCTTGCAACTGAGACAGACAGAACCTTTTTCTTCCGAATGGGAATTCCAACAGCAAGAAAACTAACGACTACCAAAGGAAACAATTGCCGCCAGGGGAATAATAACATGGAGATAGAAAGCGTGTAGTGAATTTATCACAATATGATTCCGCCATAAAATACTTCTACTAGCATTTGAGACGATCATGAGAATCTCATGAAGGCCTCAAGAAAAAAAAAATTATTTCTCCTCTTTGTATTTTGATTCGTTTATCTCCATATTTAAGATGGGCACTTGTTTTTTTTAAAGTTTGAATGGGATTGAGATGTGATTTGCGAATTGGTTTACTTTTCCCTTTCCTTTTATATGTTTTTAGTAAACGGTATCTTCCGTGGGAATTGCATTTGAAGGAAGCTTTCTATTTGATGAAACCAGTTGTATAGCGTTGATTTCATACAATATATTGAATGAAACAAAGTTTCATATTGATTAGAAAGCATACATAACCATGTTGTAAAGCGCCAAGTTTCGTATTTGTTAGAATATATATATATATATATATATAATGTAAAGAATGCAAATATAAAATGCTTGTAAAATAACTTTTAATGAAATTTGAGGGGAACGTATATGCAAAGATTGCACATATAAAATGCTTGTAAAATAACTTTTAATGAAAATTGATAAGGACGTATATGTATGGAATGTACATGCAAAAATGCTTGTAAAATAAATTTTAATAAAAATTGATATTCACGTATATATAGGGAATGTACATATAAAATTTAAGGAAAATTGATGAAAACGTATGTGTAAGTAATGTACATATAAAAATACTTGCAAAATAACTTTTAATGAAAATTGATTACAATGTAATTACGAAGAATATTTGATGAGAACAGAGAATACATACGTAACAATATATGTAAAATAGTTTTTCAGGTCAATTTATTAAAAAGAATGTGGAAAAAATTTATTTAAAAGAATACTAGTAAAATACTTTTCATTATAAAATTATTAGAATGTGATTGTAAGGAATATATTAAAAAAGTAGTTTAAAGTAGCTTTAAAGATAATTGATTAGATTATTTATGAATACTAGTAAAATACCTTTTAATGTAAATTTATTAGAATAGTTGTATATTTGAATTTAGTATATAAATTATAATTAGAATATTGAATTAGAATATTATAATTAGAATATTGTATTTATATATTAGAATAGTTGAATTTAATATTTATAAAAATACTTGTAAAATACTTTTTTTAATGAAAATTTATTTGAATGTATATACGAAGAATATATACATAAAATGCAGGTAAAATATTTTGAGGTAAATTTATTAAAATGTATATGCAAAAATGTATTTAAAAGAATATTTGTAAAATTGTAAAAGCATTAGAATGTATACATAAAAATACGTGTAAAACAACTTTTAATGAAAATTGATTAGGATGTAATTGTAAGGAATGTATACATAACACTTATAAAATACATTTTATTGTAAATTTATTATAATGTATTTATAATTGAAATGATAATTATTTACTTTAAAACTCAGCATATTGCTTTATAGATTCATGAATCTTTCTGCAAACATATATATTTTTTTTTGTGTAAATCATATTTATTTAAATGAAACAATGTATTAAGTTATAAATGTTCCAATAAACTGAATACAAAGGGTACTCTCAGACATTTTTGTGACGATTTTGACTTAATTAATTAAATTTAAATGAAAAAAGGAAAGTAAACAAAAACATAAAGGACATCAATTCGGAATGTTTTAATTATAATCTTAATAATCATTTAATTATTAACAATTATTAAATTAATTATCGTTAGCATCATTTTATTTTATTTTATTAAAATAAATTCATTATTTAAATATTAATTTATTAATTATTGTCTCATCTTAATTGTTAATTATCGTAAAATTATATTATCGTATTTAATATCTTAATTTTTAATTATCGTAAAATGATTATTTTTGTGAAATGTTGATAAGAAATAAATATTTCGTTTAAGGCTATATTTTTTAGCTTTACGAAGAGAAATACTTATATTCGATTATTAAAAAAAAAGGAAATTTTTTTATTATTTTTGTACGCAAAATAAATAACATAGTTAATAATAGATGAAGATTAAAGTTTATATTTTCTGAGAAAATAATAAATCACCAACAAAAGAATATAAACTTTTTACTAAAAAGTGGCACGTCATGCTTTAAAAAAATCCAACACTGCAAAGAACTATCGTAAAAGTTTTAAACATGTCTAGTATAAATGTAAATAAAATTGTAAAATCTGATTTAAAGATAATTAAAACAAAAAAAAATCGGATGTTTAACATCTAAAACTAAAACATTTTTTATAATTAACATATTGAGACGGGCTATATGAAATTTTTTGTAGGAAAATTGTTTTGAAGATAAAAACTGAAATATGCTGTTACAGTTTATGAGGCTTGGTTGAATTTATCTCATTGTAATAGAAAACCATGTAGTAACTACCGAAAATAGGAAAAAAGATCTAAAATGTCGGTTCAGGGAAATGAAGAATGTTTTGCTAGAGCTTATTGAATTCCCCTATAATGGAAAACTTAAAATAAGGAAAATAGAAAAATTTCAAAACTCGTATTATTATCAGAAATATGTTTTAACATCTATTTTGAAAGAAGATAGTCCATCAATTTACCTAAACCAGCTTCACTGTGTTAAGTTTCATCAGGATTAGGCTGCCAATTATATCCCTAAATCTACTTATCTATATTCGAAAACAAGTCAATTCCTACTTTTTTTTTCATTTTATTGCAGAAAGTCCTTTATAATTAAAGCTGAAATTTTTCTCTTACATCTGGCGCCATCTATTGGTAGATGCATACAACTTAAATCTAAAAAAAAAGAAAAAACCTAAAATTAAATAATTAAATTTAATGAATGAATTAATATTTGAAAAAACTGCATTAACATCCAGTGTCATCCACTACAAGTTTCAAAAAAATGTATTTGAACGTGAGGGGATGAATAAGAAGTATTTCATGAACGATTGAAAATTTGAACAAGATATATATAGGGAGAGTGTGAACTAATAGAAGGAATTGAAAAAAAATGAGACTAAAACTGTGGCTATTCCATTTAAATGCATTCCACCCAAGTGCCGAAAAATATATTCCAAGGATTACTGTGCTTTTGAACATAAAAAGAAATCACTTTATAAACAGCAGCCCAAATCCTTGGATGGACTTTTAAGATTGGTGTATAGGAGTGGAACAAAACCACTCGTGAAACTTTAAGAAAAACTTACTTTCACTTTCGCATCGCATAACTTTCACTTTAAGAAAACCATGTTTTTATCTAGTAAGGTTAAGATGCAATGCAGTAATTTAGCAAAGGCGTATCAAACTGTTTAAAAATGTATTTAAGTTAGCAATGTTTGTTACATTTAGCAATACTTTAATTTTATTTTTATGTGATGTTCATAATTATATATTTCTATTGTATTATAGTTTGTTAAAAATTGTTTTTATTTTTTTCTTCTTTCTAATGCAGCTGGCAAACACTTAGACAGCTTGGTATTGGATGCCTTAAGGCAAGCGCTGCACATACGTTACTCACTTTGCATTACCCAGGGGGCGCGTGTAATTT
This sequence comes from Caerostris darwini, assembly GCA_021605075.1. Lineage (NCBI taxonomy): Eukaryota > Metazoa > Arthropoda > Arachnida > Araneae > Araneidae > Caerostris > Caerostris darwini. The sequence goes on from BPLQ01013827.1 coordinate 851,547, forward strand.
GAAGATAAGCCACGGAAGTGGAATAACAATGCCCCCGCAACGCTCTACGATCCTATTAGACCAGATTCCGAACCACTACAAACATCCATGGCACCGCCGGGATTTGAATCTGAAACCTGTAGTACCGAGCGTCAGAGTGCTAGCCACTCGGACATTCAGGCCCAGCTTGTCAAAATATGGAATACTAATTTAGTGCGAAAATGTTATTGTAATTATTAATGAACATATTTCTGTAAATATATTTCAATTAAAAGTAAATTAATATCTAGAAATAGAATTTTCAGTATTGAATATTATTTAATTGTAATCGTTTACATAAATGATTGGAAGGAGGAATAATGGAAGGCGGGAAGGCAGCTTCTGTTGTGATGGAGCATCCGTAGGTAGAAGTCTGACTTGACTCCACTTCGTTGAAGAAGGAGGATAGTGCCTTCAGGCAGGACTTTTAAGGAGAACCACTCCGCATTTGCGTATCGTAGGGGTGAATACCTGGAGAAATCTGACTAGATAGTCACCAGGTAGTTGAATTAACGAAGCAAGATGCTAAACAACAAACACCAACGATCTTTTTTATGTACATTTTATATGCAAATATTTTTATCAGACCCACTTATTATTTAATTCTGTAGTATTAATGAATTTTTATTATTAAATAATTTTTATGAATAAAAATACATGAATATATGATTGATTTTCTGTAGTATCGAATATTAGTGAATGTCGACACTGTATCATGCTATTTTATTTCTTATTCATGGATGCCCAGCAGTATATAGACAGTAACAAAACGCTGTCATACATCGCCGGTCGGAAGTTACGGAAAAGATGCTATTTCATAGTCAAGTGAACGTTAAAGCGACGGACTCCAGAATAAGTCAGAGACTAGTCGGTCTAGACGGAGCATTAACGTCAATTTGATGCATATTTCTCCACTATATAAAGACACGTCAACAAATATATTGCTCACTATGTATTGAGACATTCTTGCTGAAGCTGATAAAAGTCATTTTATGGAGGACCTATAAAAGGGTCATAATTTTTGCAAGGAAATATATAAAGACATGTTTTTATTGTATACATTTTGCTAAAGAACAGAAAATGTTTGCTTATATTAAATAATGGAATTTGGAACTAAGAATTGAATTTTATTTTTTTGCATAAAATTTAATGATTTTTCGTAGTACATTATTAAGCCAACTTAGGCGAACTCGGACTTAGCGGTTGTTTACTTTTTACTTACTTACTTACTTATTTTTTACTTACTTTTTTTATTAATATTTTGGCATTGTTGATCTTAACAATATCATTATAGACACCACTTTGTAAAACAATGTATCAATTTATGAGCGCAAAATCAATAAAAATATTATTTAATTCTAATTAAATGTTTTTATTGTTTATAAATACTAATTTTGTATTTTTTGCTTATAAATTCTAATTTTAATTTAGCTGGCTTTTTTATAAGGCCTTTTGATAATTTTTGTTAATACGATCTCGTTTTGTCTGGTCTATTGTTTCCGCATTGTTGATCATAACAATATCATTATACACACCACATTGTAATTCAAATAATTTAACAATATTAAGAGAGCAAAATTAATAAAAATAGAATTTTATTCTTATTAACTGTTTCTATTGTTTGTAAATTCTAATTCTTTATTTTTGGTTTATAAATTCTAATTGGAATTTAACTGTTTATAATACTTTTTAATCGTTTTTATTAAGAATATCTGGTCGTGATAAAGAAAAGTTTTTTTCTGGTCTTGATGAAGGCAACGTCTATTGTTTTCTCATTGTTGATCGTAGCAATATCATTAGAGTTAATTATTTTGAACTGTAATGATTTTGTTACATTATTATTGCTAATTATTACATTATTATTGTTAATTATTTGTACTTTGTATTGAAAATAATTTTTCAATTCTATGAATGCAAAATTATTAAAAACAGAATTTCATTCTAATTAACTGTTTTTATTTTTTATAAATTCTAATTTTGTATTTTTTGTTTATAAATTTTAATTGTAATTTACTGTTATTAAGGCCTTTTGATCGTTTTTGTTAAGAATTTCAGGTCTATTGTTTTCGCATTGTTGATCGTAGCAATATCATTATAGACGCCACTTTATAATTCAAATAAGTTATCAATTCTATGAGTGCAAAATCGGTAAAAATAAAATTTAATTCTAATTGACTATTTTAATTGTTTATAAATTCTAATTATGTATGTTTTGTTTATAAATTCTAATATTTTTTTGTTTTTAAATTCTAATATTTTTGTTTTTAAATTCTAATTGGAATTTAACTAAACTAACTTAACTAACTCTTTTAAGGCTTTTTGATCGTTTTTGTTAAGAATGTCTGGTCTTTGTCGGGTCTATTTTCTTCGCATTGCTGATGGTAACAATATCATTACAGACACCACTTTATAATTCAAATAAGTTATCAATTCTATGAGTGCAAAATCGGTAAAAATAAAATTTAATTCTAATTAACTATTTTTATTGTATATAAATTCTAATTCTTTATCTTTGTTTTATAAATTATAATTGTAATTTAACTGTTATTAAGGCCTTTAATCGTTTTTGATCGTTGTTAAAAATGGCTGGTCTTTCCCATTGTAATTTTGATTTGTGTATATACTCATTTTGTTTTTACTGCATGGGCCAAATTTGTATGGATTGAGTACCAATAAAGCCATAGTTAACAACAACAGCAGAATTTAATTCATTATTAATATTCATGTTTTCTTACTTCTCAACCACAGGTCTATTTCTTTCTCCTTTTCTATCAATACATTATCTCTTTCTGGGTTTTTCTTTTTCCTTTGAATTTGACTAAAAAAATTTTATTTGCCCTAGGGAATTTTGATTGCAGATAATCTTCAATGCAACTAGATTTTTTTTTTCATTCTGTCATTTTTCTTCACGCGCAAATATTTTTATAAAGGTGAAAATGAACCATTTTAGAATTTTGTTAGGCCTGCCTTCAAAATGATTATGAATTATTTTTGATGGTGGAAAATTATTAAAATGAAGTCTTTTAAAAGGTTGACTAAGAACTATAGTTTTATTAAATGTTTTCTTCTAAACGAATATTATTGTTAGTTCTTGACCTCATTTAAATAAAATCTATGTGCATTTATATTAACAGTTTACATTGAATGAAACTATTTTAATCTCAGCTATTGCTTAACTTTGAGAAACAAAATCTACACAAAAATTAATAATATGTTTAAAAATGTATTCAAGTTTTTAAGTCAATATAACGAAATTAATACATTTAAATGCGCAATTAATGCAGAATTTCTTTGCTTTTTTTCCCCTAAATTTCCTTCTAGCAACAAGCCATTTACGTTTTTCGAAATCCTTAAAATCAGGCAGATAAATAATAAATTTAAAATAATACACTTTAAAAAATATTCACAAATCAGTATAGGTGCATTATTTAAATGTCATAAAATTGATATTGACATTTGATTAAAAACCAAATGCAATTATTGTTAGAATTATGATTTTTTGTTTCTTATTTTTTATGATTATTTATTTTTTCGATTTCTTTTGCTGTAAGACACGAATTACATATTCCTTCTCGAAAATTTAAATTTTGACTACTGATTTTTATGTAATGTTAAGGACTAATTGTAAAAATGAAATCCTTCTGTTTTCTTATGTCGCGTACTGTATTTCACGAATGGATTGAATATTTTGCTACAATTAACAGAAATCCTGAAATTTTAACATTAAATGTTTTATTAACCTACATATTTTGTTATAATTAACGGAAATTATGAAGTTTTGCTAATCTATGTTAGTTTTATTAACCTACAAATGTTTGAAACTTAAATTTTTCGTAATTTGAATCAATAATAAATGAATTATAAATATAATGTAAAAAATCTACATGTCGTTAACGTTTGTCGTGTCATAATAACGTTTTGGCTTTCCCTTAAAATATTTTACTTGAGGGAGTATTGTAGGGATTGTCTCTATTTATTTTAAGGATTTTTATTTCATTATGTTAGTTTGCGCTTAAGAAAATTTTTTAATGCGCTTTATTTTGCGCACTCAAATAAAGTCGGCTTTCTTGCTTATTAATACATTAAAATGTTAAAATATTACTGCAATATGTGATAAAACTGTGCGTGATAGAATTTATTTATTATTTTTTTCCGTAATCGTCATCCAAAAAAACATCGTTTATTTCCAAGTAAATTTTTTAGAATATTGTCCACGTTATTGATGCCAATGAGTTAATGAATAATTTTATACCACAATCATTTTAATTTCATAATTTATTTCATATAACTAATACTATTTTTATATTTAATAAAATCAGTAAATAAATTATTAAATAATTCTAAATGTGAGGAACTCAGATGTGTCGCAATCTATTGAAAATAAAGAAAATAAATCAATAATAATCTTATGGATTTTTGTCTCTCTTTTTTTTTTTTTTTTAGCCAGATATCTGATAAAAGATATTGGAACAACGTGGACCTCTTTGATTGATTTGTAACATTCTTTTTATGGTCCTCGGCATCATGGATATTGAAAGGGAACATTTTTATTCCTCGGTAGTTCATGTCATATTAATAATATATTTTTTTATTAGAGAAACGTTGTTCCCCGTTACGTGAATTATGTCCATTCCATCACAGAAAATCATTCCGTTTTCATATTGAATATGCCAAGATGTGTATTAGAAGATTAAAGCACGAGCCATAAAAATGTTCAACCAAATTGTAATGATTATGAATAGTTACTTTACAGGTAATTAATTGATTCAATGTTGTAACGTATCTTATGTTTACACGCACCATATTGAACATTATATCAGTAATATTCTAACTTGTAAAGGCCACGTGTAGCATGTATACTATGTAACATGATTGCCGGCAGCAGGAAATGTAATTTAGCTCTAGGCGGCATGAATACACTATAACTTGGAATGCATAAATTAATTATAACTAGGCTGAGGGCGGCATGAATTCATTATAACTTATTCATGGACCACGTGAACATACTGCAATTTAGCCATGGGCCGTATGAGTGCAATGTAAGTTTACCGTGAGCCACATGAAGTCATTGTAAGTTGATCGTGGGATGATGAACTTATTGTAATTTATACATAGATCTCTCATTCTAATTTGGCTATGGTTTGCATGAATTAACTATAATTTCGCTATGAGTTACAAGTAGATTGTGGGGCTGCAGGAATTCAGTGTAATTTAGCCATCGACCACATAATTGGCAATGGGCTAAAAGAATTCTTTGTAAATTGACTTGGGCTGCATAAACTTGCTGTAACTTTATTGCGACCACATGAATTCACTGTAATTTAGTCATCTTTCGTATAAACTCACTGTAAGTTGGCTGTGATGTACATGAACTCATTATAATTTAATCATAAACTACATGAACTCACTGTGACTTTGATATGGGCTGTATTAATCACTATAATTTGGCCAAGGACCGCATGAACACAATAGGACGGGGGTTAGATGAAGACTTTATACATCAGTCGTCAACCGCATGAAATGACCGCTTTGGAGTGGATTGCATGAATTGTAACTTTGCCGTTATAAGTACACTAAAAATAAAAAGCATTGCAAATTATTTAACATTTAAATATTTCGTTTTTATATATAATAAAAAAGTATTAGAATAAAAAACTATTATTATAAAAAATATATAAAGAATTTAACGAGGGATATCAATTAATTTAATATTTAATTATAATAAATGGTGAATCAAAGGATTTTTATTTATTATTTTTTTTTTTTATTTATATTCCTGCCTAAATATGTATGTTCACCAATATGGGTATTTCCAAATAAAATTTACAAATTTAAATATAGTATTTAGCAACAATCCCATTTAATTTGATAAATCTAACTTTGAAATTGATAACGATATTGATAGAATATTTTAGATTAAAAAAAATTACGTAGATATCTATCCCAGACCAATTCATTATTGAAAACACGATATGATCCTCTAGTTTGTAATACAATAGAAAAAAGTGAATGAAATATTTTTCTAACACAAATTTCTTTTTGTTAAACTAAATTTAAATCTTGTTTTGCTTTAATTTTAAATCCGAATCTAAAATCCTTTCTAAAAAATAATTAATATTTTTTTAATTAAAATGAACATTGTTAAGGTAGCTATGGTCTTTAATCTTCTATGTTTATCTTCTTTAAACAAACCTTGAATACAGTAAAAGATTTCTATTAGAAGTATTTAATGTTGCAGTCGTCCGTTAATTATTTTAATAAAAAACAAATGCGGAGAAAAATATTTCATTATTAGCCACTGATGCGGTTAAATTTAAGTTGATTTTACATTAACCAAGTTGTTTAAAGCGTGTCTGTTGTGTTTTATCTACACTGAGTGGGGGATAATAGAAAAATTTTCATCCAGGTGTTATTTAGATTGTCAACCTATCAACGTCGTCGTATTATCGTCGTATCAACAGAAAAACAAGGAACATTTTGACTAAGTAGTCAATTGTAGTCGATTTTATATGCGCCATACATACTAACGTTGGAAAAAGTAAAAATTGTCCTCCAGGTTCTTTAATGGGCTTGCATTTTAATGACGTATCAAAGAAAACAAAGGAAAACTTTGACGAAGCTGTTAATTGTACTCGACTTTATACATCATCTAAGTTGTCTAATATTTGGTGTTCTTTACCACATTGTCGTAATAAATTAGAAAATTTTAAATTCAGTTTATTTAATGAATGTCGTTGCATTTATATTTTGTATCAGAGAAAAAAGTAAGGAGAATTTTGTGAGATTCAACGTAAGACAATTTAAAACAAAAACAATCAATTCGAGGCGTTTTAACATAATTTCTGAAACAATGTCTCTATAATTGCAATGATCTAATGGAACTTCAGGAGCAAAACTCAGACCTATGACATCTCTCACTTAACATACTATGCATTACCCCACGAAAGATTATAGGCTTACTATAACGTCTCGGCTTATACTAGAATTATATCTGACTTATAACGGACTTATATCTAACCTATAACGGAAAGATTAAAGATTATAATTAAAGATAATTTGATTCACAAGGACAGTTCACTCCAAGGACGGAGATTTTCAGAGTTCTCGAGTCTACGACGAATCTAATGCACTCGTCTGCGGCAGACCTTAATTACAGCACGTCGTGATATATGAAAACCCAAGGACTCACATTGTAAACAGGCAGAAAATCCGGCCTATTCAGTAACTTCAGAAAAAAAAAGATTAAACCGATTCTGGTCGATTGTGGTCGACTTGTCGCAGAACTCTTTCACTTCGTCATACAAAACCACTCTTTTTAGATAATCTGTCAAGAGGGGGTCAGCTTACCTCACTTCTCAAAGGAGTAGACATTTCTCAGCTCATGGTCTATTCCTCAATCATGATGGGACAACTCAAAGTAGAGTTCATATTCCATCTGTAGTTATTTCGACCTGTGAAGGTCGCACAGATATTTGCTCATAGATTTCCTCATTATGCATGATATAGAATATCTGTTAACAGATTTGAGTGACAGGTTGTTCTCATTATTACAAAACTCTAAATGCATGTAACAAAACTACCCACAATTAAACTCGTCTGCTGTCAAATGTGAGTGATGGGTTTATTATATATTTGTCAAATAATATATATTCCTTTCTCCTGGGAATGAAATGCAAAACTTCTATCGTGAGAACAAAATGTTACACTTCTAAAAATTGGAAAACGTCTTAAATTGTGTGAATTACTAATAATGTTTAAAGTTTTATCAATATTTCAATACTTGCATTCCTTCATTGAACATTTTTTTTTTATACTTTGTGTCCTTTTCTGCTTTTTATGCATGTTTATGAAATTAGTAGATAAAAGTACACAGGCAGTGAATAATATTTAATTCTTATTTTTTTTTAATTATATCTCTATTTCTAAATAAATTTAGTTAGATAAAATAAAAATAAATATACAGATTTTTGAAGCATTTAAATTAAGCATTGCAGAAGGTTTTTGATAAACATTCTTCAAAGGATATGTAATTTAAAAAAAAAATTAACTAGTATACGAAAATGGTTGTCTATACGTTTACTTTAAATAAATATCTGCCGAAAGGTTTTTTACGAGAAACATGTGTTTTGATTTCTAATTTGTTAGAAATATATTCAAGACGTAAATTTGTAAAATTCTTTTACAGTCTGAAGTGTTCTCATATAACTTTTCTATGAAGCTTTTAACCGTTTTTTTCTTTTTAGCAATAACAAAATTTTCTCCTATTTAAATGAATATTTTTTAATAATATATTATGCTAAATTGAATTTAAATAAGGTTGTTTGAAGTTATGAAATGTAAAAACTGAAATATTTCTTTTTTGGGGATTTTTTCCATATATTGTAGCCAATAAAAAGCTTTTTACGAATACTGTTACTATTTTCAACTAAAGTATTTTAATCTGTATTCATGTTCTGAGGGTATCGAAAGAATGTTTTATAGAAATTTATTATAATAATGTATTGTTTTTAAATAGTGACGGTTGAAAGTTATAGTTATAGTTATACTTACTGATTAAAATCTATTCATATCTTAACTATTCCTTAGTTTTTCTGTTTGGATTTCCTGTCTCACTTCTGTACACCCCTAATAGATAAAACCAGGTGATGAAGGGATGATATTCGGTGTTGTATAGGAGAAAACCTGGAATGCTTCCACCTGACAGTTCGAGTATCAATGAGACACTTTTAACCTGTTGTCCCAATCACCACACATTTCTCACGGCTCTGAAAGCAATGTCTGCAATATGCATAAGCAGCGGATATGAAACTGAGCCTTCCTACATACTAATTGGTCATGCATTCACATGCTTTTTAGTTTGAGCAAATAAATTAAATTTTCATAAACTTAAAAAAATTTGTTTCCTGCAAATTATAAAATTAATTGAAAATGCTTTCTCCTATGGACACGCACGAACGCCCCATAGGGCGTCCAGGAGAAATATTTAGTAGGCCTCCAGATTCTTAATCGGAAGGACAGTTCAACTGAGCTACGGTTGAGAAAGTGTTAGTTTGTAATCTCTCATCCTGAGAGAAAATATATATTTAGCTCAACCCTGCGTATAATTTGGTTAACAGACTCTCACTTGGAGAGAAAGTATATTTTGAGCATCCTGCTCGTAGCTGTATATCGGGCTTCACCTTAGAAGTGGAATTCTTTTACTAATCTATAATTATATGTCTTTAAATGTGTTAAATATCGTATGTCTCTAATTGTATGTGTTTGGTGTTTGAGCATGTGTGTATTATTTAATCAGTTCTTCAACCTGTGCTTCAAGTATTTCAACCCAACCACACCCAGTTACAATTTGGTTGCCTAACCTAAAAACTACAAATATATTATAAAAATATTATTTATACGATTTGTTCATTGTTCAATTAATAGTGTTTGTAATTTTAGCTATAAAAGGTTGTATACTTATCTATTATCATTTTAACAGTGAAAATTATCAGATTAAAATCGAGACTTATTATTTAAATTCAAAAATTATTCAATTCAAGAAGCACGGGAAAAGTACAAATCAAAAGGTAGAATTGAAATACAGGAAAATACAGAAATACATAGAATGCATCTGGAATAGTAAATATGGAAAGAGCAGTTGAGATAAATACGAAATGATTCATTCAATTTTGAATGTGATTGCTAAAAGAAAAAAAAAAGTTATATTCGGCAATTGCCTCTATTCCAATAATATTGCGACTACAGTAGGATTTAGTGGACGAATTACTTTTAAAAATATTCTACTGAGAAAAATTGCTTATAACTGATTAATAATACTAATTTATTATGTTATACGTACATACAATTAAAAATGTATGTTAAATTGTTAATATATATATTGTTTGTGAATTAACTGATTTATTTACTGGAACGAAGTTTCGTTAATTGATTGTTGCTTTTATTTTAAATAATTTATGGTCTGCATATTACTAAGCTAATTGGAATCTTAAGTTATACATTATTTTTAATTTGAATATTTGTCAAATTCATTCAATGAATTCCCTTTAAATGTTCTTTATAACGTTAATAGATTACTTAATTTGTAAAAATCGAATACTAATTAATGTACTAATTAACTTAATTAATATCGTAGCGAATATTCAGTAAAATCCTTTGAAGTTTTCCTATTCAAAAAAGATAGGTATTTATTTACTAAGAAACAAATTAATTACATATTGATTTTAATTAATGCAACTATGCTCATAAAACTTTAAATGAATGATGATATTTATTTTGTGATTCATATGTAATCATAGAATTGTAACGAACACTACGAGGCATGTAATAATGTCACATTTTGATTTATATTTATGTATTTATCACAAGAATATCATTAAATACGTATCTGTAACCATACATTTTAATTTATTATGGACATTAAATTATGTTAAACAGTTACGTATATCTGGAATAGATATAGAGCAAAGACGGGCAAATCTTAAAAGACTGCAAACCGCGTAAACTGATAATTACTTTTACTGCCTATTCTGCGTTTCATTTAAATAAATTAATATAATTGAATAATAAAAAAGTATATAAAAATTTGATGCATGATTACATAGGCTTAATTAGTATTTGAGTAATTGGTTCGCACCCAAAAAATGCAGCCGCCAAGCACAAGAAGAAAAAAGCAGAATTATAAGAAAAGTATTTTAATAAGAAAAGGGGCATATGATTGAATTAAGACATTAATACTAATTGCAGATTTAGAGAAAATTGCTTTGTTCAAAAACAAAATTTTACATTTTGGTTGAATTAGTTTGTCGTTTTACGATGATTTTGTGCACATTTTGTGTTAATTAGACAAGGACCTACAGTTTAAAGTAGATTCCGAACCACTCACAAATATTCATGTCACCGCCAGGATTCAAGCGTGAAGTCTGTAGTCCCAAAAGCTAGAGTGCTATCCACATGGACATCAGATATCTTTACATTTTGAGAGAAGTAGTGAAAACTGACTACAAACTGAAACTTGTACCTACTGTCTTCATAGACAACGTACGAGTAAATATACTTTTTAAAACAATAAACAAAACTAGTACAATAATGTATAAAGTCTAAATAATTAAAACGATCAAAATTAATAATTAAAACAATCAAATAGATTAATAATAGTCTAACAGTCTCTAATAATCTAAATAATTAAAACAATCAAAGAGATTAAAACAATTTCTTTCAAAATCTCTTTTCCGCAAAATCGCGATTAAATTCTTTCAGATACCGTCTAAACTTTCACTTGAAACATTTCGTATTGCAGTCCAATAGTCCATCGTGATGTAATCAATTCAAATTTTTTTTTATTTCGATTTCTCTGGTTAAATTTTCTGCTCTTAAAATAATTTTATCAAAGAATTCCTCCAATTTTAATTCTTTAAAGAGAAAATTAATGAGCTATTAATAAATCAGAGACATTTTGGTTTGGTTGACGTATTCTTTTGGAGCTATTTAGCCCCTGAGGGCACCATCTCCGATATGAATCAGAGACTTGAGATAAATCAAAATCTTTGGTTTGGTTTGAAGTAGCTTTCTCATCGGATTAATATGTTTCAAAATTTATATCAAATGACGATCAAACATAAACTATACGATGAACAGTTAGGTCCAGTTGTATTTGATTTCCCTACTCATTTATTTTCTGAATTCAAGTAAACTAAATGCATTTGTGTGGGTTGTGTTTATTTATTTGGTGCTTCCAGGCTGTTTTGTCGCCAAAGGCAGGCGCCTACCTTCCCTACCGCTTAGGGCCAGCGCTGCATATATTACCTCAAATAATCATGGGCATTTAAATACGTTATCTACTAAAATTTACAGCTACAATTTTAACAGCAAGTGAAATATGTATGTGGATTATTTAGTAAGTGCATTAAAGAGTAACAATATTAAGTATCACTAATGTGGATCATTGATTATGTAAGTTTGACTGTCCTACAGCATGTATAATAAATTGAAAAAGTAAACTTGTGATTATGACGGTTTAGACCAGGGATGGTCAACTCTCAGCCCGCCTGCAATATTTTTCCGGCCCATGACATTTTTCACACTTTTACAAAATATATTTATTTTATAATGAACAAAGTAGTTGAAAACCAACGTATTAAAAAATGCATTATGTGTGCATTTATGTATTCATAAAAATAACTGTCGAAATGATGAGAAAAAAATTAACTTTGATTTTAAAATAATATTCTTGTGAATGCAGGACAGATGTTGCCTGTTTTATTTATGAGTTCGCAGATTAATTAAATTATATTCTACGAACTCATGATGCGCACTCATCTTGGAACATCTAATATAACAGTTTATGAATATAAAAATGTCCTATAAAAATAAAATGTCCTAAATGTCTAATTTTTATAATATAATATATAAATGTTTATAGTAGGTCTAAATCTAATATGGGATTATATAATTTTATATGCAGCCCGCGGAGTTAGGATGCATTTCCAAAGTGGCCGGCTAGATCATTTGGGTTGGCCACCCCTGATTTAGACCAACATATTATTTGTTTTATTATTTTTTTTTTTATTTTTATTTTTTAAGAATATATAATATGTAGTATTGACGAAGTTTTTTCCTCCACTTCATTCATTCTTTTCAAGTTTTTCTGTACAAAAATTAACTCTTTGGGCATATATTTCGCATTTTGTCTATGAATAAAAGCATGCACTAGATCAAAGTGACCGCAAAGCTTAATCATTATCTGGATTCTCCAGTGTTAATAATTACAATTAGGATACACCTTCATAAACAGGACATTTACGGCAGAACAGCCAATCCCAAGTCATTTGTTCACTTCTGTTAATTGCTATTGTCAGCTACAGTGGTACAGGAACACAAATACTGGTCGACTGATAAGTGGAAGACAGTTATAAGGTCAGACGAATGATCTTTCACACTTTACCTCACATCAGGATGGATGCACGTACGGGGTACACCTATGCAAGCGTAGGATCGTGGTTGTCTCTTTCCAATTGTCAAACATGGAGGTGGATGTGCCATAGTATGGACAACCATGTCATGGTTTTCTGCTGACCCTGAAAGTAAGTTTCGATTTACAGTCCCAGCTGTACCTTGAATGTTTGTAATTATTTGGAATTCACTTTTCCGTCCAGTTTCCGTCCAGTATAGCTTTTGGCAGCTACTCTGTAAAAAGAGAACATATTTTGTCTCGGAATCTGCCAATATGCAGACGACCTTTGCTCATTATGGTCTGTAGTGCCGGGGAGTTAAGAGATTAATCAAATATTACAGACATTTACTATCTATCTGTTTCTAATTGAATTGTATTATTGTCTGAAGTTTGTCACATTCCTTAATTTATGTATTTCTACCTTGTTATTAGAAATTTATGTATAAGTATTCTCAAAAATATATCAGTATTCGATTTATAAAATAGTCCTTAGTGCCAAACATATGTCAAATTTTTCGCCTTTTAAATACCAAACATCTTAAGACATCAAACATCCCTTAGTATTTTTAATGATGACCATGTTTAACACACTGTTTTAAAAGATCGACACTAATATGAGATTAAGAGATCGACATTAATATAAAAAATTTTAAAAATATCAGAAAAATAAGTACAAGAGATATCATTGTTCATTTAACATGTTTCAGAATTAATATTAATCTTTCGCGTCATAAAAAGTTTACCAAACATTTCAAGATATTTTATCTCTTGAAAAAAAAAAAAAAATGAAAATGAAATAATTTCCATCGAGCCATATTTTAAAAAAGTCCTTTCATTTCTTTAGCAATCGTTAGCACTCTAAAAGTTCCACCCTGCATTAAGTGCGGTGGTGGAGGAATCGAAGTTAACATTTCCACAAAATTACCTCAGACGCTGCTGCAAGAATGGTGATCTATGCTACTTCTTATCTTCCGCCTTCTTTCTCACACCCCCAAACAGGCACTATCACTTTTTCATCATACTAGTAACACTTCTTTTCTGGAAGAAGCTTTATTTTTGTCCAATTTCTTATTTTTTTATATTGTTGAACTTTTTTTTCTACTCTCATAAAAAGAGAAGATACAAAAGAGGTACAAAGGGGGGCGAGGAACATCCTCCGAAGTGTGGAAGACCGGAAGATAAAAGTGAAGTTTGTTTCCGGGAAAATTGATTTCTTTGGAAGAATACCAAAAAGGTTTGGGCCTCGCCTGCAATTGATGTACAATATAGACTTAAGTCTTTTTAAAGCAAGAGCACAATATAAATAAAGAGCAGCATACCTTTTTTTTTTCTTTTAGGTGTTTCTTTTGTAATTGTTAGTACTTTAAGATAAAGTTATTTATTGGTTCTTTGTTCTGCGTTTTGACTAGAGTTCTTAATGTACCCAAAATAAAGATTTAAATCAATGCGATGTGTTAAAGTTTATTATAGACGCAAGCAGATTGGTTTTATTTGAATACAGGAAAATATATATTTTTTTTCAAGGGAAATATAGAATTTATAATTAACGCAATTTACATTAATAATATTTTAAAATTGTCTGTTGTCATAACAAAACTCTAAAAATTCATACAGCTGTAAATTCTTTTCATTTTCTACTTAACGTACTTTTTTTTATTAATTATATTTTTTTCTCAATGTGATAATAGAGGATTATGTACTTCTTCTTCTTCATTGACACAACAGCCCTATGATGGGCCAAGACCGTCTGCCTACTGGCTATAGATGTTTTATTTTAACGAGGGTAAGGTTGTCAGCCCTACGTCCAACGTTCTACTATAAATATAGTGTATATAAAGTGTAAAATATACACTTTATATACACTATGTTTACATTATATATATGCACTCAAGAGCCAAAACATTATGACCACCTGTCAATAACGAGTTGGCCCAACTTTGGCGCGCAACACAGCTTCAACCCGAATTGACATGGATTAATACCACCACTTAATACCAGTTAAATACCACTTCCACCTGATGACGTGCCTTCCACGTCATCCAGGAGAGTTCATTGCAAAATGTAGGGGTGGTCATAATGTTTTGGCTCTTGAGTGTATATAGTGATAAAGCTTTCGTGATATACAAATGCTATTTTATACAGACCTTGTAATACAGTTTATTTACCGCTATTCAATAGAATCTTTGGCAGCTCTCTTTGTGTTTTGTGGGCTTTAAATTTCTGTGGATTTTCTACATTTAACCCGCACGATTTTATTGTTAATTTTCTTTTATTCCTAAATTTATTGAGTATATTCCTTTACATTTATCAAAATACACACTATTACTGGATGTTTTCTTATTAAATTCAAACAATGTTACGAGCTTAATTCTCATATAACCAGCTGTTCATTGTCAATAACCTCTTACAACTAGACATATACAACGTCCGAACTGTCGAAACTGTATTTTAGATCTTAAAATCAATTAAGATCTAAAATATTTATTTTTTCAGCTTTCACTCAAATTATTCCAATATATATCAATTAATACAACTTCTTAAATTGAAAATGCCGTCATTAAAATGCATGGAAGACATCTCGAAATATAATAAAATAAATAAATAAATGTCAGCATCAAACGCGTAATCTAATTTCAAAAGAATAATAACCAAAACTCATCTTCAAATACATCGTTTTCGAAATCTTTCTAAAACGATTCAATTTTTCTCTAAACCATAACCCAACAAAACATTCGATGTCATTAAACCAGAACCAGAGATAAAATATGCCGCAGAATTGCTCTATAACCTGGGGTTCTTAGGATTCTTTTTGGAGAGAAACTTTAGCATAATCCCAGAACGGTGCAAAACCGCAAAAGCACTTAGCGTTGATAGATACAGTCGTATTGCTTAAAACGATTTGGGAAAATAAGAAATACTCCGAAAAGTGATTTTAGCTGTTTGGGATCGTTTATTTTTATGTAACATTTAGAAATCACAGTGCCTGAATTTTAAAAGCCAAGACGTGATTTTCCGAATAAATATTCTTTCCCTCCGTTAAAGAAGCCTTTTTTGCTCATGCAATTTTAACCAATTCTAAATGTTATCTTGCCTTCTTATTGTACTAAAATGTATAAGCATCAGGAATATTTTCTGAGATTTGTTTGTAAATGGATTTATTTGTATCTTTAGATAAATTAAGTTGGCAATTTGATGTATTTTGTTAAAAATTTTGGGGCATATCTAAATTTTTCTATTTAATCCTGAATGTGATTATTTTTAATCAGGGTCTTATGCTCGTTGTACGTTTACTATGGACAACCCACGAATGGTTAATAAAACGTAGGCACGGCTTTCCACTATCATATAGAAGAACATTTGAGGGTGACATGGTAGAACATTTGAGAGTCGTATGGAGGAACATTTGAGGGTCATATAGAAGAACATTTGAGGGTCATATGGAAGAACATTTAAGGGTCTTAGATTCCGATTTGATTTTTCCCAGTAAATTCAGTCAAAGATTCGGACTCGAGCTGCCATTGAGTGAGGTTGTGTTCAACGCTCGCTCCTGTAACTCGACTTCAGGTCAAGACTGACCTGCTTTTCTACCTGCGTAGAAATCTTGAACTCAAAACGTTCTGCTCCACTTTTTAACATCGAACTTCTCTATTTATTTTAAAAATAAAAATTTTTAATTTTAATTTAAACTTTGGAAATACGATGAGCCAATCGTCGTCCGGACCACCGGACCTTACCTCTCCGGAGAGCCCTCCGCTATTTGAGCAGGGCATACTCCCTGATCCTGCCGCCGCAAATATCAACAAATATGCCGACAATAAGATGGACACATCCCAAACGGTCACTGCCGAGCAGCTAAGCTGCAACGACTTCCTCTTTGGACACCCTGCGCCCACAAGACTTAGCGACCCGACACCGGAGCACTTGCTCTATTTCGAAGTCCTGTTAAAGGAGGCCGCGGCTCTCATGGTGAAAGTTTCAAAACACCAGAGCGCGGCAAACAACATTAAATCTCCAACATGGGCACGAGCTTCTTTAACTATCGAAGAATGCTCCAAAAGAATCCGTGCTATATGCACATATACTGGTATTCCTGCCTCGCCCCTTCCCACTAAGAAAGAACTTTTGGAGATCAAGAAAGCAAAGGAGCTTCAACTCCAACTTGCAGCTGAAGCTGCGGTCAAAGAGGCTACTCCACCACCTCCCGCTCCTACCATACCTGAGCAACCAAATTCTAAAGAGTTACCTGAGCAGCCAAACTCTTCCAAGCGGAAATCTCCAACCTCCGATGATGACGAGGAAGGGTTTCAAAAAGTTGTCTCTAAGAAAGATAGAAAAAGGGTAAATATGGCTGCTTTATCCTTAGCCCCCATTACTAACACCCCTAACAAAACGTTGGCTGCCGACCAAACAGTGGCTCCTCCACAATTAAAGAGGGTAAACAGGATTCCATCATTCTTTGTGTCCGCTAAGGGCAAGTGGTGGCAAACCGTGAATCAATTACGCGTCCATGTGCCTAGTATTCAGGCTAAACTGTCTGGCAAATTTCTTAAAATTACCGTAGACAGTGAGACTGACTACAGGAAACTGGCTCAGATTCTTGAAAGTGATGGGACACCATTCAAGAGTCTGATGCTGCAAAAGGACCGACCAATTAAAGTCGTGCTCCGAGGTCTCCCTGGCCACACTCCCATCGAGGGCGTTGAGACCGAACTCCGAGCTCTCGAATTCCCCCTCATTAAGATAGCTCGGATGTCTAAATTCCGGACCAGGGAACCTATGCCCCTCATTTATCTTCAACTATCGCCATCCTCGAAAACTGAGGAGATATATAGCCTCACCACTTTCCTCGGTCTGAGAGTCAGTGTAGAAGGTTACAGAGGGCAACCGGGCCCATCTGTTTGTTGGAATTGTCAGGGCTACTTCCACTCGTCGGAAGTATGCCGTCTTCCAACACGTTGTGTCAAGTGTGCTGGCCCTCATAGGGCAAAGGAATGTACATTACCGCTGGACCAGCCAATTCTTTGGTGTAATTGTGGAGGAGCACATGCCGGTAACTGGCGCGGATGCCCCCGTATGCCAAAGCCCGCTCAAAAAAATGGAGCAAAAAAGCAAATTAATAATAAAAATCTTAAGCCCACCACCCCATCAAAACCTGTACAAAAGGTTCCTACCAGGACGCAGCCAACGACCTTTACCAGTCGGAATGTCCAGCCTGCAATGGCTTTTTCCCAAATTCTCCGCCAGGGGAACGAAGAAAAGTCTGTAGGCCCCGCCCCCCAGCCAATCGTAGCTAGAGAGCCGCTGTCTGCTGCTACCACGAATAGCTCCGCACCCGTTCAGCCCTCCTTGGAGTGTTCGCTAACGGAGATTTTTCAGTGTTTGATGGACCTCGTAAGAGATAATCCATCGCACAGTCAAATTATATTGCGATCATTTGGGCTAGCAAAAGATAAAATGAGGAATTCACTCAACCGATTCGACATGACGTATCACCTCTTTGAGGCGTATACCGACGTCCTTTCCGAAAGTCAGTTCCTCACGGCTTAACTCACTTCGGGTCTGGGTCTCTTTCAATTGGTTTCTGGAACGCTAACTCGTTACGTTCCAAAATTCACGAGGTTAGGGAGTTCCTAGCAGAGCAGAATCTTGATGTGTTCTTGGTTCAGGAAACAAAATTGTATCCTGGTTATAACCCTTTGATCGCTAATTACAGGTTCTATCGTACTGATAGACCAAATCAGCATCCTACCCGAGTAAGTGGCGGTACAGGTATCTACGTTAAAAATAGTATTCACCACCATAGTCTTCCTACTCCTAATTTAAACTCCATAGATGCTCCAATCAGTTAAACACTAATTGGGAGAACTTCAGGCATGTGATGGATAGTAAAAAATTACCAAGCTTCAGTTTAAAAACACCAGCAGATGCTGTTGACAGGATCAATGGATTAAGCACCATCTACCTCACATGTCTGCAGGAAAGTTCTTCCCCCAAATTCAAACCCCCACCGAAAAGATTTCCACAGCACATCAAAGATAACATTAAAATCAGGAATTATTATCGCCGTAGGTGGCAAAGGACGAGAGATCCTGAGTTCCTACGGCATTACTACAAATCTATAATAGACATCAGAGAAGCCATCACCGTCTTTACACAGCAACGCTGGCAAGACGACATAGAGGCCCTAACGCCTGAGTCAACATCATTTTGGAAGAAATGTTCCCTCCTACGCAAACAATACCACAACATTCCGCCCTTGCAGGGTGCCAACGGCCGAGCAGCTTATTCCCCAGAAGATAAAGCGGAACTGCTCGCAGACAGCCTCAAATCTCAATTTGAACTCAATCACGATGTTGAAGATAAAAATTTCTTCGAACACGCCAACACTACAGTCACGGACTTCTTACAAAAACCACATGTCAACAACTTAGATTTAATTACTTCTAAAGAAGTCTGTGAAATTATCAGACGCTTCAAGAACAATAAATCCCCTGGTCTGGATCTTATTAGCAATCGCATGTTAAAGTCCACTCCTATTAAATTCATTCTGTATATTACCATTCTTTTTAACTTTCTACTTAGGATCTGTCATTTCCCAGCTTGCTGGAAGACCGCCGTAGTATGCCCCATTCCTAAGCCAAGTGCTAACTTGGCTTACCCTCAAAATTACTGTCCTATCTCACTACTTAGTAGCTTGAGCAAAATATTCGAATCTGCGTTACTTAAACGCCTAAATCAGCATTGCGATCTCCATGACTTAATCATACCTGAACAATTTGGTTTCAGGAAGCAATTAGGAACCTGTCACCAATTACTTAGGTTGACAGAGCTGATTCATGACGGCTTTAACGAACGCAAATCTACGGGAATATTATTTTTGGACGTAGCCAAGGCCTTTGATAAAATTTGGCATAATGGCTTATTATTCAAGCTCATGCGACTTGATTTTTCACCCCAAATTGTTAAGATTCTTTGCTCATACCTACAGTCACGAGCTTTCTTAGTCAAAGTAGGTGGAGTTACTTCCTCAACCAGACCAATAGAAGGGGGAGTTCCTCAAGGGTCGCTATTAGCGCCCGCCCTTTTCAACATATATATCAACGACATTCCGAGAGATTGCCAAACCTCTCTTTTCTGCTACGCTGATGATACGGCGATAGCCACACAGAACAAATCACCTCAGCTTGCTGTTAAAGACTTGCAATATTCAGTTTATAATTTAGAAAAATGGTTAACCACCTGGAAAATTAAAGTAAACGCCACTAAATCAGCCTGTATGCTATTTACTCGGAAGATCGCGTTTTCTCCATTAGGGAGTATCACTCTTTTTGGCCAGCCCGTCCCCTGGGTAACTGAATATAGATACCTGGGGTTGTTTCTAGACCCAAAATTGTCTTTCAATACCCATATTAAGAATACAGTTGCTAAAGCAACTGGTGCGAGTATTAAACTCCACTGCCTAATTTCTCGAAAGAGTAGGCTTGCGATCAAACACAAGCTTCTGCTCTACAAATCTATCATTAGACCTATCCTGGCTTATGGTAGCCCTATCTGGGCCTCTACCTCGCTCACAAATATTAAGAGACTCCAGGTATTCCAAAATAAACACCTGGCTATGATTGCTGACGCACCATGGTTCGTTCGTCATAAGATCATCCATAGAGATCTAGATGTCGAACCTATTCCTGATTACATTATCAAAATTTCAAAGAACTTTCTTGAAAAATGTCCTCAGATTAGCAATGAGTTAATCCGTCGTCTGCCAACTTATCACCCTGGTGTGAAATCCTCCCAAAAAAGGCCAAAGGCAGTCTACGACGTCTCCTATGAGTGCTTTCCTAAACTTAAGAAGCACCATGGCTGTTATTCTGAACAAGCGCAAGCGAGTTCAGGTAATGGGGTGAGCCTTGCTCATTGAGAATTTATCTCAATGCGTATCTGACGATTTACTTTGGCTTAAAATTAATTGATTCCATTAATTTATAAGAACTGGCGCAGGGGTAAAGATTCGGATCTTTGACCGCGAGGTTGAGGGTCCAGATCAGAATCCTGTTCCTTTTCTATCCCTTTCTACTGCTACGTTGTGCTTTAACTTTATTCTTATGACTTTCCGACTAGTAACTAAGTTAGGTTTTTATTTTATTTTTCGTACGCTTTTTTACCCCTTTTTTTGTTAGGAAATAAAAGGATTAGAATAAAAATTATAAAAATAAAAACAAAAATTATAAAATCGAAAATCAAACAAAAAGTATAAAAGTTTGAAAACCAAATAAAAATTATAAAAAGAAAATTAAAGAATCACGGTTCTGTGATCGGCCTTTTTTTGTGTGGGGATTTTGTATTTTGTACCATGTATAACCTTTTACCTTTCAGATGCTCCTATTGGCTCTCACCGTTCATGCATAATTTTCAATCAGTGATTTTGTAAACAATGGGTTGGAGGGTTTGTTTACGTTTTTGCAGCAGTAGAAGGCATCGACAACTGGTCCCTAATTGTACCGATTTTAAAACTTAACTTTTAATTTCTTTTATTTTTTATCTTACTTTTTTATAAATAGTATTTTTTTCTTTTTTTTTGAGTACCTACTTAATTTGAATTTAGAAACATTTATCTTTTATTTTTACTAACAATAATTAAGCAGCCATTTAAAATTCCAAGTATAGTTATGAATTAAGATGAGGAGGTTTAAGGGATATTTCCCCCTGTTGGTACTCCGTAAACGGTACGCCAGTTGCCAGTTGCCAGTTAAGGGTCTTACATAAGAACATTAGAGAGTCATATGGAAGAATATTAATGGGTAATATGGAAGATCCTTACAGGGCCATATGGAAGAACGTTAAAAGGGCATATGGAAGAGCATGTGAGGGTCATATGGAAGAACATTAAAAGGTCATATGGAAGAACATTAAAAGATCATATAGAAGAACATTAAAAGGTCATATAGAAGAACATTAAAAGGTCATATAGAAGAACATTAAAAGGTCATATTGAAGCCATGTGAAAGTCACACGGAAGAAAAAACAGAAAACTGCCACTGACATATTAGCTATAGATGCAAGCGAGGGTGTTAGATGACGTCTTTTATTTTTATCTCACCCTTGCACCTAGCACCATGTAACCCTCTACCAGTTTAAAATATGAGAGTTTCAAATCAGGAATATTGACCATGACCTGAGGGGAATATATTTTCTAGTGGCTCCCCTCACCGTGTAACAATTTTAATTAAAAAAATTATATGGTCACTTGGAAGAATTTTTTTTTAAATTTCAAATTACAGCATGAAACATGGCGGGACTCTAATTTATTACAAAAGTAAGTATTTAAATATTATGATATACATATATATATTTATACAACTGCGTCCAAAAGGTAAGACCAATTTTCAATTTGAATTTCCCGGTCATATGGTATTTCAAATTTTTTTTTTTTTTCATTTATAGGTTATTGGCACTGTCCTTACATCTGTCTGAAATTTGACGTCAAAATATTCATTAGTGCTTGAGTTACGCTGCATTTTGTGAGATGCTCAAACTAATTCCGGCGATTTTTGAAATGTCTCTTTAGTCGACCCAAAACGTTGTCCCCGGAGGGGTATTTCGAGTTTAGGGAATAGCAAGAAGTAGCACGATGCTAAAATAGGTGAATACGGTTGTTGTTCAATGATATGGGTTTCATTTTTGGCGAAAGAGTTAAGAAGAATCAATGCAGTGTCAGCTGGCTCCTTCAGTGTATTCGGTACCAATCAAGATTTGACGCGTTTGAGGCCCAAAACATCTTTTAAAATGGAATTTTGAAATTCCAACATCATCAACAAGGTCTCTAATTGTGAGCAAGCACCAAAACTTTAATTTTTTTGGATTTGAGCTTCATCGGTTGAGGTTGATGGTCGACCAGAGGGCTCTTCGTCTTCAACGCCTTCTCTGCCTTCTTTGAACTGTTTATACCACTTCTAAATGTCTCTTTCCGATACAGGAATGCTCACCGAATGCCTTCTGCAATATTCTATTCATTTCCGCAAACAAAATTTAACGTAAGTTCTTACTTAATTAATTGAGACATTTCAAAAATCGCCTGAATCAGATTTAGCGTCTCCCAAAGCCAAGCGTAACTCAAACAGTAATGAATGTTTTGACGTCAAATTTTACACAGATGTCAAGGACAACCTAAAAAAGAAAAAAAAAATTAATAGCGTTTTGGAGCACCGAGTGCCAAAACGCTATTCATTCAACAATTACTTCTATTATGCCCAAAACCAGGCATAATAGAAGTAAATTATTAAATACAATTAGTTTTTTATTCAATATATAAATCATATAAAAACGAAATATGTAATTATTTAAATGTAAAAAAAAAAATATTTTTACATACATACAGTATTAAATATAAAATATTTATTTGTTTAAGGTAATATCGGGTTTAATGTAAGAAATAATTTTATATGCTTTAGATATTGTATACGAAAATTGTAACTTTTGTATTGTAGTATCGCGTTTACAGTGGAATGTACAGGTGAAAATAGTTACAGTGGAGTGCATATATATACTTGTAGCACCAAGGGCTAGAGCTCTAGTGACTCGGCCATCAGGTCTAAAGCAATTACAGTACAAATTAAATAAAATTGTCAGAAATCATTTCAATAGTTCTCCATAAAGAGATAAAATATAATTAATGGAAAAAAAGTATGCAAATAGAAAACGAAAAAGTTTTAGAGTTGCATGACTTTTTAGAGTTTTGTTATGGCCACAGAATATTTTAAAATTTCATTAATATAAATTTTAATAATTAGCAATTTTAAATTTCGCTTTAAAAAAAACACTTTTTTTTTTATTACAATAAAGCCGATGTGCTTGTATCTACAGTAACCTTTAGCGCCTATCATGGATTTAAATCTTTATTTTCGACACATTAAGAACTCTAGTCAAAACGCACAACAAAGAACCAATAAATAACTTTTCCTTAAAGTACTAACAAATACAAAAGCAACACCTAAGAAGAAAAAAAAAGGTATGCAGCTCTTTATTTATATTGTGTTCTTGCTTTAAAAAAGACTTAAGTCTATCGTGTACATCAATTGCAGGCACACGTTTTTGGTATTCTTCCAAAGAAATCAATTTTCCCGGAAACAAACTTCACTTTTATCTTCTGGTCTTCCACACTTCGGAGGATGTTCCTCGCCGTCTTTGAAGCTCTTTTGTAGCTTCTCTTTTTATGAGAGAAGAAAAAAAAGTAAAAAAAAAAAAAAAAAAATGTGGACAAAAATAAAGCTTCTTCCAGAAAAAGAAGTGTTACGAGTATGATGAAAAAGTGATAGTGCCTGTTTGGGGTGTGAGAAAAAAGGTGAGAAGATAAGAAGTGGCATAGATCACCCTTCTTTCAGCAGCGTCTGAGGTAATTTTGTGGAAATGGTAACTTCGATTCCTCCACCACCGACTTCATGCACGGGGAAATTTTAGAGTGCTAACGATGAAAGGACTCTTTTTAAAAATATGTCTCGATGCAAATTATTTCAGTTTACTAAATATTTCAAGAGATCATTTTTTTTTTTTAACTTTTTTTTTTTTGACTTGAAGAAAGATAAAATGTATTTTTGAAATATGTTAATTGAACAATGAATATCAATAATTCTTTTTGTAATTATTCGTCTGATTTTTTTTTTTTTTTTTTGAATTTTAATTCTTAATGTCGATTTCAAGTTCCAGTTTTCATCATTATAATATTTTCAGCGATCTTTGATGTCTTGGTATTTAGCAGGTGCACAATTTGACATATTTTTGGCACTAAGAACGATTTTATAAATCGAAAACTAAAACATTTTTTGAACACTTCTTTATAATTTTCTTATATTTTGATTGCCAAGACTGAAATACAAAATTATTTCACTGTTTTAAAAAATTTGATAACATATCTTGAAGAATTTAGTAAACTTCATTTACGACTCGAAAGATTAAACGTCATTTTGAAATATGTTAAAAAAACAATGAACATCAACAATTTTTTTGTACATATTTTTCTAATTTTTTTAGATTTTTACATATTAATGTCGATCTCAAATTTAAGTGTACATCATTATAATATTTTCAGCGATGTTTGATTGATGTTTTGGTATTGAAAAAAACACAATTTTGACATTCATGGCCCGCCGAGACTCGAACACGAAGCCTGTGGCACCGAGCGAAATAACTCACCCATCATTTCCCACTACATTTTCTACCTTACGTAATTTTTCCTGTAATGATTCGCCAATTGTTGTGCATTTAAAAAAAAGGCTTTTTCTTTTTGATGTATTATCATTTTTAAAATATTTTTTAATAAAGTGACAATGCAATATTGTATTATGATATTGAGAAAAAAATATAATAATTGGTAAAAAAAATTAAGTAAAGTAAAGTAGAAATCGAAAACGTTTTACAATTACATGAATTGTTGGAGTTCTGTTATGAGAACGGAAAATTCTAAACTATCATTTAATACTATATATTAATATAGATTATATTTATTATAAATTGCTAATTTTGCGACTCTGTTTTTAATGAAAACAGAATTTATTTCCTTTATTAAAACAAAACAATGTGATGGTGTCTATAGTAAACTTTAACACCTCTCATCGATTTAAATCTTTATTTTGGGCACATTAAGAACTCTAGTCAAAACTCTGAACAAAGAAACAATAAATAACTTTCTCTTAAAGCACTAACAATTACAAAAGGAACACCTAAGAAGAAGAAAAAAGAATGCAGCTCTTTATTTATATTGTGCTCTTGCTTAAAAAAGACTTAAGTCTATCTTGTACATCAACTGCAGGCGAGGCCCACACACTTTTTTGGTATTCTTCCAAAGAAATCAATTTTCCCGGAAACAAACTTCACTTTTATCTTCCGGTCTTCCACACTTCGGAGGATGTTCCTCGCCCCCTTTGAAGCTCTTTTGTAGCTTCTCTTTTTATGAGAAGAAAAAAAAAAAAAAAAAAAAAAAAAAAAATTGGACAAAAATAAAGCTTCTTCCAGAAAAGAAGTGTTACGAGTATGATGAAAAAGTAATAGTGCCTGTTTTGGGGTGTGAGGAAGAAGGCGGAGGATAAGAAGTGGCATAGATCACCCTTCTTGCAGCAGCGTCTGGGGTAATTTTGTGGAAATGGTAACTTCGATTCCTTCACCACCGCACTTAATGCACGGGAGGTATTTTAGAGTGCTAATGATTGCTAAAGAAATGAAAGGACTTTTTTAAAATATGTCTCGATGGAAATTATTTCACTTTTTCTTTAAAAGAAAAAGTGATATCTTGAAATATTTAGTAAACTTTTTTTTTTGACTTGAAGAATGATTAAATGTAAATTTGAAATATGTGAAATGAACAATGAATATCAATAGTTTTTTTTTTTTTGTATTTATTTGTGTGTTTTTTTTTTTTAGAATTTTACATATTAATGTCGATCTCAAATTTAAGTTTTCATCATTATAATATTTTCAGCGGTCTTTGATGTCTTGGTATTTAGCAGGTGCACAATTTGACATATTTTTGGCACTAAGAACGATTTTATAAATCGAAAACTGAAACATTTTTTGAACACTTCTTTATAATTTTTTTATATTTGATTTCCAAGACTGAAATACAAAATTATTTCACTTTTTTAAAAAAAATTGAGAACACATCTTGAATAATTTAGTAAATTTCTTTTACGACTCGACAGATTAAACGCCATTTTGAAATATGTTAAATAAACAATGAATATGAATAATTTTTTTGTACATATTTTTATGATTTTTTTAGATTTTTACATATTAATGCCGATCTCAAGTTTAAGTGTCCATCATTATAATATTTTAAGCGATGTTTGATTGATGTCTTGGTATTTAAAAAAAGCACAATTTTGACATTCATGGCCCGCCGAGACTCGAACACGAAGCCTGTGGCACCGAGCGCATTAACTCAGCCATCTTTTCCGAACACATTTTCTACATTACGTAATTTTTTCTGTAATGATTCGCCAATTGTTGTGCATTTACAAGATAAAAAATGCTTTTTCTTTTTGATGTATTATCATTTTTAAAATATTTGTTAATAAAGTGACAATGCAATATTCTATTATGATATTCAGAAAAAAATATAATAATTTGAAAAAAAAAATTACGCAGGTAATCGAAAAAGTTTTACAATTATATGAATCGTTGGTGTTCGGTTATGACAACAGAAAATTCTAAAATATCCTTTAATACTATATGATAGATTATATATATTAATGTATCATATAGTATAGTATATATATTAATATATTTCTATATTAATATAGATTTCATTTAGTATAAATTTTTAATTTTGCAACTCTGTTTTTAATAAAAACATAATTTATTTCCTTTATTAAAACAAAACCGATGTGCTTGCGTCTATAGTAAACTTTAACACATCGCACTGATTTAAATCTTTATTTTGGGCACATTAAGAACTCTAGTCAAAACGCAGAACAAAGAGCCAATAAATAACTCTTTCTTAAAGTACTAACAATTACAAAAGAAACACCTAAGATGAAAAAAAAAGGTGCTAGCTCTTTATTTATATTGTGTTCTTGCTTTAAAAAAGGCTTAAGTCTATCTTGCTCATCAATTGAAAGCGAGGCCCCACACACTTTTTTGGAAATCAATTTTCCCGGAAACAAACTTCACTTTTATCTTCCGGTCTTCCACACTTCGGAGGATGTTCCTCGCCCCCTTTGAAGCTCTTTTGTAGTTTCTTTTTTAATGAGAGGAGAAAAAAAGTACAAAAATACAAAAAAATAGACCAAAATAAAGCTCCCTCCAGAAAAGAAGTTTACGAGTATGATGAAAAAGTGATAGTGCCTGTTTGTGTGGAAGGTGGGAAGATAAGAAGTGACATAGATCAACCTTCTTGCAGCAGTGTCTGAGGTAATTTTGTTGAAATGTTAACTTCGATTCCTCCACCACCGCACTTAATGCACGGGAGGAATTTTAGAGTGCAAACGATTGGTAAAGAAATAAAAGGACTTTTTAAAATGTCTCGATGGAAATAATTTCACTTTACTAAATATTTCAAGATACATTTTTTTTTTTAAACTTTTTTTTTGACATGAAGAAAGATTAAATGTGTTTTTTAAATATGTTAAATGAACAATGAATATCAATAGTTCTTTTTTGTAGTTATTCGTCTGATTTTTTTAGAATTTTTCCTATTAATGTCGATATCTAGTTTAAGTTTTCATCATTATAATATTTTCAGCGATCTTTCATGTCTTGTTATTTAGCAGGTGCCCAATTTAACATATTTTTGGCACTAAGAACGATTTTATAAATCGAAAACTGAAACATTTTGTAGAACACTTCTTTATAATTTTTTTATTATATTTTGATTGCCAAGGCTGAAATACAAAATTATTTCACTTTTTAAAAAAAGGATAACATATCTTGAAGTATTTAGTAAACTGTTTTTGACTTGAAGAAAGATTAAATGTATTTTTGAAATATGTTAAATGAACAGTGAATATCAATAGTTCTTTTTTTGCTTTTATGCGTCTGACATTTTTTTAGAATTTTACACATTAATGTCGATCTCAAGTTTAAGTTTTTATCGTTACAATATTTTCAGCGATGTTTGATGTCTTGCTATTTATAAGGTGCAAAATTTTGATATTCATGGCCCGCCGAGACTCGAACACGAAGCCTCTGACACCGAGCGCAGTATCTCAGCCATCATTCCCCACTAAATTTTTAATATACGTAATTTTTTCTGTAATGATTCGTCAATTGTTGTGCATTTACAGGATAAAAATGCTTTTTCTTTTTGATGTATTATCATTTTTAAAGTAATTTTTTTATAAAGTGACATAATTTTCAATATTCTATTATGATATTGAGAAAAAAATACAATAATTGGAAAAACAATTACTTAAAGTTGAAATCGAAAAAGCTTTACAATTATATGAATTTTTGGTGTACGGTTATGAGAACAGAAAATTCTAAAATATCATTTAATACTATATATTAATATAGATTTTATTTAGTATAAATTTTTAATTTTGCGCCTCTGTTTTTAATAAAAACGGAATTTATTTCCTTTATTAAAATAAAACCAATGTGCTTGTATCCATAAGAAAATTTAACACATCGTATTGGTTTACGATTAGATTGCATTTCCTTTATTAAAACAAAACCAATGATCTTGCGTCTATAGGAAATTTTAACACATATCATCTATTTAAATCTTTATTTTGGGCACATTAAGAACTCCAGCCAAAACGCAGAATAAAGAACCAATAAATAACTTTCTCTTAAAGCACTAACAATTACAAAAGAAACTAATAAAGAAAAAAAAAGGTATGCAGCTTTATATTTATATTGTGCTCTTGCTTTAAAAAAGACTTAAGTCTATCTTGTACATCAATTGCAGGCGAGGCCCGCACTTTTTTGGTATTCTTCCAAAGAAATCAATTTTCCCGGAAACAAACTTCACTTTTATCTTCCGGTCTTTCACACTTCGGAGGATGTTGCTCGCCCGCTTTGAAGTTCTTTTGTATCTTCTCTTTTTATGAGAAAAGAAGAAAAAAAGTACAAAAATACTAAATAAAAATTGGACAAAAATAAAGCTTCTTCCAGAAGAGAAGTGTTACGAGTATGATGAAAAAGTAATAGTGCCTGTTTGGGGTGTTAAAAAAAAAAGAAGGCGGAAGATAAGAAATGGCATAGATCACTCTTCTTGCAGCAGCGTCTGAGGTAATTTTGTGGAAAGGTTAACTTCGATTTCTTCCACCACCGCACTTAATACATTGTGGAATTTTAGAGTTCTAAAGATTGGTAAAGAAATGAAAGGACTTTTTAAAAATATGTCTCGATGGAACTTGTTTCACTTTAAAAAAGATGATATCTTGAAATATTTAGCAAACTTTTTTTTTTTTTTTTTTTTTTTTTTTTTTTTTGACTTGAAGAAAGATTAAAAGCAATTTTGAAATATGTTAAATGAATAATGAGTATCAATAGTCCTATTTTGTATTTATTCATTTGATTTTTTTAGAATTTTACATATTAATGTCGATCTGAAATTTAAGTTTTCATCTTTATAATATTTTTAGCGATGTTTGATGTCTTGGTATTTAGAAGGTGCGTAATTTTGACATTCATGGCCCTCCGAGACTCGAACACGAAGCCTGTGAAAAGAGCGCAGCAACTCAGCCATCATTCCCCACTACATTTTCTACTTTACGTAATTTTTCCTGTAATGGTTCGTCAATAGTTGGGCATTTACAGGATAAAAAGCTTTTTCTTTTTGATGTAATATCATTTTTAAAGAATTAGTAAAAAAAATTAAATAAAAAAGTAATTTTTAATAAAGTGACAATACAATATTCTATTATGATATTGAGAAAAAAAATGTAATAATTGAAAAAAAAAAACTACGTAAGGTAGGAATCGAAAAAGTTCGACAATTATATGAATTTTTGGTGTTCTGTTTTGAGAACAGAAAATTCTAAAATATCATTTAATACTATATATAAAATAGATTTTATTTATTATAAATTTTAAGTTTACGTCTCTGTTTTTTAAAAAATCTTGGATTGCATATAATTGATTAAAACAAAACCAATGAGCTTGCGTCTATAGGAAATCGCACACATAGCACATCGCATTGATTTAAATCTTTATTTTGGGCGCATTAAGAACTCTAGCCAAAACGCAGAATAAAGAACCTATAAATAACTTTCTCTTAAAGCACTAACAGTTACAAAAGAAACACATAAAGAAAAAAAAATGTATACAGCTCTTTATTTATATTGTGCTCTTGCCTTAAAAAAGACATAAGTCTATTTTGTACATCAATTGCAGGCGAGGCCCATACTTTTTGGTATTCTTCCAGAGAAATCAATTTTCCCGGAAACAAACTTCACTTTTATCTTCCAGTCTTCCACACTTCGGAGGACCCTTTGAAGCACTTTTGTAGCTTCTCTTTTTACGAGAGAAGAAAAAAAAAAGTGCAAAAATAAAAAAAAATAATAAAGTGGACAAAAATAAAGCTTCTTCCAGAAAAGAAGTGTTACGAGTATGATGAAAAAGTGATAGTGCCTGTTTTGGGGTGTGAGAAAGAAGGTGGAAGATAAGAAGTGGCATAGATCACTCTTCTTGCAGCAGCGTCTGAGGTAATTTTGTGGAAATGTTAACTTCGATTTCGTCACCACCGCACTTTATGCACATGTTGGAATTTTTGAGTGCTAACGATTGGTAAAGAAATGAAAGGACTTTTTAAAAAAAAATAATATCTTGAAATATTTAGTAAACTTTTTTTTTTTTTTTTTTTTTTTTTTTTTTTTTTTTTGACTCCAAGAAAGATTAAATATAATTTTGAAATATGTTAAATGAACAGAGAATATCAATAATAATTTTTGTAATTATTATTCTGGCATTTTAGAATTTAACATATTAATGTCGATATCATTATAAAGTATTAAGCGATGTTTGATGTCTTAAAGGTGCAGAATGGAACATATCTTTGACACTAAGAACCATTTTTCAAATCCAAAGCTGAAATATTTTTGAGAATACTTCTCTATATATTTTTATATTTCTAATAACAAGTCAAAAATACATAAAATAAGGGACTTGACAAACATAACAAAATAATATAAGTGAACTAGAAAGACATAGAAATTAATCCATTATTAAAGACCATTACTAAATAGCTAACACCACAGCAAGCCTTTGACCCTTGATGGCCAAGATCGTCATTCTGGATTCCGAGATATAAGGTATTTATTTTTGTATGATAACATTGTCAGTCCTACGCACAGCATTTTGCAGTCATTTTAGACTAGGACCTATGGTTTAAAATGGAATTCGTATCCTTGCACTCAATACGATAAAGATTCGGTTAGTAATTGGTGACAAATGCTAAAACGAGAGAGAACACTTACCGTGTTCCATCAATCCCGACTATGCATAAGTCGGGATTGAGGGAAGCCCGTTGTCTTTAGCTCCCTTATGCCAAAAAGCGAACAGTGGATTGGTCATAAAAGCAAAAACTGTAAGCATTGCTCTTTCAGAAGTCATTACTCAACTGTAGTCGGAATTTGAGGCAGAAGTTTGTCTGGGTTCCGGCTTTTTCGTGTCCCTAATTTAGACAATGGAATTGATCATAAATGTGAATACGATAAAGCTGCTCTCCCAGACAGTTGTGACTAGGGATTGCAATATCGGATCAAAAGTTCAATACCGGTATTCGATATTTTTTAAATTTTAATACCGGTTTTAATATCGGTAGTAGAAATTTTAGAAAAAGAAAGAAAACACAGGTGGTGGGTTTTTTTGTGTTATTTGCGAGTCTTATTAGAGAATGTAAATATCACAAAAAAAACACTCGAAATGGCAAACCATCCAATGCTGTCCTTTTAATTATAATTTTATCCAAATTATCTTTTTTTTTTTTTAATAATCTAAAATAATTGATGGCTTAGTCTTAGAAACTGTGCTTAAGTTTGTATCTTCATCACAATAAGATTATTTCCTCTTTAACAAATTTGTATCATGTTTCGTTTTTAAATGTGTATGGAGTCAGCTTCTACTTATTCCATTCACTTTAATAACTCTTGAACACTTTTTTACATTGTGCCACCATATTCTTTTCATCATATAAATAATGAAACCAAACCGAAGTATTATAATTTTTTTTTTATGTTCTTTAAAGTTATTCTTATTTATTATTATGGGGTATTATTTATGAGTATATATATAATAAATCTGAAAAATATTTTGAGCTCTAAAGTAGGATATGCAAATACAATGTGAATAATTCATCAATTTAAAAAAATATCGAAGTATTACACACTTTCTTCACAACTACAACCTTGTTTTCAAGAATAAGAATTTCTGATTTTTAGATAAGAATTTTGAATAAGAATTCACAGATAAGAATTCTTTCACATTTAAGAATTCTAAATTTTTAGTAAATACCGAAAAAACAGTATTTAAACTTGTGAATACCGGTATTACAAAATTGTACAAATAGCTCAAAATACCGGTATTCGGTATGTCGGTATACCGGTATTGCAATCCCTAGGCGTGTCCAAACCATAATTTTAATTGTTGGATGAAGGGTGGCTTCTATAGCTGCATCATACCACAAACGGACAACGTGTTAGTCAGAAACACAAAAATTGTTGCTCTTTTAGAAGTTATTACTTAACCATAGTAGGAAGTGGTTGCAGAAGTTGGTCTAGATTCAAAGTTGTTCTGGAAACCTTTCAGAACCCAAAACCAAAAAACGTATGAGTCATAAATGCTCTTTTTAACAATCATGGTACAACGAAAGTGGGAATTAGGTCACATACTCAGGACAGAGACCATCTAGAATGCTTACAAGATCTTCTCTTCAACATCGTTTAGTCTTGATTTTGTCATGCCATCTATTCTATATTTTTACACAAAAAATGTTTGATGCACACCTTCATTGAATGTTAAGAGATTTCGGAATCTGTTAGTTGTAGTAATTGTGAATCATTTCATGAAGGAAAATCACCTAGTTCGTTAACAAAGAAGTCCAGAAATGCGCTTCATGGTGATTGGTTGCTTTTATTTTAAAAAGCCAAGCAACACTGGAAAATTGTATTTTGCTTTGGAGATTTACTTTATTTTCTAATTTAAATAATAATTGATTCGTAATTTTGATAATCAATTACACTGAAATGCATTTATTCATTGTATTTGATAAATATTATATTATTTTATTAATCTTCTCTTTTCCAAAAAGAAAAATAAATATATATAATATTAGCTCTTTGCTAAATATAGGAATATTTTCCAGATGAGGCTGGAAAAAATTAGGAAATAGATAGAAATAGATTTTAGAATTAGGAAAAATAGATTTTAGAATTAGGTATGGAGGTATATTTATTTGTTTAATTTTTTATTTATTTTTATTTTTTATTTTTTATTAAAGACTGAATATTCGCCGAAATATAATTTCTAGTTGAAAAAGTAAAGAAATAATGAGTAATGTTCTCTGTGTTTTATAAGAAAATTCTTCTTCATTGGTGCAACAGCCCAATGAAGAAGAATTTTCAATTCTGGCAGATTTCGAAACAGTAAATGTTTATTTTTTACGGGGTAGGGCTGTCAGCTCTATGCCCAAAAGACTGGGATCAGACTGGGACCTACGGTTTAAAGTGAATTCCGAATCACTACAAACACCCGTGGTACCGCCAGGGACTCGAGCCCCAAACCGGTTTCACTGAGCCCCAAAGGTCTAGTCACACTGCCATCTTCCACCTGTATTGTAGATTAAAATTTATTATAAAGTTCTAATGGATAGAGGAATTTTATTTTATATTTTAATATCTCTATGTTTAGGTTAATCAATAAATATTTTTGAATTTAACGCTATTTTTAATAATTGCGATTATTATTTTTTAAATTTAAATGTAATAAATTGAACAAGTTATTAGAAACCAGAGATAAATATCATGTTTTATTTCACCTTTTCATTTTCCAATTTTTATATTAACCCTTTGGACTTTTTTTTCTGTTTTTACAGGAATGAAATGTTTAGTTTTTTTTTTTTTTTTTTTTTTTTTTTTTTTAAATTTCATCCCAATCTCAAAAAATAAAATGTAAGTTATTAAAAAAATTATAAACTTGTTACTAAATATAATTCAGTAACAAGTTTACTTTTTGTATTAATTTTCAATTTTTCTTTTTTATTAATTTAATTTTTGAAACATAACAGAAGAGATTTTTTCTCCAAGATATAACTGCTGAACTTTTCTAAGATCTTTATTTACTTTGAAGTTTATTTTTTTCTAAGTCTTTAATACATTTCTTAATTAGTTCCATTAAAAAGCATTATTAAATGTATTTAATAAACCTTTTTTTTACATACTTGTCTTTTATTCTTAGATTCAAAAATGCAAATATAAAAATAATTTGGTTCTTATATAGTCAATAAGTTTTTATAAAATTAAAAAAAAAATTATTTATCCTTTAGGAAAATAAATTTATTATTAGCTTAACTATATATATTAAGATTATAATTACAAAGTTCATTGCAAGTTTGTAACAATTAAAATAAGCTTATGATGAAGTCAATCACCATGAACAATGGAAAAAAATCTTTTTTTTTTATTCCTTTTTTGATTTTTAGGGGCTTTTTTTTCAAGATCTTCCATATTGTTTTTATATCTAATTTTATTTTTATTTGATTATTCATTTATTTTTTTTAATTATAAAGTGACTCTCAATAATGCTAGTTAACTTAATTAGTGAATAAAATTACGAAATTCAATGACATATTTTTTTATCCATTATTAGAATTTAAATTTTTCTTAGCAAAACTACATCAAATTTTTCAAGAACATAAATATTTCTTTTTTGAAAAATCAGTAATCAAACTGTAACAAAAAAGTTATCTCAGAAATTCTTCGTACACTCAGAAAAATATCTTCACTCATTAATAAACATTGCAGTGAGTGCATATTATACTCATATATTGGTATGGCGGCCTGATGGTCAACTGGCTAGCCCTTTGGCCGTTTGTACCAAAGGCTTCAGGTTAGAATACTGGCGGTGTCATGGATATTTGTTGGTGGTTCGGAATCCACGTTAAACAGTAGGTCTCGGTCTATTTAGCCTAAAGTGTACAGAAGATGACCGTATGGCGACAAACCAAACCATATATTGGTATATTCGTTCTTGGAGGAGGTGATAACGTTAATTAAATTCTGCATAATTTGCAACTTTGAAATGTTTCACAAAAGTAGAATTTTTTTATTTCGAAAAAAGATTAATTTGATTAATGAAATGTTTGAATTGAGAGGAGATGTTGATACGAACATATCATTTATTTTCTACAACGCTAAGCCTAAACTACAACTAACCAACTAATTTTTGAAAACTTTTAACATTCTACAGTTGCCACACATCTCGAATAAATTTTATTTAAACACTTTTATTTATCTCTCTGTAAGGTACATTATATAGTTCTCGTACGAATCCATGGTGGATCCAGTTTATTTAAAAAAAAAATTTCAATTTCTACGATAAGTTCACACACTCGCTATATATATCTTGTTCAAATTTTCAATCGCTCATAAAATACTTTTTATTCCTCCACTCAAGTTAAAATATATTTTTTGTACTTGTAGTGGATGACACTGGATGTGGATACAGTTTTTTTCAGATATAAATTCATTAATTAAATTTAATTAGTTAATTTTAGGTTTTTTTTTAGATTTAAGTTGCATGTATCTAATAATAGATGGCGCCAGATGTAAGAGGAAAATTTCAACTTTATTTATAAAGGACTTTTCTGCAATATAGTGAAAGAAACGTAGGAACTGACTTTAATTTTTTTTTATATAATACTTGTTTTCCTTTTACTCTCCACATGCTGTCCGCTATCTAGTTCTCTTGAAAATTGATGGTGGACTCTTACTCAGTGTTCCTGTCAATGAGTACTTAGTAGGATATTCAACAATATTTACAAACGCTTTTAAATATCTAGGCACAAAGTTGACTTCTTTTGTGGGTGTGATTTCTGCTTTATTCTTCGATCATCGCAGTTTTTAGTTTGGATTTCGTTTTAAAATCGGATATTCTTGTTGAAACCTGCAATTCGCTTCAAATGTGTTTTAGTGGGTTCAAATACAGTGACAGATGTACTATTTTCAGAATTTGTGCACAATTATAGAGACACAAAGGCGACTGTCGACAACCTTGTGCTTTGGATCGCTATCTTCATATAAGCAAAGCTGTTTCCAATACCCAAATTTTAGGATGATATTAATAAAAATATTTAAATAAAGAGAATGATTTATTATGCTGTCAATATATACCAAATTATCTATTCCTGATAGTGACATGCACCCCCAGACAAGAACATTCCACCTCCATGCTTGTTCCAATGAAGTTCATGGGATAAAGTTCTTCCTTTTTTTCTTCTCCATAAATTATACGTCCATAGTATATATCCTGCAGATAAGACAAATACACTGGGGTTTATTTAACATTAATTACATTTACAAAATTTTTTTATAGTCTACGAAAACTTTTAGGAGCCATTATATGCATTATGTCTTATGTATTATTGTCTATGTTTATTTCATATATATCATCATAAAGAAATAATGGTTTATATAATCATAATTAAAAAGTCTTATTTAAATATTATTCATAATAAAATATTTGAAATAACTAATGTTGTAATATTTTTTTATCTGTCACTGGGTCTTTGTTTAATTGAATTACAATCTGTAGAAATCAATAGGATAAAAATTGAATATTTTAATGATAAAAGAAAATATATTGCATTTCTGACTCTTTCTGATATTATTATATTTGATATAATGCATTTCAAGATAATATTTTAATTAAAAAGAGTATATACGAAGATGAAATATTGTTATCAATATCTTGGAAGTTTCTAAAAAATAACGAAATAAATATGCTTAGGAATAACAGATATGGTTTGAATTTACTATTGTTATGAGTTTTTTATGAATAAAGATCTATTAAATATAAAGACACTATAAAATTAAAGACACTATAAAACTACTTTTAATATACTATACAGATAAGTTTTGTTATTGCCACTACAAATTCTTTACTTTTTAACGAGAAAAATTTTATTGTTTATTCCAGGAAGTAAAATAAATAAAAAAGTTTAAAAATATTTCTTTAAATGAGCATGAATAATATCAAACAATTTTTTTCTATTGTAAACAAATAAATAAACTGAATACGGAAAATTGTGCTAATGTCAAAATTTTAGTATGTAAATCTGAAAATCTGTTTTGTTTGCCAGTTATACGTAATAAAGTAATAAGTATCATTTTAATAACTGATAGTTTTTTTTTCTTAAATTATAAATTGCAAATAATTATTTTCAGAATATGTGAGAAATTCCCTTCCAGTTTTATCTGTGTTGAAAGATTTAATTATACTTAGGCACTGTGTCTGGTTAAAATTAACGTTTAATTTTACTGGGCACATTATAAATAATATTTTTTAATAATTTTGAAGCATTTACAATTGAATTATGTTTCGTTGAAAAATTCTTTGGCGGTTTATCTTTAAATATTTACGCACCTACTTGGTACTAGTCGCCATTTTCCTTTGCAGAGAATTTCCCATGTATACACATGAAAATTACGTCATAATTATATTAAAAATGTGATCTTTATTCGTTACGGTCTTACTGTTACATATTCACAATTTTAAAACTTAGGAAAACTTAACCTTCAAATTTTGAACAAATAATAGACTATGATCCATGTAAGACCGTGAGCTACTATAAAAAATTAATTTCACAATACATTTTAATTCTTCCTCTTTCCCTTTAAGGTCAACCCTTGAATCGCTGACTTTAATGAAAGGGTTCTTTTTTTAGGTCCTGATGCTCTGATAACGATAATAATTGCAATTTTTTCTACGACCAGAATAAAGTATTTAAAAAAGGATTAAATTTTAAGTGCAAACAATTCTAATATATCATTTATTTTATCATTTTACTTTATTTATGCTAAGCTTTTGAATACATACTCTTTGAGTGTAAAATCTTAAAATATAGTGTATTCACTAACGATTGCCTGAAAGTTTTAATTGAAATTACTTTCTTTACTTGATGTTGCAACTATTTGTTAGAAATATATTTAAAAAAATTAATTTTATAACTATTTAATCATTAAACTATATTGTCTTTTCTTTTCTTATTGTTTCAATTCTCTTCAGAACAGTCTTTGAAACTGACATATAAGAGAACGAATAATTAAATGTACTATCTCTCTAAATATATATATACATGCATACTAATTTTAAGTTCTTTAGTTATTAATTCTTCTTTAATTAAATGAAATTGTAATTTGAATGTGTTTTGACTGTAATGTAAATTTCTATATAAACGGATGGATCTCTCTCTCTCTCTCTATATATATATATATATCTAAAGAGAGATCATATATATATATATATATATATATATTGATATTTTATTGTTCCCTGAACATACAAAACGACAAACATCCATCCATCCGTTTAGGTAGAAATTCACATTACAGTTACAGTTAAAATTCATTAAATTAAAAATGAATTAATATCTAATAATTTAAAATTGTTTTTTTTTTCCTAAGCTTCAAATAAAATAAATTATTGAAAGAAATTTAAATTTGTGCTATATATAATTTATCTACTATTTATTGGATCATAGAAAATGGCACACATGCATCCATCCATTTATGTATAGATATATATAATTGGATAAGAAAATCACCCCAAGTCAACTATTAACGATAACTATTATCAGCTGCCCTCATTCCTATTATTCTTTCCGTAACTTAAGAGACCCTAACTGTATCATTTCCTCTGAAAGCAAAACTACAATAACGTCCCACCAAGGAATTCGGAATGAAGATCATGGCTTATATTCGCCTCCTGAGAATATGGGAAGAACTTTTGGAGAGATCAAGTTATTCTTGCAGGAAAAGAGGAGAATACTCTTCTGGGTTTTCCTTCTATCCTATGCTGTTTATTTTTAGACGACAACGGGAGAAGTTCTTGTTGCTCTAATCCCACAGGCTTGTTCCTTACCTGGTGTTTGTGTAGGAAAGACTCGTCAATGTTTTCTCTCAAACATTGTTTTGGTTGTTGAATGCCTTGGAATAAAGGTTCTTGAAAGGTGTTGTTCTAATTTTGTCTTCTTTTGTCAACAATTGGGAATTGTGTATCGTACATTACTGTCCTACAGCAATGGCAATTAAGTTGATTTATTTTGTTTATTTTTGTTCAATACCTAAGGAAGACATTTGTATAAAGGAAATGTCATGAATTAAAATGAAGTTATATAGTGAAGTTTTACGCATAGGAGTTTTTGTTAAGTTTGGTAGACATATCTTTTCCATATTTTTTTGGTAGGCATATTAGAACTATTAAATTAACAAGGAATGAAAGTCATAGCATTCTAGGAAGAATTTTAGGGGCAGCTGAATCTTTTATTGGCTTACTTTTCCGCTTATGTAAGTTATAAGTTTAATTAAGTCCATTGTTAGATATCAGCTACTTAATAATCCACTTTTGAACAACCGACTTAAGAACAACTACCATAAGAAGTTTTAGGGACAACTGAATCTTTTTTTTAAATGCCAATAGAATTATTATTCCACTTATGCGTGTCTTAGTTCCACACTCATGTATTCTGAGAAAATCACAATGAAGGAAAATTTGGTGAAGATATTACGTTCTAGAAAGACTTTTATGGGCAATTGTATTTTTTTTTAGTTAAATATAGGTAATCTTATTGTCCCATTTACATTCATGTCCATAAATACTGGATAATTCAGTATCACACAGAAATTGAACTCTAAAATAAAAATTTCACCTGTAGAATTATCACACACATCTGGAAGAAGAATATGCAAATTACAGGAAACCACCAGATGGCGCGGATAGTACGTCACAATGACGACAGTGTAAGATAGGGGTATATAAGAAATGGTGGCAAAGAACTAAAATTGTTCACAAGCGCTTTAAAAGCCTTTCAGTGCAATAACCGCATAGTTATGGCACAAAGGAAGCATTTGGATGATTTTTTACGTGGTAGAATTAACGGACGACTGGAATGTGGACGTACCCAGCTGGAAGTATCCGAGGAACTTGGAATGGCCCAGATTGTCATCTCCAGGCTTTGGCAACGATTCCAAGATGATGGTAATGTGAGTAGATGTTACAGCACAGGTCGCCCCCGAGTTACAACGCCGAATGAGGACCGGTATTTAGTAGTTACTGCCAAAAGAAACAGACGGAGCACAGCATCAGACCTGTCTCGTCGGCTCTCAGCTACCGGTACGACAGTTTCAAGGCAGACCGTATACAGACGCTTATGGCACATTGGTCTATATGCTCGTAGGCCTGTCAGATATGTTCCACTTACCGCAACTCGCTGTCGCCTGCGATTAACCTGAAGTAGAGAGCATGCATTGTGGACACCGCAACAGTATTCTTGTGTGATGTTTTCCGACGAGTCCAGGTTTAGTTTGCAGTCTGATTCTCGCCGGGCTTTCATATGGAGAGCGCCAGGTACCCGTTACCATCAAGAGAACACCATTGAACGACACAGTTACGGTGGTGGAGGATGGCTCGTTTTGGGAGTAATTATTCTTGGTTCCAGAACTGACCTGCATGTTCAGAGTGTAACGATGACAGGCCACATCTATCGGGATGTCATTCTAGAACAACATGTACGTTTGTTTCGGGGCGCCATGGGTGCTGAATTTCTGTTTATGGATGACAACGCCCGTCCTCACCGTGCAAACATTGTAGACGAATGCCTTCAATTGGATTAATTCTTCAATTGGACGAATGCCTTCAATTCCAGTATGGATTGGCCAGCATACTCACCGAATTTGAATCCAATAAAGCATGTGTGGGATATGCTTGGCCGACGAATTGCAGCCCGTCAACCCCCTCCCACCTGTCAACTGGAACTTCGGAGGGCATTGCTTGATGAGTGGTGTAATATTCGCCAAGATCAGATTGATAATTTGGTACTCAGCATGCCTAGGCGTTGTAATGCCTGTATTGCATCGTCCGGGAGACGTACTCCATATTGACCATACATGTTATACTGTTTCTTGTAAATAGGTTCTTTTTTAATTTGCTCCAGGTATTAAAAATCGCAAATTTTATTAATTTATGTCAAACATATAGCATCTTTTTTGCTGTTTACCTTTTGTTTAATAAATAGACTTTACAAATAAGTCAAATTTGTTTCGCTTCTGTCTCTTTCTTTGCCTGAACTTCATTATCCTTAATTTATGGGCATGAGTGTATGTATACCAAGAACAGTTCACCGATAGGCAATGAGGGAGGGGGGGGACATCCCCTACTAGGAGGACATTTAAGAAAAAGTGAATATTTTCTTATAGATGTGGGTGGGCATAGTTTTCCATTTGTGGATGTCGAGATCGATATACGGATTTTCAATTAACATAGAACATTGTCTTCCAGGTGTGATTTTATGGAATCGCAAAAGCCCCCAAATAACAAATTTGCAAAAAAGACGAAAAGTCGAAGCCAATCACTAGAAAGCCTTAAGAATGCAAGACGTTTTAAGTATTTACATTGTTCTCCTAAGCACAAATATTAGTGTAACACAAAGCTACTAAAAGTTGAATTGTGTGGAAAGAAAGTGAAAGCCTTGAAAACGTGCCAAAGTATTTTTCTCTTTTGCTTCAAAATATTTTTAATAATATAAGCACAATATATTTTTATAATATAAATAACAACATTAAATATTTTTATAATATAAAATATTTTTAGAAAAGCACAAAATATTTTTGTAATATAAAAATATTTTTATAAAAACGCAAAATGTTTTTATAACATAACCGCAACACAAAGCCAACTTATTGGTTTCCTGGTTGGGGCCTGATGGCCGAGTGGCTAGCGCTCTTGCGCTCGGTACCACAGGTATGGCGCTGCCATGGATGTTTGTAGTGGTTCGGAATCCACTTTAAACCGTAAGTCCCGGTCCTAATAGGATCGTAGAGCGTTGCGGGGGCAGTGTTACTCCGTGCCCGTGGCTTACCTTCAAGTTACACGCGCCCCCTGGGTAGTGCAAAGTGAGTAACATCGGTGCAGCCCTTATGGCATAAAAATATCACGGTCTATTTGCCAGCTGTATTTGAAAGAAAGGTTTCTTGGTTTATTTTATTCCTGATTTTTATCAGGCTTCGTGGTGTGAGATTTCTGTGTTTCTCTTATATGATGCTCACTTACATTTTAAAATCCCTCTTGAAAGCCAACGATTCTCCTAAGTACAATGCAACACAAAGCCAAGCTAGTTATCGGTTTCCTGGTTTTTGTCAAACTTCCTGATGGGAAGTTTTTGGGTTTGCACGTAAATGTGTGGTAGTTATCCTTTAAAAGTTCTCCGAGAAGACAATGTTATTTATTCAACAATTATTGACGGAAGATCGTAATATATATAAATGAAACTTGAAATATATCTACATATATACAAAGAAGAATATTTCTGAATATTTATTAAACCCGAATAGAGCAGAAAAGTTCTTATTAAAAAAAGTGGCGTTTAATAAACTTTTTCGGAGATTATTTATTGATAAATCTTTATTTTTCCTTGACCTACTTTCTAAAAAGTATAGCACACTGAAAAAGGTACAATACATCACACTCACAGCTACTACAAGTTGAATTGTATGGGAAGAAAGAGAAAGCCTTGAAAACGTGCCAAAGTAGTTTTCTGTTTTTGCTTCGAAATATTTTATTTTTCATTCTTCTTTTAATGCGATTTTTTAATTTTAATCTAGGATATACCACAACTTTAACCCAGGAGTTAAAAAGAATAAATACATTTATGGTGTTACTATATATATATTATATCTTTTAATTAGTTGAAACTATTTTATTCGCAGTAACCCTTTAAAATTATTATTTAATACATT
Source organism: Caerostris darwini (assembly GCA_021605075.1). Classification (NCBI taxonomy): domain Eukaryota; kingdom Metazoa; phylum Arthropoda; class Arachnida; order Araneae; family Araneidae; genus Caerostris; species Caerostris darwini. Next base: position 894,954 of record BPLQ01013827.1, read on the forward strand.
TTATTCTCAAGCAGAATTTATTTATTTCAATTGTTGTATAGAAATTGAATTTAGTTAATTTCTTATTTAATCCTTTACCAGATCCTAAAATAAGAAAATTTGTTCCTAAAAAATAAATCAGCAAAATGCCAATTAATTTTAATAGAAGACGAAGTAATAAAGATGTATGGTTTTTTTAATAAAATTTTGAATTTTTTTGGACTGTTACAATTCCCAATTTTGCATGAACAAATATCAGTATTTGAATTTATTTGACAATATTTTATATATAGTGGTAAATTATAATATGGCTAATTAAAACATATTATATATAGCGATGTTTCCGTAATTGCTTCATTTTGACATTTCTTTATGATTTGCTGTCTTATTTTTATGCGTCTATAATTATGCATATATACACTAAAAAACACTGCCGCGGACAATAGTTCACTTTCTTCAAATACTCCACATATACAAATTAATTATTGCAATTCGTGTCAAATCATTCAATGGCATAAACGCGATATTATAAATAGTCACGAGGTTTCGTCACGTAAAAATGTTTCTATATAAAACATGTTCCACTGTTGAAATATTTTCTCTAGTACTAAACCTTACCTACTCTAAACGGAAATCTTATTTATTCCATTTTATAGGAATACTTCGCAACATGATATTTTAATTTCCTCTAATCATTTAAATATGGTTTATAATATTTTGTGGATATAACATAATAACTAGATATAACATAATATCTTTTATAACATCTTGAGGATAAGTATAACTTGATAAAGTTATCCTCAAGATATCATAATTAATTTTTTCTGTGCTTTTATAAAAATTTTCGTTTGGATTTTGAAAATTTCTTTAAAAATTTGCCGATTTACTGGACCCCGGCCGTTGCATACCTTTACTGACCATTGCACACCTTGTTATTGTGCATTTTGTATAAATATTTGTGCGTGTTTTAATTGACGATGCAGTTTTAGCCGTTCATACTTTTCATATGTATGTTTGTCTACTGATTTTTTTGTTTCGTTACTACGGTTATAAACATTTCTGATCTTAGAAAAAAAAAATTCGATCTGTCTGAAATTGAGCACTTAGGGTGTTTGTATAGACAATGTTATTATGTTTTTTTTTTTAACTGATAGTGTTACAACGTAATACTGATTTATAAATAACATTAAAGCTTACTTGTAGAAAATACTGTATTGTTATGCAAAATTATCATGCTTCTAATTCAATTCTTGTCAGTTCTCTCTGGTTTTAGTTATGATGAGTCGTTATATACAGAGTGATTATAATTAAAGTCCCACTTTCAAAATGCTTAAAAAAAACCACTTATTACAATGAGTTAAAATTTGAACTGAGGATACTTGAAGAAGGAAGAAAGTATCCGGTAATTGTATTGAAAAATTGAAAGTATTTTTGCCGGTAAGGCAAAAAAAAAAAATTTAAAAAAATTTTTTTTAAGTGTATTAATAGATGGCTCTGTAAGCGGCATTAAGAGAGTGAATTCGGCTGCCATTGATATTTTATCGAAATGACAACGTATTTGGCATCTTCAATGTGCTTCATTGTTTCGTTTTTTTGACGAAAAAAATTACTTCCAAGTCATTCAACAGTTGTGACACTGTTAGTGGAAAACTCATCCACCGCGGCAAGGTCATACCAAATTGGATAGGAAAAATCGGTGGAACTTTTTTTTTTTTGATGCCGTACCATTTCCCCCTTTATGCAAGTATCTTCAGTTCAAATTTGAATCCATTATGACGAGTGGTTCTTTTTTACAGCATTTTGAAAGTGGGACTTATTAATATATTGGAAAGATTTTTAAGAAATAATATCTATATACAGAAGAAAATTAGCTAATTTAATTTTGTCATTTTATGTCTTTTAACCCTATACTAGTATTTTTTATATAATCGTTCATGCATCTGGACGATTTAATAGTGTTTGCAAGATTCTTTAAAATTATAAAGAAGACTTTACATTGTCAAAATAGGGGACCTACCACTCCTACCAACTTAATTAATATAATGAGAAATTTGAAACCCTATAAGAATTTCACAGTTTGCATCCGTACCTTACAAACTTTTCAAAATCGGCTTGCACAATATGTACAAACATTTTTTAGACACGGAAAACATATGAGTGTCCAACGAACTATCAAAAACAGATGAAAGCTTTTTAAAAGATATGCTGATGTTGACTAACAAATACGTGCAAATATTTCTGAGACTTTGCCCAAATGCGTGGAATCCCACGGGTGAATCCTCGATTTCAAAATCTAGAAAAATAACTCTTTCCAAATTCTTTTGTACACAGGAAGTCAATACCAAACGTCTAGACAGTAGATTTTGAGATTATTTTTAAATCTATCCTATTTGCATAACCTCAATATTGACTGCCTACATAGAGCAGCATGTATAAAGATCAATACATTTAGAAAATAGAAATTTGGTCGAATATCAGAGAAAACATAAATTTTAATTTGATCTACAAAATAAATTAATTAAAGGAAACCGTAAAAAGTAAATAAATTCTATCCTATCTTTGTAATCCTATCTATGCTAATCCTATGTTTTTAATCCTATCTATGTTATACCTTTGTGAGAAAAAAAAATATTTGAAAAAAATAATGCTACCAATTTTTTTTCTTTCATTTAAAGTCAAATCAAAACATCTAGACAGCAGAAAAATTACGCTTAATGAAGGTACATTTGTAAAATTTTGAATTAAAATTTGAAGATATATGATAGCATTAATTAATGGTATACATATTTTATGATAGCATTACTTAAATATTTTATATAATGTAATAAAGTTTTTATTAATTTATTAATTTTTATTTTTCAAAATGTTTACATCAAATATACACTGCGAATTGCCTCAACATTTGTATATTTATTATTTTATTATTGTTTATTGTAGATTTTATGATGTTTATGAAATGTTAATAAAAAATAAGATGTTGCTGAAATATCGTCCTTTCCAGCTGTATTTTAATAAATAAACATTCCATTAATAAAAAAATATTTTATTTAATTTAAATCTGCTTTATTTTATTTACATTTTATTAATTATCATTATGAAAAATATTTTCATTTTTAGCTAAATATTTTCACTTATATTCCATGAAAAACTAGATACCTACTATTTTAGTTATTATTTTTTCAATGTTTATAAGCATAACAAAATACAAGTTCTATTTTAAAATTGCATTTAACAAAGTAGGTGTAATGTCCCTTAGATATTACATGAGCAAACTTGTTCGATTTAACTTATATTTACGAACAAATATTTTTAGGCGTAAATATAGAAGTACCGATTAGTGAAAAATATCTGACTAATTAGTTTTGAGCTTGGTTTAAAATGGGGTGTATAAAATGTAATGGCACGCATAAAATTATTTATTTATGTTTTTTAATAAATTGTATTATTTATTTTTATTTTATAAAGATGGAAAATATATGCATGTTAAATAATATTTTGAGAGTTGTTTTTTCCTTTATACACCCATGGTCAAGTTGCAAAAATATTTTACCGCACATGTTCGGCGCAAGTGTGTGCATTCATAACTTGCCTAAATAAATTGTAATAAAAGAAAAATAAATTGTAATAAAAGAAAAATAAATTTATAAAAAAAAAAAAAGGACGTGAATAAATTATCAATTTTTAAAATCTTTATATGCATTTAATATGTTTGAAAGGGCAAATATGTGCTTTTCAAATAATTTGCAAGTACAGTTAGCCTATATAACATTGGATCAGTTACGAAGTGCAGTAGAGGAATTAACCGAATAAGTTGCTTGACCTTGAATACTATTGATTGAGTTGCTCCTGTATAGTTTTCTATTAGATAATAAGATAAAAAGTGTGTTTCCAACGGATACTAAAATCTCGTGTCTTAGAAAGGCCCTAAACGGAAAATGTGATATTTATAAAAATAAATTTGTAATTCATCACTCAGTATTTAGAATAATCTCTAACAAATGTATTTATTGGACTTTTCAATTACCTCCGGATTAAATAAAATTTAACTAATGAATATAATTTAGAATCTTAATTAAAACCTGTAAAGAAATTAAAAATATGTTTATTTTATTACAGATGTTAACATATGAAGTATCATTACATAACTTCTCATACATAGAGTTCCATTAAAGCAAAATATTCTGATATTTTTACTTTGTTAAACGTTTCCAAAATTTTACGCTATCCTGAAATAGAGTAGAACTTTCTTTTAAATACATATATGTATACTTGCTGAACTGCAATTGAAAAAAAAAAAATTATCATGGTAGAGTTCATTTTCGAAATCCCCAAAAATTGCAAACATAAAAATGAAACATTACCAGCAATTTAAAATGTAATGTATTAAAAAAAAGTTTTTTACACAATAATTATAAAGTTGCTGTATTTCAATTAATGCACTTACAGTTGTCAAATTACATTAAAAAATAAATCATAAAATTTCATAAATTTTGATTCATTCCAGTTATAAGTAAACAATTCGGATTAATATGCACTTGACAATTTTAAATTCAATTGCATATTTTGGTCCTTAAATAAAGTAAAGTAGCAAAGTTTTGCAATTCTCTTGCAGAATGACTTGCAATTAAAATGTTTAAATGAACAGAAAATTCATAAACATATTATGTTGATATAAATATGGTGAATGACTGGATGCGGATGAACTCTAAATTGAAAATAATACTTTTAATAATCAGGAAAAGATCATGCAGTATCTTCTAGAATGCTCGAAACAGAACTTCAATTTCGTGAGTGTTTGGAAATATTTAGAAAAAAATGAAAAACATCCTCTTTCCTCTACCTAATTTTGGTTCCGCTCTTGAAGTGTTGCTTAGATTTCAAATATTTTCCGAGTTTCATTACACACAATATATATATATATATATATATATATGTACATTATAGTTTTTTAAACTTACTTATTATGTAAGCATTTCTGCTTAATAAATTCTATTTAGTTGCTGAATAGGTAGGAAATAGCTTTCAAATATATTTTGCCAGCTTTTTAAAGAGCAGTTAGTCAATTTTATTTAATATCACAATGGAACATTTTTTTTCTTTTTAATGATCTCGCAAATACCATTAGCGAATTAATGATATGAATTTAGCAAAATGGATGTTAGGATGTTAATATGTAATTAATTAGAAATATATATCCATTGTTTTTATTGTTCCATATTTGTTAATAATTAATATATTGATACTTAAAAATTAGTAATACAATAAATATACACAATTTTATTTTCCTTTATAAGCATTATGTATTTTAAAAGTCCTGAATATAAAATTAGGGCGAATCTCATTTGTAATATGTAATAATCTAGTTTGATTGTTTAGTTAATGCAACGTTTTAGTTAATGCAAAATTTTAGCAAAAAATAATATATAAATAAATAAATAAAAACTTATTATCTAATTTATTTTTAATAGATGTCGAAAATAATAAGTTGTTCAACTAGAAGAAGTTTTGCATAAATGTAAAATTTGCATAGATGATAAAATTTCTCTAAAATACATTACAAAATATACTTTATTTAAAAACTATTATAACTTTCATTATTAAACATTCATATTTTATTTTTTTTTATATAAACTTTCATTTTTTAAATTTCTTTTTTAAGAAACCTTAAAATTGTAATTAATTTCTTAAAGTATTTTTTTGTAGCACGATTTATTCTTTTTTTAAGAAAACAAACCAACAAAATTCACTAAAAAATAAAATATTTAAAGAAAATATTAAATATCTAATTATCAAACGTGTTTAGATATATATTTACTGATAATAAAAACAAACTAAAATGTAATTTAAAAAAATTCTTATAAATACTCAAAATCCAAATAATTGTAAAGAAAAAAAATATTATATTTTGGTTTATTTTGCGTGTTTCAATACTCACAAAATATTTAATTAAATGTATTTAATGTAACTGAACCAAAAATTTTATGTTTACAAAATAAATATTTTCAATTAAATATTTACTGGTAATGAATATCTTCTAAAACTAATTAAAAACATTTTTTCAATGCATTCAAGATAAAAAAATTCTAAATAAAAAAAAAATTTTGTTTTTAATATTTTTTATAACAATGAATCCATTTTGAGGTATAATAAAAAGTATTATACAAATAAAATAAGGTATTTAACTATGAAATTAATTTTTTATCGCAATCAAAACTAATTTAGGAAAAATAAATGCATAAAAATTTTTCAGAAAAAAAAAAAAAGAAACTGATAAACTAACCGTCGGAAGGTCGAATTTCTGGTAACCTGTAGACACTTCTAAATGAGCTATAAAAGGATCCATTTTTAATTAAAATCGGTTAACCACATTATAAAAAGCGCTAATGGCAAGAAAATGACTTTTAGATTATCTCAACTTCCTCGCCGTCATTGTCGAAGTTAATTCTTATGGAAAGAGGTGCGCTTTTTCATGCTCAGGAATCTTAATTAATAAATCGAAAAGATGAAAATATATTCCTAAAAAATAAAATATTATATATATATGTATATATGTGTGTGTGTGTAACATTAGTTCTCAATTAATAGCCCGCAGGTTTTTTTTTTTTTTTAATTTACCTTTTTATGTGAAAGTAACAAAAAATGTAAATGTTTAATTCACAAGGTTTAACAAAAATATGTCTGTAAATGCTTTAGAATATTGTTTTTTTATATTTTTATTGAGGACATAAGTATAATTTTATGATAAAAATGTAAAATGGACCACAGATATTCATTCGTGTTTGTCTATATACACAATAATTATAGTTAAAGTCCCACTTTCAAAATGCTGTAAAAAACACACACACACTCTTCACAATGAGTTCAAATTTGAAATGAAGGTACTTATAGAAGAAAGAAACAGTATGGCATCAAAAAAAAAGTTTCATCGATTTTTTTCCATCTAATTTAGTATGAACTTGCTGTAGTGAATGGACTTTCCATTAACAGTGTTACAACTGTTGAAGTCATTTTTTCCATAAAAAAAAACGAAATAATCAAGCACATTGAACACTACAGTTGGTTTAATGTGCAACTCATGTCAAATACGTTGTCATTTCGTTCAAGTTATCACTGGCAGCCGAATTCACTTTCTTTATTTCGCGTACAGCGCCATTTATTACTACACCTTGGAACCGTCATAATGGTCGAAGTTAATTCTGATCGAAAGAGTGCGCTTTTTCATGCGCAGGAATCTTAATTAATAAATCGAAAAGATGAAAATATATTCCTAAAAAAAATATATATATATATATATATGTAACATTAGTTCTCAATTAATAGCCCTTTAATTTTTTGTTTGTTTTTAATTTACCTTTTTTCTGTGAAAGCAACAAAAAAATTTAAATGTTTAATTCACATGGCTTAACTTGCGTCGATTTTTTTTTCAAAAATACGTCTGTAAATGCTGTAGAATATTCTTTTTATATTTTTATTGAGGGCATAAGTATAATTTTATGATAAAAATGTAAAAAAGAAAACATATATCGATTCGTATTTGCCTATATACAGAATGTTTATAATTAAAGTCCCACTTTTCAAATGCTATAAAAAAACTGTCGTCACAATGAGTTCAAATTTGAACTGAAGATACTTGAAGAAGGGGAAAACGGTATGGCTTAAAAAAAGTTCCACCGATTTTTCCCATCTAATTTAGTATGACCTTGCGTGATGGATCGGTTTTCCACTAACAATGCCACATCTATTGATTGACTTGGAAGTCATTTTTTCCATTAAAAAAAGCGAAATAATCAAGCACATTGAACACTACAGTCGGTTTAATGTGCAACTCATGTCAAATGCGTTGTCATTTCGATTCAAATTATCACTGGCAGCGGAATTCACTTTTTTATGCCGCTTACAGGGCCATTTATTACTACACTTTGGAACCTTTTTTTTTTTTTTTTTTTTTTTTTTTGATGCCGTACCGTTTACCCCTTCTTCCAGTACCTTCAGTTCAAATGTGAACTCATAGTGACGAGTGGTCCTTTTTTTAAAGCAATTTAAGAGTGAGACTTTAATTATAATCCTTCTGTATATAATATATTTATCATGTAAAATAAATAGAGGTAATTATCATGTGTAAAATGTGTTTGATTTATCTTTTTCTGCTACATTTTTGCATGTATCCATTATTGAAATCTATCTGTCAGACAGAAGAATTAAGAATTAAAAATTGTGCTTTAGAAAAACCAAATAATGTTTAAAATTCTTTATATTTATTCTTTTATTATTTAATTTGTTTCTGATCGTACTTGGTTGACAGCGACATCTTGACCAAGTCCTTAAAACCGTGTCTGATGGAAGAAGAGGGAAGGGGGGAGCAGCTTTTGTTGTATTGGAGAACTCGTAGGACTGACTTGACTCTGACTTGGCTTCTTGTAACTGAAGAAGGAGGGCAGTGCCTTCAGGGAGAACTTTAAGGGGAACTACCCGCATTAGCGTGTCTTATGAGAGCAAACCCGAAAAACTCCCACTAGGTAGTTACGAGGCAAGATGCTGAACATCCCAAACGCTATCGAGTCTTCTCGTGTTTTAGAACAGTGTCTACAACAAACCGCCAGTGAATTGAACCTTCTCTCTAATGCTTACCAGCGGTGCTCGTTTCACTGAGCCATGTCTATCAAAAAAGATTTGCCTTCTTTCACCAACATTGTTCCAATTTTTATACAAAAAGTTACTTTTGTTGGCCAGCAAAAAATATATACGCATTTTAATCTAATTTAAATAATCAATCAATGACAGTCGCTAATTAATGTTATTAAAATCCTTTTTTTCCTGTTAGTAATTTTAAAAGATCTCTTATTACATGGAAGAATCTCACTAACTGCCCATGCTGTATTAAATGCACATAGGTAAGAATTCGACATTTACAAATGTTATAAGAAATAATAGTTCTTATTGGTTTACGCTAAAAATGTAATGATAAAAGGCTTACACATTATTCATTATATTTTTTTTCTATTTCATTTATTTCTCAAGTTTTGCTTTTACATAGTTTAAATTTAGAAGAATTAATTAATCTTCTGTTTTCTAAGCAATTTTCTTTACAAATATATAACAAGTAAAATAATTGAAAGCCATATGTTAGATGTGACCGCTTTTAAAATCATGTTATTTTATCAAAATTTTTTCTTCTCTTCAATTAAAAGATATAATACTAGTAAAATTTAAAACATGTTCATAAAAGTTTTTCTTAATTTGAAACTTTCATCAATCATGTATATGATGATTATTTTATAATTCATTAACACACAATAATTGTAAAAAAAATATGCAATATATAAGAAAAAAATTTAAGTGATTAATGGATAAACTATTATAAAAATATAATTACATTAACGATGCACAAACCATGGCTTGTCGTTGCTTTTGTAGTAGGCAGCGTGGTGAAATTTCTTTACTTTAAAAAGTCCTGATAACGAAACATTTTTGGAAGGCTTTTAAATTTTGGTGCAAGAATTAAACATCTGGTTCAATTTTATTAAAAAGAAAAATAAATATCGAATAATCGAAACACAAATTTTAAACTGTAAAACTAAAAATTTTGCTGTTCTTTCTTATACCACTTGATAGACAGCAACATCTAGACAAGTCCAAAAACCCATGTGGTCTCATGGATGGGGGAAAAGGTAGGGGGGAGGCAGCTTTTGTTATGATGGCGCACATGTAGATAGAAGTCTGACTTGTCTTCGTGAAACTGAAGAAGGAGTGCCTTCATGGAGTACTTTTAGGGGAACTATCCGCATTTGCGTATCGTATGGGAGAAAATCCAGAAAAATTCCACCAAGTAGTTCGACTCACGAGGCAAGGAGCTGAACATCCCGAACGCCATTGAGTCTATTTTTTTTTGTTGGGGGGGACAGTGTCTGCAACAAGTCCGCCAGTGGATTCAACCTACGCCCTAATGCTCACTAGAGGCTCACATTGCCATTGAGTCCCGAATCGGGAAAATTAAATATTTTGAATGTTAAATATGAGAAATAACAACAAAATTTAATTGTATCAATATTTTACTTTAAGTTTTATAATTTATTGCAATCTAAGAGATTAGAACTTTTTGACAATCTATGTCCGACTTACTGTCCTTATATGCAGTGTGGTCAAACATTAATTTTCTCTCTTTGTAGGTATTTGCAGCTGAAACTTATGCAAGGATTGAAACCAAAGTTCTTGAACCAATTATAATTTCTTCTCAGATTATAAATAAAATTTGTTTTTAACCTAATTGATAACCTCTAATAATTTTACCTTCATTTATAAACTAAATTATGTCAATTTTCTAGACAAAGAAATCAATTCGAATCTAAAAAATCAACTCTAAATGTGGTCTGTAAAAAAAAACTCATTGCTTTTACTACTTCTTTAATGTCAATAAGTCAATTCTAATTTCCTCTGTAACATTATATTCAAATTTTCACAAACTCTAATAATTGAACGTTTCATCATGTTTGGTACCTCTTCATATACGGATAAACCACGTGAAATAATTTTCATTCTTCTTAATATCATTTCTATTGACGTCATAACTTCGTACACATGGATTATTAACAACAATAAACCTGTTTAAAAATTTTTTTTTTGAATGTCTATCTAAAAATAACTCTTCTCTAGATACCTTTGATTTTAACGATATCTTTAACAGCACATTTACCTTATAGTATAATACTTTATTTTATATATTTTACACTTATGTGCGATTATTGATTCGCCATTCCTTTGATATATGAGGACTAATTTTACATATTTCCAACAATTGTACAATCCTCATATGCATTATCCCTAATCGAGCGTCTAGACAAATAACTTATACATTATGATGCTTTAAATAAAATTATAAAGTTCTATAATTTCATCTATAAATTCTTGCCTTTGCATAATTTAGATACAAAGTATATATATATTATTTGCAAACATAACGTTTTACAGCCGAATCAATGCACCGAATCATATGCATACCTGGATATTTGAATGAAACTATTTTCCTCAAGGCTGAACTAAATGGAAATATTTTTAAAATCACTTCCACATAAAATTTTATGTTTTTACTGATAAAAAGGAAAATGAGTTTGTATAATGCAATCTAATCCCATATAAAGATCAAATCGTGAAATAAATTTTACGTGAATTGTGATATTTTTGTGTATTCTACCGAAAGAAAAGTGTATAAAGGAGCTATTTATTTGGAATTCCTTAATGAAATGTCATGTTAAGTTGTTAATTTGAAAAAAAAAATACTATTTTTTTTTTGTTTATTTATTTTATTATCTTACATACATCTGTTAGAAAATGATGTTTGTGGCAATTTTTAAGATATGCACATTATAAAAAGAATCACGATATTTAACGTGATTTCTTTCAGTTGAACAACAGATCGTGCTGTACTTGTGCTCCACCACACTCTATACCCGTACTAGACTGCAACAGTTGGTAATGAGGGAAAGACATTATTTTCGGGAGGGCTCTTTTTCCATATTTACGTACATCATGAACAGCCCTCATAAGGGCAAAGGGGATATTACATTTCCTCTGAAAGCAATAGCTGCACGCATTTACTTGTCGTATGCCATAAAACATTCTATGAAGTTTATCTGAACTTTTGATCAATAATCGACAATGTTTTTATTGATGTTGTTAATTGACAATGTTTTTATAGTTGTTGTTAATTGACAATGTTTTTATAGTTGTTGTTAATCAGCAATGTTTTTATCATTGTTGTTAATTGACAATGATTTTATTGATGTTGTTAATTGTCAATGTTTTTATTGTTGTTGTTGTTAACCGACAGAGTTTTATTGTTGTTAATCGAAAAAGTTTTATTGTTGTTAATCGACAATGTTTTTATTGTTGTTGTTAATCGACACTGTGTTTATTATTGTTGTTGTTAATTCACCATATTTTTATTGTTGTTAATCGACAATGCTTTTATTGTTGTTGTCACGTCTTCATCATTAACTTATGGACCACTAAAAGGAAAAGAAAACTCTATTGAGATAGCTATTAAACATATACATTTTGAGAGGAAATACAGAAAACGCCAAACACAAAGCCAATATGAATGCTTTAAACATAATGCCACAGTAAAACTTTTTGTTTCGGAAAGCAGGGATTGAAAACGAACACTCCAAGGTTTTAGAACAACAGTCCTTTTGTGCAGTAGCTGCGCAAATTGCAAATGGACAGCAAATTGACCAAACATTTTGGTTGGGGAGAAAAAGAAATAAATTAGTTTTTTTCCTCTATTATTACTGAATCACTTGACACTGACAAAATACATTATTTGCCCTACGGAAAATTTCTTGAATTCGAGAAAGAACATTTTTTTTATATCTACCTTCGCAGATAAATGCTGCAATATCTCTTTTTGTGATTGCTGGACGGTTAAATTTTTTCAGAATTGACATTCAAAATATTTCAAGATAACTAAAAATTATGCAGAATAGCAAACAATTTGAAATCTCAAGTATTTTATACGAAAACTATTTCAGTCCTCAATCGAAAACAAGTTTAGAGACAACAAGAATTAGAAAACAAGTTTAGCGGTTTATACAAAACTTCCTCTAACAGTACACAAAAATCAACCAAACCACTCAAACCAACTCGAAGCAAACATTTAGAATCAATACAAGTGGAGAAGAGAGTTCATTTTCGAAAGAAGAAACAATTTTTCAATTTGTTCTGCAACTTCTCATCGTAAACTATGGCTCACGAATTGCTTTCCTGAATTTTCAATTCTTCTCCAATGATAAATGGCATCGTCTGAACCCACATATACACGATTTTGCATTCCCCATAATTGAGAAATCAGAAATCTTTTTTTTTTCATGAATGACTACAACGTTTATAATGTAGAAATATAGTGAGTTGAAAGCAATTTCTTATGTTGATATTATTATTCTAATAGAATAGGATAACAGAAAGCATATATTATATTGCAAAAATCACATATAAATGTATTTATATACATGTTTTAACTTAACGTTAAATTTAAATATTCATATCAGCATACTACTTACATACAGTAAAATAGAGTAAGGATAGTGTAAGAATAAATTAGAGTACGCATCAGTTGGGGTATTGAGCCCTGGTTCTTGTGAGTAATTTGTATTATTTTATTGTACTATTATTTGTACCACTTTACTTAGTTCAAAGGGAGTGCAATGTAGACCCACCTCCTCGTTGATGCCCCCTGGGCAACGTCCTTATAACGGCAAAGTGGTCTGCAGCTTCTGGCAGTTCTTTTTTTTCTACATGTATTCCTTTCTATACAACTTTATATCAAACATATAATGACTAAAAACCACAAGTTTCAAATTCAAGATGGGATTAAGTCAAAGCGTTGGAGAGCTGAAGATCATTTAGCAATACCAGTAATACTAACAGGCATGCTGTCTCCCAGTTCCGACTTCTGACTGGCCCTGGCTGCCCCCTATGTGGTTCAACAGACCCAATGAACAGAGACCACCTCCAACGATGTGCGGTACTTGACGGCGACTGGGAGAGAGCACTTTACTGGCGTGCGAGAAAACTCTTAAGGCAATGACTTCGATCATCTTTGTATTTTTTTCCCTTTTTATTATTGTTATTTTTATTCTTCTTGTACTTGCCTTGCCATTGGAAATAAAAAAAAATTTAAAAAACTTGGTTCAAAGTGATTCAGAGGTCATTGGATAAACTTAGAGAGGTGGTAAAAATTATTAACACATATTTTTGGCATAAATGCATAACCTGAACTGACAAGTTGATTCCCGAATACAAAAAAATGAGACACGAAAAAAAAACCCACTGTGTTCTTTGATTCAATGTTTACAATAAATGCTCAAACTTGCGACAGCATGATTAGTAATAGATGCTTGGCACCGTTGAAGAAATGACTGACTATTAATTCTAAAGATGGTAGGCATTTCGTTCACTCTTGCAGCAGCAAAGAAAAGTCGATGAAGGAAATCCTCATTTGAGTCGACCGGGAACGCGTTAATATAAACAGTGTTGCAGAAATAGAGTAAAGATAAATCAGAGTAACGATTGTCACCCAGGGGACTTGTCAAGCGATGGGTAACAGTTAGGCCATTAGGCCTGGCTGTTGCGAGAAACTTGTTTGAAAGTATGTTTGTTTCTTCAAAAGTCACATCCGATTCTATCTTCCCATACAAAAAAAAAATGTATGATTTAGCAAGCTGTACCAGCCTTTGTCCCATGAAAGTTAAATAACCATGAATATAGCCATACTTTTTTTTCCTGAAATTTAACATTATTATGTCTAGGGATTGCAATATCGGACCAAAAGCTCAATACCGGTATTTGTTATTTTTTAGATCCTAATACCGGGATACCGGTTTTAATACCAGTAGTAGAAATTTTAGAAAAAGAAAGAAGTGTTGTTTGGTGTTTTTGTTTGAGTTGCCAGTTTTATTAGAGAATGTAAACATCACAAAAAAATTTGCAATTTATAAACTATGACAGTATATAAAGAATCGCAAAAAGTAAAGGAACATCTGATTTATTTAAATCACAAAGAGTGTAAATATCACTATTCAGTCTGTGGTACTGTTACAAATTTTTGAAAAATGATCTTAAAAACATAATGCATCAATTGTACTATCATTAAGCCTGGAACGTAATTTTGTGCAAAAATTACCAGCTGTCGAAAACGCTCTTTCAGCATCTACGCTAGTTGGTGGAACTGTTAGCAATGCGCGATAAACTTTTTCCAAGTATTTACCTCTAAATCCCTCATCTTCAAATAAATCTATTTCTCGTCCGATTGTTTTGTATATAGCTGATTTACTAGCAGCTTGATATTTTGGTTTGTTGAAATTTTTTTAGTTACAGCCAATACTAATTTATTTAAGAGTATATATATAATAAATCTGAAAAATATTTTGAACTCTAAAGTATGATATGCAAATACAATGTGAATAACAAATCCAACAAATTAAAAACTATCGAAGTATTACACACTTTCTTCACAACAAAGATATTGTTTTCACAGATAAGAATTTCTAGTTTTCAGATAAGAATTCACAGATAAGAATTCTTTCACAGTTAAGAATTGTAAATTTCTAGTAAATACCGAAAAAACGGTAATTAAACTTGTGAATACCGGTATTACAAAATTTTATTTGATTAGTGATTGAAACGTGTTTTCTTTCATTATCAATAATCAGGAGAGTAAATAATAACAATAACAAAACATTTACTTTACTCTATTAAAAATAAAACTCGAAGCAGACAACGTATTTACAAGTACAAGCATTATCGTACTAAATTTGTAACAATATTTATGGTAACAACCGCCAATTTACTAACTAGCCAAAGGTTCCAGATATTACATTTAGTCATATCTTACGGTCTGGTGGATAATGTGTTGAATTTAGAGACTAGAGTAGTGTGATTGGAAGCTTGATAACCGAAATATAACCAGAAGTTCTAGTGTATATGTCAGGAATAAGCACGATAAATCTATTTGCCGGAATTTATTACGTTGGCTTGAGATTTTTTTTACGTTGAACTTTACGTTGGGTTTGCGTTGGACTTGTGAGGAAGAAGAAGGCATATGATAACATTTCGAACTTTCTGGCATTATTTCTTATAAAATATAGTGACAAAATTTGTCCAAGTCGACATTAAGAACTGACGATCTACCATATATATTTTAACCTACCCAGTACCGAATGACTGAGGTCAAATTTAATAATATTTGATAACAATAACAAAATAATTATTTATTTTACGACAGTGTAAACTGCTTATCAATGCTAATTTAACTTTTTTCAAAACCCAGAACCATTCTAAAGGTGTTTTTATAATTGTATTTGTAATATTGTAAACTGCCAAGTCAAACGTATCCAAGCGTATGGCGTAAAGGCAATGTGGGGTTGTGTACCGGGGAATTACAATTAAAAATAATTTACGATTATTAGTGATTAGAATTTTAAATTTACACATCAAAAGAAGAATTAGATGAACACTAAAATACCCCAATATCTATTAAACGTTTTTTTTAATGGCTAAAGAACTGCTTGTATCTTTAGTAAGATACAAGCAGATTTAGTAAGATTCCGCTAGCAAATCTAACAAGAAATCGAGCCATCCATTTCAGCCAAATTAGAGTTGAATATCCTTTTCGCTGCATAACTGTTAATTAACGAGTCCAACTAACGAGGTAAGATGCTGAACATTACAAATGCAATCGAGTCATCCGTTTCAGTCAAATTAGAGCTGAATATCCTTATCGCTGCATAACTGTTAATTAGCGAGTCCAACTAACGAGGTAAGATGCTGAACATTACAAATGCAATCGAGTCATCCGTTTCAGCCAAATTAGAGCTGAATATCCTTATCGCTGCATAACTGTTAATTAGAGTTCAACTAACGAGGTAAGATGCTGAACATTACAAATGCAATCGAGTCATCCGTTTCAGCCAAATTAGAGCTGAATATCCTTTTCGCTGCATAACTGTTAGTTAGCGAGTCCAACTAACGAGTTAAGATGCTGAACATTACAAATGCAATCGAGTCATCCGTTTCAGCCAAATTAGAGCTGAATATCCTTTTCGCTGCATAACTGTTAATTAACGAGTCCAACTAACAAGGTTAAATGCTGAGCATTACAAATGCAATCGAGTTTCCCGTTTTTTGAAACAGTGCCTACAACAAAGATGACAGAGAATCCAACCTCAGCCCTAAATATTACCAACGGTGCTCGTTGCCACTGAGCCACGAGTCGGACATTTTACTGCCATGCATGCTATGAATGAAAAAAGGAGATGATCTTTTTGATTTTAAAATTTAAAAAATTATCTCTTTGATATAAATGTGGGATTTATTTGTCTGGTAATCACCAGATAGCGACACCTTACGGCCGCTTGTCTTTGACAGATCTGTTTACAACGTGGGGGTGTATTGAACTTTGAACTCTGATCCCATGAGAGGGGAGCGGGTCCCCGTGGATGAGAGAAGAAAACCCCGCAGATGGGCGCGGAAGAGAACGCTAGCTGGAAGAGGAACGGATGGGAGGCTGCGTGAAGCAGCGAGAGAATAGACGGTGCTGTCCCTTT
Organism: Caerostris darwini; assembly: GCA_021605075.1. Classification (NCBI taxonomy): domain Eukaryota; kingdom Metazoa; phylum Arthropoda; class Arachnida; order Araneae; family Araneidae; genus Caerostris; species Caerostris darwini. Next base: position 912,029 of record BPLQ01013827.1, read on the forward strand.
AATTAATTGTTAATGTAAATATCATTGTAAATTATAGAACCTATTAAATGGCTGTCTTTAAAGAAACGCAGGACTTTTATTGTGTCTGTCAAATCCCCTAGACACCCACTGCAAAACTGTAGGTTCGGCCGGAATGCATCAGTTGAAACCGGTGTAACCATACATAAATTGGGGGGTCGGCCGGGATGCATCTTCAGCAAGCTATCAAATCTACATAAAATATCTCTAGAGTTAATAAGTTTTAATTTTTGAAGCCGTGCAATGTCAGTTTATCTATTCTAGTTAACATTAATAATTAATAGTTTATTCTGATAATTGTAGTCTACGATATATTAAACATTAATAAAACAAATGGGATTCTGAATATAATTTTATTCTCTACTTGTTGAAGAAATATGCGCAATCTATCACCCCTGAATGTTATTAAAACTCTCTATTTATCCTGACTTGCTTTAAAAAATTAAATTATGTTCTTAATACGTTTAGCAAGTTTCTTAACACTTATATATATTGAATTATTTGTCTCTTTCACATTTCAATTTCAAATCCTTTACCAGAAATCTAGAATGGTAATTTTTTAAAAGAAATTGCAGCCAACGAACTTAAAACTTTCCGTATTTATCAAAAGCAGTTGCTACTTCATTAAGTCTTCCCGCACACAATACTCCACTTCACTAAATCCTAAGAAATGGTTTAATCTTGTAAGTAGACTATTGCATTTCGCACCAGAGTTGCGGTCCGAAGATATTATCCCAGAATAAAAGGCGGAAACCAAAAACAAAAAAAAAACCACGTGACGAATGCATTGGAAAATGGGGCAATAAACCCAGCGCCATTTTGTACCCTGTCTCTATTCAGACACAGTTCCAAGTGTCGTAAAAATGGCGGAAATGAGAGATTCTGGATGGATTTCTCTTGTTTTGGGATGAGGAAATTCGATTTATAGCAGCGCTAAGTGAGAGTATTTAGGCAGCGCGACTTAAACAAAGTGCTTGTGTCTGCGACATAAGAGGAATCCATGTCTCGACGTCGTTATTTAGAATTAAGAGGCAGATGAAATCAAGCGGAAGAATGGCTGCGAAAAAAACCCAGATTTTTTATCTGATTGGAGATGGTTTCTTTTATTGGTCTTATAAATTGATGCGTTGAACTATCAATTCAGTTGCTGGACAAAGATTTCGATAAATACTTTTTCATGTACTGTAACTTTCTGACGACATAAACCTTTATCGCAATGTCTTGCAATGTGCTTGTACCGCAGCGTCTTCACAAAAAAAAAAAAAATAAAGATCTCGTATTTCCTGTTCTTGTATTGTTGTAATCTCGTAATAGTATATTATGTATCGTGATTCATACATATTATATTGTAATCTCGTATATCATACATCGTATATCTCGTATAACTAAAGACGGCGTTTAATTTTAATGCAAAGTGAGTAACATCGGTGCAGCCCTTATGGCGAAGATCACGGTCTATTTTGAGGGTCTGAATGGCCGAGTGGCTAGCGCTCTAAAACTCGGTACCACAGGTTTCGGGTTCGAATCCTGGCGGTGCCATGGATGTGTATAGTGGTTCGGAATCCCCTTTAAACCGTAGGTTCCGGTCTCATAGGATCGTTGATCGTTACGGGGGCATTGTTACTCCGCGTCCGTGGCTTATCTTCAAGTTACACGCGCCCTCTGGGTAATGCAAAGTGAGTAACGTCTGTGCAGCGCTTGCCTTAAGACATCCAAGACCAAGCTGTCTAAGTGTTTGCCAGCTGCATTAGAACAAAAAAAATATATATATAGTATATCATATTCTTCTATTGTCATAATCTCCTTATTGTATATTATATAACGGGGTTCATACATCTTATATCGTAATCTCGCATAACATATATCGTATACCTCGTATAACTAAAGAGGGTGTATAATTTTAATCTTTTATACTTCAATCTCATATAATCGTAATCTCGTATAGCATCATATCGTATTTGCATCGCATATCATTTATCGCACAATATCGTATTGTGTTTCGCATAGAGTATCGTATTGTGTTTCGCATAGAGTATCGTATTGTGTTTCGCATAGAGTATCGTATTGTGTTTCGCATATAGTATCGCACCTGAATCCTTCCGTATACTTATTGCAGGCATTACCAATGGACAATGAGTTTAGTACTTTCATGATCAATATTTGACTTAAACATGATCAATATTGCAATAAGTTTTGGTAATTATTTATGACGTTACTTTAAAAATTACCAATATAGCTTTATTAATTGTTATTTATTTTAAGAGGTCAATATTGCAATAAGGATTATTTATTTTGAATGTTCAATATTGTAATAAAGAATGTTATTTATTTTAAATTATTAATATATCAATAAGGATTGTAATTTATTTTAATTTCTATTTAAAAAAAATTTCAGTATTGTAAAAAGTATTTAAGATCTTGTGTCTCCTACTTTGAATAAATGCTGTTTCATTTTCTGTAAAATAATAATAATTATAATAATAATAATAATAATTCACACAAAGCAGTCTGACAATTAATGCGAGATGCTTTAGGCATTTACTCGCATTCGCCATCGAGTCTTCACGTTTCTGATAGCAATGACTACTACTACTACTACACCACACCACATCACTGTGCCTAGAGCTGAGTTGCCCCTATACAGTTTGGGAATGATGCGGGTGAAAGGAAAGGACGCACGATGGAGGCGGAAAAGTTTTGCATAATTCACTTTTGAACGTACAGAAGCTGAACAATGGGGAAAATTCATACAAGAATAGAACTAAATGTCAAAAATTTAAAAAAAATTGAAAAAGGAGAAATATGAAATGCGAAAAATATAAAAAAGTTAGGTAAGAGATTTTAGAGAAAAAAAATTAAAAACAATATGATACAATAAACACTACATAGGAGATTATACAAATCAGAGAGCTGAAGGAATATTCATCAAATCAACTATTATAGAATTTAGAAAATCCTGATAGCTAAAAAATAAATCGACGGTAGGAGCAGTTGCTGCAAAATTATGGACAAAGGTTATAAGAAAGAAGAAAAAAAAAGGCAGGTGATATAACATAAGAGATAAATATGCTAGGTATATAACTAGTAATATAGTAATATAACTAGATAGCAATGACTGCAGCAGACACCATCAGCGCATTCTAATCTAAGCCATCCGCACTCTCACATTACTTGGCAAAGGGTTATGCTGAGGGGCCTGATGGCCGAGTGGCAAGCTCTCTGGCGCTCGGTACCACTGGTATCGGGTTCAAATCCCGGCGTTGCCTTGGGTGTTTGTAGTGGTTCGGAATCCACTTTAAACCGTAGGTCCCGGTCTAATAGGATCGTAGAGCGTTGCGGGGGCATTGTTACTCCGTGTCCGTGGCTTATCTTCAAGTTATACGCGCCCACTGGATAGTGCAAAGTGAGTAACACCTGTGCAGCCCTTATGGCACAAAAAGATCACGGTCTATTTGCCAGCTGCATTAGAAAAAGAAAAAAAAAGGATTATGCTGAGATGCAATTTCTAAGCAGTAATATTGATACAATGTTCTCAAAACGCAATTCTGTGATTTTGTTAATAAATCAAATGCTTTATAGAAAGGGGTATATTTTTTCTGGACAGTCAATGGATGTGTGACGATTGTAAATGAGACAAATCTATTTTTATAAGGAACAGGAAATATAGCATTTTTTACCATCTGCAAAATAAGAGATTCTGTCTCGACGTCATTATTTAGGTAAACGTGACACATAAAATCAATAGAAAAAAAATATGACTTTCTATCTGCTTAGAGGTCACTTATTTTATTGCTTTCTATTCATCTTCTTTTTTCGGTTACGTTAATTTACGTGAAATTGTAAATAGATAAGGTTAAAATGCAATAGAAATAACTTTTTATAATAGAAGTTTAGAATATTTAGAATTTACGCAACGTATGCACATTTCGCGTAGATATTTTACGATAAATGAGATAATCAACATAAATTAGTGAGACGAGTTGCAATAAGGAATGTCAATGTGGAATAACAAAATCAATTCAGTAAAATCAGTCAACATGTTTATTTTATATACAGGGTGATTATAATTAAAGTCCCACTTTCAAAATGCTGTAAAAAAAGAAACACTCATCTCAATGAATTCAAATTCAAACTGGAGATATTTGAGAAAGGGGAAAACGGTACGGCATCAAAAAAATTTCAAAAGTATATTAATAGATGGCACTGTAAGCGGCATAAGGAAAATAAATATTTTGAATCGAAATTACAACGTATTTGGCACGAGTTGAACATTAAACCAACTATAGTGTTCAATGTGCTTGATTGTTAAGGTCTTTTTAAGGATAAAAGGATTTCCAAGTCATTCAATAGTTGTGATATTGTAAGTGGAAAACCCAACCACCACGTTTCCATACCATACAATTTCCCCCTTCTTCAAGTATCTTCAGTTCAAATTTGAACGCATTGTGAGTGGTTCTTTTTTTACAGCATTTTGAAAGTGGGTTTAATTATTAAAAAAAGGGTTTTTTCGTTTCAAAATGATATAAATTTTAAAGGATGTCGAAGCCTTTTTAATACGCTTTTATTAGTTTCACCTGTATGCTCTTTGGGCTCGATTTTGCCCTACTTTAAGCAATCCGATTTAATGTAAACGTTGTAGATTTAATAAGGACCGACAACACTAAAATATTTTGATAAGTTTATTATCTCACCATGATTAGGATCGCCAGGATTAGTGATTAAAGCACGCAGCCTTTGAAAAGTCATCTTGATCGGCGATTATTTTTCCCTTCTAGATCTGTTTCACCTCATACACACTATTCAAGCTGCAAAGAAACATTTACAGACATCTTTCGGACATTCAAACCTACGTGGGACAGCGGCGCAACGGATAACGCGCCTGACTACGGATTAGGAGATTCCCTGTTCGAATCCTGGCTGGCTCGACCTATTCGCCTTTAGCCTTTGTTTTACTCGGAATTAAATTATTCTAGGAACCAATCCTCCGTAACGATCTCATTTAAATAATATAGTTTAAAAACACGCTTTTAGAGTTAATTTATTTTTTACTTTTTAGTTTTATTAATAGTTTAAAAAAACTAAAAAAACACGCTTTTAGAGTTAACCAATCTAAAAAGTAAAAAATAATTGTTAACATAAGAATAAAATGACTGGCGAGAAAATAAATGTCACTTTTCTAAAAGCGTGGGGTGCTCGATATCAATCGTTATAATTTTTCACTCGTTTCATTCCGAAATGCAGAGTTAGTTTAAAAATGTCATACAAAGCACCCCACGCTTTTAGAACAGTGACATTCATTTTGTCGTCAGTAATTTTATTCTTATGTTAACAATTATTTTTTACTTTTTAGATTGATTAACTCTAAAAGCGTGTTTTTTTAGTTTTTTTAAACTATTAATTTATTAAAGAGAGATATCAGTTACAGGGATTAAAATATATGTGCTACTCCTTCGTCATTGGCATAATTTCCTCATGCAGAGCCAAAACCGTCTCTGATTGGTGGCAGATTTTGAGACAGGAGATGTCTCAAAATCTTTGGACGAGATGATTCTGATTATGGATGATTCTTTTTACGGGACAGAGTTGTTAACCCAACGCCAAATATATGTGAGTTTGATTAAGTAGTTAATACTGTATAGTTTTTTTATAGTTATCTATTATTGATATTTTAAAATTGTAACAGGTTCAGCGTTACTAGAAATGTGCTAAGGAAGGACATGCTACTTTTTTTCATAGGCAATAGTGGGGATTAAGTGTCAGAGTCCTTTCCACTTCCTAGAGTCAAGAGACTTGACTTTCTGGCGTTATCGAACTCATCGTGTCCATTAAAAACCTCTATCAGACTTTGCTTTTAAGTGCAAATACTGTTCTTATTTGAAACTTCAACACCGGGTCGTTTGAATCTTCAATATAAAAAATGATTAATAATTATACTATGAGTTCCTTCATTTTTATTTTGTATTTTGTATTGTATTTCAATATCTTATTTTTATATTTAGAAAATCGTTCATTTATACACTCAAGAGCTAAAACATTATGACCACCCCTACATTTTGCAATGAACTCGCCTGGATGACGTGGAAGGCACGTGATCAGGTGGAAGTGGTATTTAACTGGTATTAAGTGGCGGTATTAATCCATGCCAAGACGGGTTGAAGCTGTGTTGTGCGCCAAAAGTGGGACAACTCGTTATTGACAGGTGGTCATAATGTTTTGGCTCTTGAGTGTATATTTACAACAAAATATCAAATATTTTAATTTATTTTTATCTTCACACTTTTCATATAAAATGTAACTTAAGATATTATAGACAGCATTCAAAATTTATTAAATTGCTTACTCTTTATTTACGTTTTGTTTAAATAAACAAAATTTATTTCTTTCTTTGAAAAGTATTAAATGCTAAATAATACTAAAATAAAAAAAAATTGGATGCGCTGATATACAGTTTACTATTAAAACGTATAATTTAATGTAAGAACAAAATGCATAAAGGCAATCTTAAAAAATAAAAAATAATAATACTAAACCATTTTCTGTTCGTCATAAATCTCCTTTTCACTTTGGAATAAAATTATCTTTGATTTCACCAGACGAGCTTTTAGTTTGGTTTGTCTCTTTACGGTCATCTTATGCACTCATTTGGGCTAAACAGACCGGGACTCGTGGATTCTGAACCACTCACAAACATCCATGCCACCGCCAGGATTCGAACCTTAAGCCTGGGATACCAAAGACCAGAGACGAGCTTTTAGAACAACCTTATATTATTTAATTACATAATTATATAAATATTAATTCGTGAAAGAAATTTGAATAAATATTGTGTATAAAGAAACTCATGAAAGTAATTAAAAATATTATGTATAAAAAAGCACGCGAAAGAAATTTAAATATGCCAATAATAAAAGTTAAAAGTGCTCAATTATACAAAAAATTGATAAAAAAAACCGAAAACCTCAGCTCTCAGAAACAATACCCATAATTTTATGGGTAAAAATACTTAATACAAATATATATTTAATAATAATATGCTTAATAATGAAACATTGTATTAAATAAGCGATATTAAGCTTTACATTAAATTAATAACATTGACTGTTGAAATTAAATTAATAACAGTTGACCTGATGATAAGGTGGATATCTGCACTACGGAAGACGACATGCTAATCTTGGTAACCATTCCGGGGTTTGAGATAATGTATCGTTAAATCAGAAAGTCTTTGAAGAAAAGTCAATTGGCTAGCGCTCTGGCCTTTGATACCACAGGCTTTAAGTTCGAATCCTGTCGGGGGCACGAATGTTTGTGAGTAGTTCAGAATACACGGTAAACTGTAGGTCCAGATCTAATTGGCCTAAAGTTTGCAAATATTGACTGCAGAGCAACGAAACAAACCTCAAATATTACTTTTAAAGGTGTCCATTTATAATTGTGAGTGTATTTCTGTAGTGCTGCATCCTGTGAAACGCTGGACCTGCTACATATTTGCATTTCGAATGGTGAATGATCATATGCCAAAGTGTCCATCAATCGGAAAAAAACAGCACCTAAGTAAAACATCGTGTACTTGCCTATTCGTATTCTTTTAGTTTATTGTAAGTTCTATAAAAATTTCACATCCAATATTCATCTCTGAAATCTAACATAGCATTTACAATATAAAATTCAAAACCATTTTATATAAAGAATATCATAAAGATTTCTTCCGCCTCAAGAAATGTAACGTCTTAAAACTCTACAGAGCTTGAAAATCTGTATTTTGTCTGCATTTATCTTATATCATGTAACAAAGTACATTTATCTTCTATGACGTCTAGTACTTGACTTTAAGTCTTTTCGTGTCTGATCCGTCTTTCAGATAAAATGCTATGTCTTATTTAATTATTTTAAACTTTTGTAATAAATGACTAGTTGGTGATAACAGCCCATTTTAAAATCATTCTTTATTTAAAGTATGTGATTCAGTACTTTATTTATTTATATACTTGGTTTGTTTACTTTGCGATTTGGCGCAAATTTGGCATAAGTACTAGAGTATTCACGATCTTTATAGTAATCAACTGTTGTTTTGAATTAAATTAATTGCAAAGCACATTAATGTCCCACATAAAATTTCAACAACAACGTTTTGGAGGGATCCTTATTCTAATGAAATTGATCGATTCCCGCTCTATCAATGCAAACAGGAAATGAAACCGCTACAAAACCTTGCTACATTTACTCTCATATAAGAAATTTAGTTTAAAAAAATACTTTACAGGAAATGAATGTATAATTAACAGTAAAACAAATATAACTATTATGTAAATATTTTTAAAAGTTTGAAAGAGTACATATGTAAACTGTATAATCGTATAGTCGATATGGTATACTGTATAGTCGGCGAGTGTGGCATGTCCGAAATTAAAGTAATTGGTTCCAAATTAAGCAGAAATCGGTATGATAGCATTATGGGCCAGCATGTCTGATGAGAAGGAGAATAAGGTGCGATCCTCCCAGTTGACACTCTGGATAGCGTTCGTTAAAAATTACGATGGTATACTTTCATGTACATAATTTCAAAAAGATACTAACTAACTCTCTGACACTATAGCCTATGACACTGCCCAGGCCGTCAGCCTACTGGTAGATTTCGAGACATGGGATGTTTTCTTTTTACAGGGTAGGCTTTTCAGCCATATACTCAACGCTCTACAATCACATTAGACAGAGACCTATGGGTTAAAATGAATTCTAAACCACTAAAAACATCCATGAGCCTGCCAAGACTTGAACCCGAAACCTGTTTCCCCCAGAACCGGAGCGCAATAAAGATACTTCTTCTTTTCCATTGCCGTAACAGTGTCATTGTTAGTCAAGGCCGTCTGCCTACTGGTAGATTTAGAGACAGGGTTTTTTCTTTTTACAGGGTAGGGTTGTCAGCCCTACGACCAACGCACTACAGTTATATTAGACCGGTAGCCATCGAATTAATAAAGATAATACTTACCATAAAAACAGAAATACGTTATATCAAATTCATATATGAATATAATGTTATATGAAGTTCAAATCACTATATATTTTTTTACTTTAAATTCCTGAGTGCTGCATTACTAAATACTACTTTATATGCTACTGTTAATACTACTTTTATATGCATTCCTAAATATTACTTTAAATTCTTGAGTGCTGCAGTTTAAATTGGAAACAACCTTTTTGATATCACCTCTTTTTTTTATAACTGTAAAAGTAAATCGGAAACAAATTTGTGTTATAATGTTTCCCTTGCCTGTATTCGAACTTCAGATGCCATGGTTCTGCATTCATTTCTGTGTCCTTTCCCAACGCAGTAAACGCAGCAATTTCTTCTGAAAGAAAATACCCCAAAAATATTCAGAGAGAGACAGAGAAAGAGAGGAGACTATAAAAATTGGGAGGCTTATTGAATTCTTTTAACGGTCTTTCCGAGAAAAACGAAACCAACCATGGAAACCGTATTATTGTGTCACAATGTTATCGCGATAAGATCTTATACGAGTATATAAACTGTCGCTATATTGAAGTTGCGTTTATTTTATTGCTAAATTCGAAATCTACACAATGTCAGGTACTTGGCAACTAAAAAAAATAGTGAATGATGAAAATTGATACATGTTTTTGAGAATTAAACAAAAAAATGTTTGTACAGTTTCATATATTTTATTTGAAAGTTTTGTTAAAGAAACCAGAACTAAAAAGTACTATAATACATTTAAATTTTATGTATTTTTATTTTCTTGATATAGCCTTAAGAAATGTTTTTTTTTTCATTAAAAATTTCGAATACAACGAACAGATTGTTATATTTTAAAGTATATTTTTGACATTTTTCTTAATATTTTAACAAAAATGTTCTATTAAATGTATTAAATCAGTGCATTTTCATTTACTAATGTTATTTATTATTTAAGTATTAAGAGAAAGTAATAAAATATTTTACTATTTAAGTATTAATTGTCAGTATTAAAATGATATAATATTTAAGTATCAAGATGCATTAAAATATACTATTTAAATGTTAAGAGATAATATTATAATGTTCTATTATTTAAGTATTAACAGTTAGTATTAAAATGTTCTATTATTGAAGTATTAATAGATAGTATCAAGTTGCTCTATTATTTAAGTATTAAGATATAGTACAGAGTTGTCCTGCTATTTAAGTATAAGATAAAGTATAACGTTGTCCTGTTGCTTAAGTATTTATAAATAGCATTAAAATGCTCTTCTATTTAAGCATATTAAAATATGCTGTTAAAGAATTATAACTTGATGTTATAAGTTTATGGGATTATTTATTTTGCAAGATATAGTACATAGGTAAGAAAATGCAAAAAAAAAAAGTTACTTCTGATATTTTTTTTCCACACAAAAACATCAACATAAGGATATTGTCAATCAAAATTTCGATAAGATTTCGTCGTAATTATTTGAGGTCAGCAGTTACAAGTTCGATTCCCGAAAACTCATGTCCCCGACCAAGGAAACGTGCTTACGAACAATATAGGAAACACTAATGTTTATAGAAAAATTGAGTATAGAAAAGTAGATCAATTGACCCTAAAGCACATTCGAGATTTGGTTTGGTTTGTCCCTCTGCGGTCATTTTGCGCACACATTAGGCAAATTAGACCGGCACCTGCAGTTTAACGTGGATTCCGAACCACTCACAAACATCCATGCGTCCGCCAGGATTCGATCCAGAAGCTTAGAACACCAAAGGCCAGAGCGCTACCCAATTGACCATCAGAAGGGTGCGAATCCTTTAGATGTAACCTGCGAATTAAGGCTTCCCCAAGATTCATCCTGTGTAAAGCTGAATTCGTTACAAATCTGCTACTAAACATGATAATAATTCAATAAAAAGTAAAAAAAAATAAATAAAAGAGTAAAAAAACTCGTATATTTATAAAATCATTAAAGTTTTTTAATTTTTTATTATTACTTTTTTCTATAAGCGGCCGGGTGGCCAATTGCTACCGCTCTGGCCTTTAGTATCACGGGTTATTGGTTCGAATCCTGGCGGTGATGTGGATGTTTTCTAATGGTTCGGAATCCACGTTAAACTGTAGGTCCCCATCTAATTAGCTGAAAGTGTGCACAAAAGGACCGTAGAACGATAAACTAAACCAAACCTCTTTTTTTAAATTTTATTAGTATTAAAATTATTTTATGGGAATTAAAAAAAATAGTGCTTAAAAATACATAGCAAATTGTTTTTTTAACAATTTACGTATGCTGTATGAGATTTACTACACAAATTTGTCGAGACTTGGTTTTTAAAATTTTACAGTTACGCGAGAGAAAACTAAAACGTAGGTGCAACTTTTTTGTTTTTTCAGGTAACTTAAGGCATCTGTAAAAATTCTTTAGGAAGTCCGAAGGCATCGGCGTACTAATTCTTCTCCAGACTCCTCTTAAACTTTGTTTTAGTGGGCCTTTGGGAGGAATTTCGTCTTTTAGAGGATTATTCTTGCCTAGACAGAAACCAATACATGATTGGGAGGATTAAAGAGGAAGAAAAACTGTAAAGGTAGACATCTTTTTTTACACTTTATGTCTGGAACTACAATTTCAATGAAACTGTTGATTTTATTCCATGTATATCTTCGAGACTTTATATTCTTCAACATATACTTGATATATAAGTCTTTTATATTTCAAACAAATAAATAGATTGTTTTTAATTGCATACTCAATTTAAATACATTCAGCATCTTTATGGTAGTTTTGTAGCAGATTCAATGTTGTTCATGAAGGAGAAAGGTCTACAACAATGCGTTAAAAATGGATTTAAAAAAAGACAAATAGATAGACTGTTTTTAACTATTACTCAATTTAAATACATTCAACACCTTTATGGCAGATTTTGTAGCAGATTCAACGTTGTCCATGAGGAAGAAATGTCTACAATAATACTTTAAAAAAGGATTTAATAAAAGAATGCTTTACGTTAAAATTTTTAGACTTAATTTTGTATCCGTTTTTTTACTATATTTTAGGATACTCAGAATTTTAACCAGAAACATGAATAACAGACAATTTCGCCGAATCTACTCAATTTTTGGAGTAATATGCACAACGAGGGCATCTATCAGGAATCGAGACCTCGTCTTCTTGCATGCTGGTTATCATGGAAAATAATTGAATAATTAAACTTTAATTTAGCAATGCTATAAATTAATTACTCATTTATAGATAATCTTGTAGAGAACATTAAAAATAGTATTATTTATTAACTATATATTTTTTAATATTTAAAAAATGATGCAGACACATATTAATAAAATTATAATCATCCAGATACAGTCTTTAAATATTAGAAGTATACAAAATCTTTACATTTATAATTATCATTAATATTTTTTTATTAGTTTTTATATTACTAGCGCAGTAGTGTAGTTTATTATTTTATTTTTACATATTTATAAAAGCTAAACTTAAGTACACTCTTTATGAGTAGTTTATGTATCTAAAACATTATATATATATATACATATGGCTGTCATTTGATACCATAAACTTCAAGTTCGAATCCTGACAATGGCATAGACGCTTGTTAGTGGTTCGGAATCGATGTGAGACTGTAGGTTTTTCGGTATGTTTAGCTCACGTGTGCATAAAGTAATCGTACAGGGAAAAAACGAAACTAAGCCATGGTGGGCCAAGGCCTTCAGTCTATTGGCAGATTTCAAGACAAGATATGTTTTTTTTACGAGTAGGCTTGTCAACTCTACGTCCATCGCTCTACCGTCGTATTAAATTGAGACCTACGGTTTAAATTGGATTCCGAACCACTAGAAACATTCATGGTATCTCCCGGACACGAACCCGAAGGAACCGAGAGCTAAATATATATATGACCAGATGCAGACATCTAGTAGTTATTTTACAAATGTGCCAATGCTAAAAATACGGCCAGCCGAACACGGAGTTTTAGTAAAAATATTTACCTATTTATATGTGCTAAAATCACAAGTAGCCAGATATAGAAGTAGATTTATAATAGGAAATTTTATATATTAACGAAGGCTAAAAACACAAATACCCAAATACAGACATAGGTTCCTAGTGGCCAATTTTACATATTACCAAATGCTAAAAAACACAAAAATCCAGCTACAAAAGTAGATTCCCAGTAGCAAACTGTTCATGTTAACAAATGATTAAAACACAATAGTCCAGATACAAAAGTAGATTCCTAATAGCAAATTTTACATATTTACAAAAGCTAAAAACTTAAAATTCCAGATACAGTTGTATATTTATAATATATTTTACATATTAACATAAGTTTAAAACACAAATAGACAGACACAGACGTAAGTTCCTAGTAGCAATTTTTTATATTAAAAAAAGCTAAAATATTGGCCTGATACAGACGTAGATTCCTAGTAGCAAAGTATGGCATACTTTGGCATGTTAACAAATGCTAAAAAGGCACCCAGCCAGATACATGACCTAGTCTTTTAGTATCTTAACCAATTATCTAATAAAAGACAAAGATCTGGCATAACTTCGATGAGGAGAGAAAGATTTTGTTGTTCTACAATAGGAGTTCGAACGGCAAACTGAAGTTCTTGTTCAACCTTCATTACCTCCTTACTTGCCTTGTTCGAAGGCAAGTGAGAAGTTCTTATTTCATGACGAAAGAAGTTTTCTTCGATATCGAAAATAATTTATTTCTACGGTGAAAAGAATATTTTTTTACGAAAAAGGAAAAGAAGCTTTGTCTGGTGAGAAACGTTATGGCTATCCAACACGAGTTTGATGAGGAAAGTGAAGTTCTTGTTCCACACAAAGGATTGCAACTTTTTGAATCAATCCTTTTTTCTACTCTATGAAAAGAGAGGTATTCTTGGTCAAAGAACAGAGAGTCGTCCTTGCATAGTGACGAGAGAAGAGTTCGTTGTTGATAAAGGTGTTTTTCTTGGATGACATGAGAATTCTTCTTAAGTGAAGATAGAAAGAAAAAAATCTATGCTATAGCACAAGTTCGATAAGGAGACTGACGTTCTTGTTCCACAACAAAGATTAGATGTTCAATCAAGAGACAGACGTTCTTGTTTGATGACGAAAAAATATTCCACCTTCATGATAGTTGCACTTCAATGTCGAGAGAAATGTTCTTCAATTGTAAAAACGACACATTTTGCCTAGTATGTCAAGTTCCAGTTATGCGATATCAGTTTTATAAGGATATTGATGTTCTTGTTCGACAAGAAGTAGAAATTACTGTCCGATGAGGATAGTGACTTTCTTGTACCATGACAAGAAGTAGAAATTCCAGTTCGATGATGAGAGACACGTTTTTTTTTTCCCGAATATGAGAGAGGTTAAAATGTAGGTAAAACTTGTTTATTCGGCTTTCCTCTACTTTTTTTCTGCACCCGACTTGGCGAGAAAAAGGAGAGGAAAAATTGTGGAAAAGTAAGCTCTTTAATACTTTAAAGTTTAGACAATCGTTATTCCATAAAATAGCTATTTATATCATAGAATTTATTACTTTTATAACAAAAGTTTAATGTTTGAAGGAAAAGTATAGGACCAGAGTAACCAATTACTACTTTAGTGTTAAAGGCTATCTTAACAGATGTTCTATCAGTCGTTTTTTAATTTGTTTCATGTTATTTTTATTCACACTAAAAATACCACCAGGTATTTTTAGAATCTTTTATATGTTTCAAATGTCCAATTAATGATTGGAAAAAGGGTGTGATAAGTCTTTATGTGTTGTTATTCAGATTGTTAGGCGTCATTTTCTGCACAAAAATGTTTTCAACGCTGATACTTTGCTCCTGGTGCCATTTTTATACTGCGCGTCTTACAGCGTTATTAATCGCGTTCATTATTTTTATTTTGATACTTAAAAGAATTTTTGCACTAGTTATTGAGACTTTTTAAATACACGATTTTCTTATTTGTCTAAGGCATTCAATATAGAAATTTGTTAGCAGTTCATTATTATCATGATATTATATTATTATTATTATCATGATAATAATGAACTACTAAAAGACTTACTTCTTGATTTAATTAAAAAACTATACTTATCTAATTAAAACACTTACTTCTTTGATTTAAAAACAGTTAGCATTTTAAATTTTAAATACTTTATACTTCATGCGTGTAGATAATAAAAATATTTTGCTTTCTGTAGCAGGGTGAAAGCGAATTTTTATATTTATCCACCAATATAAATATATAAAATTATCATTTTTGTTAACTAGCTTCATGATTTGCATTGCATTTTAAAATGCATTATAATTCCCTTTCGTGAACGTTTCGTACAGAATAATCACTGTATTAAGTGGTACCTAAACGGGCAGAAAATAGGTTTTTCCCCAACTTTGCTGGTCAGTTAGACAATGGGGAAAAAAGCGGGGAAAAATCCGAGAGAGAGAGAGAGAGAGAGGGAAAAGCAATCAGTTGGCGGCGATTTCCCCTGGGGAGCAATTTCGAGGTGTTTATAGACGTCGCGGATGCGTTTAGGGAATTCCCGGGGTTCCCCACTCATCCGGGTAGTTAGGACGTTAATATTGAGGTATGAAATTTTAATGAAATATGGTCGCCGGTTCCGGACATATTGGAACTCATAAAACATTTCACAAGATGTCGCCGTGATGCAGTGCCAAAGATTTCTGGTTTTCTAAAAGAAAAGCGTGGGTGACTTGGCGTGAAAATTAGTGTTATAAAAAGCATAAATCTTTTGGTAGTGGCATGCATAAATAATGTATGAGTCCTTGATAAAATATATGCAAATTGTGAGTTAAAATAATTTTTTAGTTAATAATCCAGTCCTACAAAATAAAAATAAAAATAGCTTTTGGAAAATAGTTTAAATTTTAGTGACTGACTTTTATATTATTTGATCCTGATTGATTCTTTTGTATTTTTAGTTCTGATTCCAAAAATTAACTGTTTTTTTTTTTTTTTTTTTATTTCAATTCCTTCTATTATCTCACCCTCTCCCTATATATATCTTGTTCAAATTTTCAATCGTTCATAAAATACTTTTTATTCATCTATTCAAGTTCAAATACATTTTTTTTTAACTTGTAGTGGGTGACACTTGATGTTAATACAGTTTTTTTCAAATATTAATTCATTCTTTAACTTTAATTAATTAATTTTAGATTTAAGTAGACCAATTAGACCAATAGATGGTGCCAGATAAACTTAAAAAAATGAATGAAAAATTATTTATGAAGGACTTTCCGCAATAGAGTGAAAAAAAAGTAGGAATTAACATTAATTTTTTTCTTTTTTTATATTACTCGTTATGTTATTATGGTTTGAAATTCATTATTGATTTTTATATTATAGTTTAAAATAAATGATTGCTTTTATATTATTATAGTTTTAAATTATTGATAGATTTTTATAGTTTTAAATTAATGATTGAATTTGGTATTATAGTTTTAAATTAATGATTGATTTTGATATTATTATAGTTTTAAATTAATAATTGATTTTTATATTATTATAGTTATAAATTAATGATTGATTTTTATATTATTATAGTTTTAAATTAATGATTGTTTGTTTTTATTATAATGGTTTTAAATTACTGATTGATTTTTATATTATTTGAAGTGTTGATTCCAAAAATTAACTGTTTTTTTTTTTTTATCATGTAAGGTTGTTTTTTTTTACACAAAGAGTGCCTAATTTGCTATAATTAACTGAAATTTTGACAATTAATATTACTTTTATTAATGCTAGTTAATTATTGAAAATAATAATTAGTATTTGTTATTAAAGTTAATTTTAATAGAGATATAAAAAAATTTTAACTTACAGTTTTGTGCATATGGGCCTGAATGGCCGAGTGTCTAGCGCTCTGGCGCTCGGTACCACAGGTTTCAAGGTTCGAGTCCCGGTGATGCCATGGATGTTAGTGAGTGCTTAGGAATCCACTTTAAACCGTAGGTCCCGGTCTAATAAGATCGTAGAGCGTTGCGGGAGTATTGTAGCGTTGCGGGATAATCTAAGGATGCGGAGTACCACGTCCGTAGATTATCTTCAAGCTACGCGCGCCTCTTAGGTAGTGCTAAGTGAGTAACAGCGGTACAGCCCTTGCTTATGACATAAAGATTAACTGTTCTCTGTAGAACAACAACATTAGAACAACAATATTTCCTGATACTTTCTTATATTTCAAATTATTATTTTTGATATGATGCCTTTCCAGATAATATTTAGGTTATGATTAACTATTTAGCTTATCTTCAAGCTACACGCACCTTCCGGGTAGTGCTAAGTGAGTAACAGCGGTGCAGCACTTGCCTTAAGGCATCAAAGACAATTGTCTAAGTGTTTGACAGCTGCATTAGAACAAAATAAAATAGTTTTGAAGTGCTGTTACCAAAAATTAACATTTTTTTTTTTCCTAACATGTAAGTTTTTTTTTTCTAACATGTAAGTTTTTTTATCCAAAGATTGACTACTTTGCTACAATTAACTGTAATCATGAAGTTTTGACAATTAATGTTACTTTTATTAACGTTAGTTAATTATTGTTAATAATAATTATTATTTGTTATCAATGTTAATTTAATTAGAGATAAAAAATTAGCTTACACTTTTAGGCAAGTTACATTACTTTCTTAATTCAAGCAAATAATAAATGAACAATAAATATATTATGGAAATTACGTTTTTGCGTTCTGTCAAAAAAATTTCATGATTTACATTTTGTGAACATTGTTGGAGTTGTCTGTATTTACTTGTATTTTAATTTTCAAGAATATTGTTGTAATATCTTAATTAAATTTATTAATTAATTTAATGTATTTCACGAATGAAAATAAATAATTATGCACTAATATTGCATGCATTATTACGAATTATTGCACTTTAATATATTAAATGTCTAAAATAAGATGCGATTTGTTATTTTTGCTGCAATTTGTTACTTAGTTTGCATCGTTTTATTTCTATATTATTCTCGCAATAAGCTTCCAAAAACTAAAAAACACCGTTTATTCTTCACAGACAAGTTTTTCATCGTTGGCTAATGTAATTATTGTTTTAAATGGAAAAATGTTGTTATTATGTTATGTATATTATGTTTTATTAAACTTATTATGCATTTTTATTGTTTTTAATATATATATATATATATATATATAAAGAGAGAGAGAGAGAGAGGGCCTGTATGGCCGAGTAGCTACAGCTCTGACGCTTGGTACCGAAGGTTTCGGGTACGAGTCCCGGTGTGTGCCATGGATATTTATAGTGGTTCGGAGTCCACTTTCAACCATAGGTCCCGGTCTAACAGGATCGTAGAGCTCTACGGATGTATTGTTACTCCGCGTCCGTGGCTTAACTTCAAGCTACACGCACCTCCTGGGTAGTGCTATGTGAGTAACGTTGGTGCAGCGCTGGCCTTAAGGCATCAACCACAATTGTCTAAGCGTTTGCCAACTGCATTAGAACAATAGATATATATGTATATATAATTGATTACTTTTCAAGTCCCTTCGTGTCTCTTTAAGTGGACATCAGACAATAAAACGTTATATATGTAGCTGTTTCAGCTTTATCCACGAAAGCTTTATAAAATGAAAGACTTGCTACGCAACCTAAATATTTGGGCACTGCAATTTTGATCTCGTAAATCCAGAAAGGACATACTGGGATTTGACGCTTTTCTCCGCTCTTTCGCGAAACTAATGAACTTTTCCATACTATAGTTTTACCGTGCCTATACCCGGCGCAAACATGAGAGTTATATACTATGTTTTTTCATTTAATTTTTAAAGAAAATATAGCAGCCTCTGAGATAATATGTTGGATTTTCGAGACAAAGTTCCTTAATTCGAAATAAAGGAAGTAAGGAAGTAGTAAGAAATGACGAACTGAATAATTATGTGCCTATGTCTAAAGATATAATAAATCTTTATGCCGGTTGATATTTTATTGATATTAAGAACTTAGTTATAGGAAGTTTTAAAATTAATGGTAGAACTTTTTAGAACTTTAAGATATAATATTTTAGAATGTAGAGTGAACTTAAAAGAGTTCGTTTAAGAACGAATGGTAAATAGAACGGCTTAAGTTAAAATAGTAGAACTTTTTAGAATTTTATGGTAGAATGTTTTAGAAAGGTAGAACGGACTTAAAGTGTTCTTTTAGAAAAAATGGTGACACACAGAACTACTTAAGTTAAAATGGTAGAACGCTTTAGAACTTTATGGCTGAATGTTTTAGAACATACAACGAACATAATAGGGTTCGTTTAAGAACGAATGGTACAATATACAATGACTTTAGCTAAAATGATAGAACTTTGCAGAATTTTATGATAGAATGTTTTTAGAAAGTAAAAGGATCTATTTAAGAAAGTGTAGTAAAATATAGAATGACTTCACTAATATGATAGAACTTTATGATAGAAAGTTTCAGAAATTATGGAAGAACTTTATGGTAGAATATACAAGAAGTAGCAGAAGTTATAATCCTCCGATATGCTCCCTTGGGAGTGTTGTTCATGTGGTACATCACTTCCAAATCTGTAAATGACATCTCAGCTCTAAGTACAGTAATATGGTTCGATATAGTAGTAGTTTGTAAAGAAACTGCCATTTTACTGTGATACAAAAATCTATATAATTTTATAAATAGTTTCTTATTATCATTCCAAGCAATTTTGACTTTGCTCTAAACAATTGTGTGTATATCACGTAAACTAATCATCAATTAAAATCTACTTTACTCTTTATCCCTACTTTTTTTTATCTCTTTCACTTGGTGATGTAGTAACTGAGTTTAATTTAGACATCGATATATATATTTGAATATGATATTTGTCTGAGAAATTTATCAACCACCTCAAAATTTATTCTTGTGTTTTACTGCTGAATGATTTTTTCAGCATATTACAGAAAACTGGTTTTGAGAATTTGGATGAAATTTAAGTTAAAATTGAGTATAGAGAGACATGATATAAGCTTTTGTGTATCTATCATTCTACCTTTTTGTGTTTCAAATATTAGGTGGCAATTAAACTTCATTGTACATTTTGGATAATGTACAATGAAGTATATAATAACGATAACATACCGACCGAGTACATAAAATATAATATAATAACCGATTCTATTTATGCTATTCTGATGTGTTTAGTTGCAGTCAATCATGTTAATATTGAGAACTTAATGGTGGAATGTTTTAGAACGTAGAACGAACGTAAAAGGATTCGTTTAAGAACAAATGGTAAAATAAAGAACGACTTAAGTTAAAATGGTAGAACTTTTTAGAACTTTAGAATATAATTTTTTCGAATGTAGAATGAACTTAAAATGGTTCGTTTAAGACCTAATGATAAAATATAGAACGACTTAGGTTAAAATGGTAGAACATTTTAGTACATTATGGTAGATTGTTTTAGAACGTAACATTTAAATGTGCTCGTCTAAAAGTATAACGTTTAACGTGGTTTTATAACGTAGTACGAACATAAAAGGATTTGTTTAAGGAAGAATGGTAAATAGAATGATTTAAGTCAAAATGATATAACTATTTAAAATTTTATGGTAGGATGTTTCAGAACGCAGAACTAACGTAAATGGGTTCCTTTAAGGAAAAACGTTAAAATATAGAACTACTTAAGTTAAAAATGGTTAATCGTTTTAGAATGTTTTAGAATTTTGATCGAACTATAGAAATATTATGAAATATAATAGTCATTCGTTCTATATTTTATTACTATCATTTCGTTCTACTTATCGTATTATTTCTATTTTGTTATTCTATATTTTATTATATCATTAATAAGTCGTTCTATATTTTACCATTCGTAATAAATATTGCGAATGGTAAACTACACAATGACTTAAGTAAAAATGGGGTCGAACGTTTTTAGAACTTAATGTTATCTAAAACAAAAACAATAAATTTTGTGAAAGTGTTTGAAGAATGAAAGTAAGTTCCATCCATTTTGATACAATTCCAAGCAATTCAACTTGAAACTATGTAAAGAAATACATAGCGAGGTACTTTTACAAAATCTAAAAATATTTTTTCATTTATTTTTATTTTGTAAATATATAAAAATAATAAAAATAATTGACATTTCTGTAACCAGTTTTTCAGTAAATATATTTTAGCAGTATCGAAAAGGATTCCTTGAAAAATATCTCTCAAAAGATACTGCGATAGATTTTCAATTCATTCCAAACTCCAGTACTCAGTGTGTCCTTCCAGGAAGCTCAGTTAAATTGAAAAAGAAAAAGATTTTTGCGCTGTTGCCACTTGAAGTGACATAAATAGGTCAGCACATTTAATATTTTTGAAATATTTGAAAACTACTCTAGATGAATATCAATCGAATATCTGTCTAAAGTTCAGAAATATATTAAAACTTTTTCATGTTGCATTATTACTATTTGCATTTTGTCAAAAATACTATATGCACTGACTTTGTCATTTCAAGTGGCAAGAGCACAATAATATTTTTCTTTTTCAATTCCTTCTATTAGCTCACACTCTCCCTATATATATCTTGTTCAAATTTTCAATCGGTCATAAAATACTCTTTATTCATCCACTCAAGTTCAAATATATTTTGTTTGAACTTGTAGTGGATGGCATTCGATGTTAATACAGTTTTTTCAAATATTAATTCAGTAATTAAATTTAATTAATTAATTATATTTTTTTTCTAGATTTAAGCTGCATATATCTACCAATAGATGGCGCCAGACAAACTTAAAAAAATGAATGAAAAATATTTATAAAGGACTTTCTGTAATATAGTGAAAAAAAAGTAGGAATTGACTTTACACTTTTTTTTTTTTTTTTTTATATTACTAGTTTGATTTCAACTTTTGCAATTTGATTGCGTAAAAAAAATTCACAAGACTTAATTTGTTTAGAATATATTTAATTTCAGATATTTCACAGTTTAATATGCAAAGAATATATACAGCTTCATTTTTTTTTCATAATTTAATACGTTAAGAACAAGTTTAATTTCATTTTTTCACAGTTTAATATGTTAAGAATATATTTAATTTCATTTTTTTCCCAATTTAAAGATAAATTTAAGTTCATTTTTTTCACAGTTTAATATGTTAAGAATATATTTAATTTCATTTTTTCACAGTTTAATTTGTTAAGGTTGAAATTAATTTCGATTTTTAAAACAACACAAAATTTCTGAAAAGATCTAAATAAAATAGCCTAAAATTAATTTGGGGGAAAAATTGTTCTTAAGAAAATTATTTTAGGGATTTTAGGGATTTCAGCAAATTTTTAAGGAAATGCTTTCGAAAATTCTGACTAAAATTAAAGTTTAATAAATATTTCTAAGGACTTGGAATTTAGTTTATGTAATAAAAAAAAAGAAAATATTTATGTTTCAAATGATGTTGTTTCTGGGATCTCAGTAAATAATTTATCTCTAATAGCTTTTGAAATAAAAAAATTAAATGCGAAAATTTTAAAGAGGATATAGAATAAGCAAAGAAATAAAAATAATCCCATTTTTTTTATACAAACATTGAATTCTGTTTATTTAATTACTTCGTGAAAATTCAGCATTACCAAGGTTGTATTAATGGAGTATGCACAGTCTTTTCATTATTCCTTTAATCTATTTGTCTGCTATTTGTTATCACAGGCTTCTAGTGCGGATCCTAACAGTGGCATGGATGTTTGTGAGTGGTTCAGTATCCGCTTTAAACTATAGGTCCCGGTCTGTTCAGCCCTCTAATGCACAAATGACCATAGAGCAAAAAACTAAACTAAACGTATTAATCTATTTGAGGAGAGGTATTTACTGCGTTCTTTAAAAACTTTTCTTGAAAATCTGAATTCCATCGGATAAAACTTTGGGAAACTTGAATAAGGCAGCCCACTGTAAATAGAGAACACATGCCTTAATCTCATCGATTCTATTCTTTTTTCAAAACAGTGACTATAAGGTACACCACAATTGGCAATTCAATATTTGATCTCTTGTATTCTCGATAATGCGCAATATCATGGTCGAATAATTGACACAATATTATGAACATTTATGCAATATATTGCTAATAGCTTTGTGGTCAGTATTTCTTCTATTTTCTATGTAGGGATCGTGCTGTCGTTTAATTATCTATTATGAAATATACATTAACACAATTATATAGAATATAATTAGTTATTTTCTTTAATTGCATTTGTTTCCTTACACTTTTTGTAGATAATCCTTACACCGCCTATTTTACTCCGTTTTATTATAATATTTATGTTAAGGTTTGCACTTTCTACAATTACTCCTGTTATGCAATATTTCTTGGCCTTTTTCAATTTATTATTTTATGGAATTGTTTTTATTAGAATTGTTTATGGCAAATTTGAAGTTATTCTTGCCACACATTATTCTAGTCTATTATTTTATGCAATTGTTTTTATCACAGTTGTTTGTGGAAAGGATTGCAATTATTCTTGTCACCCATTATTTCTTTTTTGAGTTTATTACTTTATGGATTCTTTTTTATTACAGCTGTTTATGGCAAACATTACACGTTTGTAATTTGTCTCGTCACGAATTATTTCGTTTTCCTTTTTCAGTTTATAATTTTATGAAATTGTTTTTATTAGAATTGTTTATGACAAATTTGAAGTTATTCTTGTCACACATTATTCTAGTCTATTATTTTATGCAATTGTTTTTATCACAGTTGTTTGTGGAAAGGATTGCAATTATTCTTGTCACCCATTATTACTTTTTTCAGTTTATTATTTTATGGATTCTTTTTTATTACAGTTGTTTATGGCAAACATTACACGTTTGTAATTTGTTTCGTCACGAATTATTTCTTTTTCCTTTTTCAGTTTATTATTTTATGAAATTGTTTTTATTACAGTTGTTTATGTCAAGATTTGGTAACATTCTTGTCACGCATTATTGCTTGCTCTTTTTTTCTGTTTATTACTTTATGAAATTGATTTATTACAGTGTTTTATGAAAAGTATTGCATTTTTGTAATGATTCTTGTTAAGCGTTATTTCTTTCTCCTTTTGAGTTTATTAAATGTAAAATCTTTTTTATTACAATCTGTTATAAGAAGGATTAAATATCTGAAAATATTTGTGTTATGCATTATTTCTTATTCCTTTTTCCAATGTATAAATTTTTGAATTTGTTTTTATTACAGTTGTTTGTAGTAAGATATTAACGCCTCCAATTATTTTTGTCCCGTGTTATTTCGTATTCTTTTTTTTGTTTATTACTTTATGAAAAAATTTTATTACGATTGCTTATGTCAGTGAATTCAGTTTTGGCAATTTTTTGTCATGCTTTATTTCGTGTTCTTTTCTCAGTTTATTACTTCATTAAATTATTTTTATTATAAATTTTTATAGTACGATTATATTTTATTGTCACGTATTATTTCTTGTTCGCCTTTTATTTGATTGCTTTATTAAATTTTTTATGTACAGTTGCTTGTGATATGTATTTCAATTATTTTGTTTGCATTGTTTTTTGCACTTTATGTTCAGCTTATTATTTTATGAAATTAATTTTATTACAATTCTCTATGGCAATGATTGCAATTTTTTTGCAATTAATTTTTGTTCCAAATGATTTCATGTCCTCTTCTTTCTATTTATTACTTTAAGAAAAAATAATTTTATAGCAATTCTTTATGGCAAGGATTGCACATATTGCTGGTTTTTGTCTTGTAACATATCTTACCTTTTTTTAACTTAAATATTTGAAGAAATTGTAGCAAAAAGAAATAAAAAAATAAAATGGGAAATGATATCCGGTGAAAAAGATTTCTGACGGGGTGTCACCAAGCTCCAGAAGGCTATATTTTACTCTGCATATATATAATATATGTATATACTATGGCATGACAAAATTTACAAAAAAAAGTAGAGTAAATACCTCAAGGTCATTTTTATACATACATACAATAAAAAAGTTACATGACTGGATTCTTTTATGTATCACATATTTATAGTATTTAAATATATAAATAACTTATAATAAATTTAATTAATTAAATTTAAATTATAATAAATTTAAGACGGTACTATAAAATTGAATTAATAATTTACATTGAAATAATCTGTCAAGCACAATTTAAATAAATACTATCATTGAATTCAACCTATCTAAAACTGGCGTCTCACATAGCCGTACTTTTCATCACAAGTGATATTTGTTTAAGTAGGAATAGTTCACATGATCAATGTGTATAAACTATGCCAACCAAACTATACCAAAATGTACCAACATACCTATAATTTCATCAACATCTTCATTGATGCAGAAGCCCGATGGTGAGTGAACACCTTCTGCCTACTTGTAGATTTCGAGACAACATATATTTCTTTTTACGGGTTAGAGTTGTCAGCCCCATGTGCAACGCTCTACAGTCATATTAGACCGGGACCTTCGGTTTAAAGTGGATTCCGAACCATTTACAAACATCCATGGCACAACCGATACTAGAACCCCAAACCTGTGACACCGAGCGTCAGAGAGCTATAATTTCGTCAAGATAGTATGTGTATTATATGCATATATTATGACATGAAAACATTTGCGAAAATAAAGTAATAAAGCAAAAATCTAAAGGTCATTTTTTGCATAAACACAATAAAAAATACATGGGCCTGATGACCGAGTGGCCAGCGCTCTGGCTCTCGGTACCACAGGTTTCGGGTTTGAATCCGGACGGTACCATGGATGTTTGTAGTGGTTCGGAATCCACATTAAACCGTAGGTCCCGGTCTAATAGGATCGTAAAGCGTTGTGCGGGTAGTGTTACTTGCGTCCATAGCATATCTTCAAGTTACATGTACCCCCTTGGTGTTCTAAATGTGTAACAGCAATGCAGCCCTTGCTTATGGTAAAAAGATTAACTGTCTCTGTATTGCCAGCTGCATTAGAACAACAAAAAAAAAAATATATGATTGAATTGTTTTATGTATCATACTATAAAACATTCATAGCATTTATAAAAATATCATTAATAAGTTTGAAACGTTACTATAAAATTCAATTAAATGAATAATTTACATTGAAATAATCTGTCAAACACAGTTTAAATAAATACTAGCATTGAATTCAACCTATCTAGAACTGGAGCATTTCTCATAGCCGTACTTTTCATCACAAGTGATATTTGTTTAAGTAGGAATAGTTCACACGATCAATGTGTTTAGTACAAACTCAATATTTGTTCACGTGGAACCGAATTCCAGCTCCACTAATGGAGTTCTCTATATCAATGTGCTCCATCTGCTCCATCTTGGGAAGGTGAATCAATTGGATGAGCCCCAACACTGGTATTGGAATTTCTAACCATATCTATAATAGCTTTTAGCATTGCTGCTGTACCCAAGGAAGGAATAGGTGGGATCGATTACAAGTGAATCGATATTTGTCGAACATAGCATATTCAAACCTCTGGGATACGTAGATTTCGATTCCTCTGAAATTATATTGGTTCTTGCAAAGTGAAATACGAAAAGTAATTTAAATTTAAGAATTGATAGAACTTTGGATTGCTATAGATATGGTAAAATACACATTGGATTTAATTACTTGAATTCATTAATTTTAAATTTTACGATAGATATGAAGTAATAACATTTTACTAAATGTATATGGCACCATTATAATGTTTTCAAATGAGATTGTTTCAAAGATTACACAATAACGTTGCGTAGTCAAACAATGATTAAAACATGTCTATTTGAATTGAATCATCATGGAATAAAAGCTGTTATTTTTTAATTCCTAGGCAATTTTTTTTCGTCTTTAGTTACATTTTGTCTATTTACGTCTATTTATTTTGCTTTTATTTAATGTCTATTTTCAAATTTTAATTAATATAAAATAATAAATTAATTAAAACATTGCTGAAACGTAATAATGGAAATAGAACATTTCTAACAATTGTAAGAGTATGTATGCAAAGTGTAAAAGCATTTTACTAATCATCTATTGCATTCTAATATAATGTTCTACATTGAGAATGTAATAATATAATAAATCAATATTGTTTCAAAGCTTAATAATTATGTTGCGAAGTCAAACAATGATCGAATCATATCTATTTGAATAACATTCATCATAGAATAAAAGTTACAGTCCTCTATTCGTACGCTATTCTTTCCATCTCTAGCTACTTTTTACATTTCGTCCATTTACTCTACGTATAGTGCCAACGGCATACCATGCTAAATATACCGGTTCTCGTTAGATCACCGAAGTTTTAAGCATCATTGGGCGCGGTCAGTACTTGGGTGGGTGACCACCTGGGAACATCGCGTGACGTTGGCATTCACACATTAGGGACCTGAATGGCCGAGTGTCTGGCGCTCTGGCGCTGGGTGCCACAGGTTTTGGGTTCGAATTTCCGGCGGTGCCATGGATGTTTGCAGTAGTTCGGAATCCACTTTATGCCGTAGGTCCCAGTCTCCTATGACTGTAAGAGCGTCACGGCGCCAAAGTCAGACTTCTACCTACGGGTGCTCCATCACAACAGAAGCTGCTTCCTTCCCCTTCAATCATGAGTATGTATGGGCTCCTGGGCTTGGCCAGCCAAGTGGGATAAGAAACAACAACAATAAACACTCTACGTATATTTAATATGTTTAAACTTTATTTACAATAAAACAACAGATTAAATAAAACCTTGATAAAATATAATAAGGAAAATAAAACATTTCACCTTTATTAGAAATTTTTTTTTAGTTATATTTTATATCAAGGTCTTAATGTTTAGTGTAAAAGCATTTTACTAATCGTCTACTGCATTTTAATATAGTGTTCTACAATAAGATTTTTTTCAAAGCTTAGATAATTATGTTGCGTAGTCAAACAACGATTGAATAATTTCTATTTCAATCGATTCTTCATCATGGAGTACTAAAAGTTGCTATTCTTTTATCCAACGCAATTCTTTTCATTTCTAGTTACATTTTGCTGTACGTCTCGTTATTATGTGTATATTTAATGTCTATTTCAAACTTTATTTAAAATAAAATAATAATTGACTCCCCGGAGCTTAGTCCATGTTGGACCATGGACATCTACCTACTGGTAGATTCCGAAACAGAAAAGGTTTTTTATTTTACGGGGTAGGGCTTTCAGCCCTACGCCCAACGATCTACGGTCATATTAGATAGGGACTTACAGTTTAAATCGGATTCGAACCACTACAAACAGCCAGGGCATCGCCAGGACCCGAACCGGAAACCTTTGGCACCGAGCGCCAGAGCGCTAGTCAGTCGGGCACCAGGCCCCCAAATAAAATAATAAATTAAATAAAACATAATAATGAATATAAACATTTCTAATAAAGATAAGAGTATGTATAGAGTAAAAGCATTTTACTAATTGTCTATTGATTATAATATAATGTCCTAAAATAGTATTTTTTCAAAAGTTAAAAAAATTATTTTGTGTAATCAAACAATGATTATATCTTATCTATTTGAATCAAACATTCGTCCCAATTTTGGTTCTGTATCACTGCTCAATTCTGTCCATCCCTAATTAAATTTTACTGTTTATCTGATTACATACTAATACTAATTAATTATAGAAAATTAAATATATATAATTTAATATTTATGTTTATACTTTATTTAAAATAATATGACAGATTAAATAATAAATTAAATAAAACATAATAACGAAAATAAAACATTTTTGTTAAAGGTATATGTATGTATATATAATGTAAAAGCTTTTTACTAATCATGTGTTACATTTTACTACAATGTTCTAATAAGATTGTTTCAAAGCTTATACAATTATACTGCTCCAGTGAACAATAATTACATCATGTCTTGAATCTCAATCAAATTCATTGCTGGAAAGAATGCCATTTTTTCTTCCTACACAATTCGAAACAAATGCTAAAACGAATGTTATTTGAAATATTCTTAACTTCCAAAATTAAATGGAATTGTTTTCAACGTTATAGATTTATAGTAACAATCTCTTTATAATCTCGAGCAAAAATTTTCTATATCTTGTAGGATGAGAAAGATAATTCGCTTAAAATTTATTTCTATCTATTCGGATAACAAACTAACAAACTACCAGCAAGGGCATCTCTTGACCAATATTTAACTGCATTGTAATTGACTGCTTTATTCTATTGATTCCATTGTAAGTCATGGAAGACATTGACTTTATCGTTAGCAATCAACAGAAAATGAAATATTTCTAAGTTATAACAAGTGTTAATTGAGGAAAGTATCAGTGGTAAAAAGAAAAGGAACCAAGATAAAATATCAGTCTAAAGCATCTGAAAACAATTAAACATTATTTTTTGGTTATTGTAATAAATTGTAATGAAAAAAGATTTTTATAAATAGAAGGAATTTACGATAAAAAAAAATTACATGTTACGAATTAATAACAGAAAATTTGAAACAAAAAAAAATGTTATAAATAAAAAGAACAAAAATATATAAACTTCAAAATTTTTCTATTTAATTTCAAGATAATTATTAAAAAGAATAAACTAAAACCATTAATCATGTGAACGTTAGCACTACCTATCATTACGTCATCAGATGGCATAACATATGAAATATCAGTATTCAAAAAACTCAAATTTAACAATAAAATAATAAGGTTATTGTTTAATTATAAAAATTCATAAGTAATAACTTTGTCGCGGTTTTTGGTTTTGAATCATAAAAAATTAATTTTAATTATTATAGTTTTTTTTAAGTATTAATTAATAATCATTTTTTTTTAAATTTATGTGAAGATTATCATTTATAACGGGAAACCAACACACTTTTATGGTGCAATTTTGTGGTGATACCTACTCAGATTATTTTATCTTAAATCTTTATTTATTTCAAAAATACAATCAAAATTGTATTTTTCTATTTGTAAAAATTAAATCCAATACGGAAAAAAGTCATTTATACATTTTATACGTAATACCTTATCAAATTTCGATTAAGTAAAAAATTAAGTAAAATTTAATTATGTTATTTTTTTTACAATATTGGAATGGATTTTTATTTTAATATTTGATACACGATTTTAATGATATTTTAAAATTTCTATAAAAATGAAAAATCTGCAATATGTAAACATTCCCCATGTGAAAGTTATATTATTTTGAAAATTTTTTACAGTAAATTGCTTAGAATTCGCATGTTTAATTAGAGAGAACCCATAAAAATTCTAAAACTATGTTTAAATATTCATATGAGGCATTTAAATACAAGCGAGTTACTAAAAGCAATATTTGTTATGAAAGTTACTATGGGAATCGGAGAATTTTTAAAATGTGTGCTAGCTGTGAAACACTGAATTATGAAGATTTTTTATTTATTGATTAAAATTCGTACACAATTTTGTAAAAAATTTTTAAATTATCATGTAAGCTGAGCGTTAATGACAGAATTTTTTTTCATAAAATAGGCATTTGTGATTAGAAACAAATCTTTCTAATATATTTCTTCTGATTTTAGCTTTTGAAAGTGCATTGAATAATTTTTTTTCTGATCAATTTTATTTTGGCGTTTGATAACTTATACTTTAAGAAAGATAAATTTTATTTCTTCTTCTTCTTCATTGACGCAACAGTCCCATAGTGGGCCAAGGAAATTTTATTTAGCTTTTATAAATTAAATTAAATAAATTTTAGTTTGAATTTTTTATAATATTCAATATAAAGCTGGTTGATTTAGTAAAACAAATGGTGAAAAAATTTAAACGAATTAGTTGCTTTTTACCAATTCACCAATTAGTGATCAAATCGCAATTTACCGATTATTGGTTGAAAGGATTGACAAAAAATATTGACCAGAAAAAAATAGTGAAAATTTCTGTCTATCATTTATTTTATTTACAAGGAAATTATAAAAATCACTAAAGTGAAACATAAATATGAAAGTATTTATAAAAATATCTAAAGTAACGCCCGACTCGTGACTCAGCGGCAACGTACGCCGCTGGTGAGCATTAGGGCGGAGGTTCAATCCGCTGGCGACTTTGTTGAAGATACTGTTTCAAAAAACGAGGATGTTCGATGGCATTTGGGTTGTTCAGCATCTTGTCACGCAAGTCGGACTACTGGTTGATAGTTTTCCGGGTTTTCTCCCATGCGATAATATAATGGAAAGTAGTACCCCCTAAAAGTCCTCCCGGAAGACATTGCGCTCCTTCTTCAGTGAGATGGAGCCAAGTCAGGCTTTTTAACTACGGGTACTCCATAACAAAAGAAGCTGGGATTCATGGACTTCGTCCAGATGTTGCAGTCGACCTAGTGGGATAAAAAACAGAACTAAAGTAATAATAACGTGCATGTATGTCATTTACTATTTTTTAACTAACTAGTTTTGCAAAGGCATAAATTACTTAATATTTATGTGCGTTAAATTAATGTGCGTTCCATTTCTTCTAATATTTATCATTTAGTGAATTTACTAAAATATTTTCATTGTTAAAAAAAATGGTGTTATGTCTCAGGTTTGTGATCGGTCAACGTTTTACTTCATTAACACCCTGTTGTGTTTGCGACATTTAGTTTTTAATAAAGATTCTAAAATTGTTCATCGTATTTTTTCTTTATTATAAATAAGAAAATTATACATAATTACTAAATATAAAATACAGACAATATTGGATTTTGAAAAGATTATAAGCAAAAATCAATCTTTCAATGGTTTTACTCTGAGAAAGCATGGGATAGTTGAAGAACTTCATATCTTTTAACATTAAGTTTCAAGTTTATATCAGTAAAATTAAACTTTTTGCCGAATTAATGATCGATTGAGCTACATATAAGAGCATTATTATGGTATGATTAAATCCATTAATTAAAAATTTTTTGGGAAAATGTATGAAATTTTTTTTTTATAAAAATATTGAATTTTGTATAGATTTTCTTTTAAATTTAAACAATAGCTATTCAAAATTTAGTGCCTTCAATTAAAAATTTGAAGTGATGAAAATTTTCGTTAAAGATAATTATAATAGCAACAATACGTGCATGAAATTATTTAATTAGCAACCTTTATAATTTAATAAGTAATTTTTATATTGCGTCAAAAATTTTGAAAAAGGACTTCTTTGCTGTACTTGCATCGTAAAATTTAGAAAATTTGTATATTATTTTTTAGAAAATTTGTATTATTTTTTTTAGTTACATTTTCTATTGTTTCTGCTGTATATAATTATTTTTTTATTAAATTCATCAATTTTTTATAGAAATATTAATATTGCACCTTAAATTTTGTACATAAATTTTAGATATATAGGTAAAAATATGTTAATAAGAATATATTAGTTTAAAATAAGTAATTTCTAAAGATACAAACACTCCTATCAAAAAAAAAAGTCCTATCTGTTTCCATTACTGGTTGATAAAATTTCCTTATAAAATTAATGAACATTAATTAAATCACCCTTATTAAAATTTCACCATATTTTAAAATAATTAATTCAGAGGAAATTTAATTTGAATTTATATATTCATTCATTAATATTATTTTATTACTAAAATTCCCGTTATAAATCATTTAATACTATAATTCCCGTTATAATCTTTTTTTAAGTAATAAAAGTTAAAATTTAATTTCATACAGATATATTTATAATAATTTTCATTTATTTTATCACGAAATTTCAGTTTATTACATATTATTTAAATTAGTTTTTTCATTAGATTTTTATTTTAGAAATTTTATTATACAAAAATGTGACTCCTTAGGATGTGTTATATGAATCATGTTTTTAAATAATATAAATCTATTTTTAATAAGAAATTAAAGTTTATATTGAAATCAATTAAATTCCGTTTAGCAATATCTAATCAAATGACGAAAATAATGTATACTTTTGTGTGTATACTTTGCTCCATTAATAAATAAAAAACATGTATGTATAACGCAAAACATCAAAAATTCGTTTTATATATATATATATATATAACTGAACTCATATAACTTTCAAATTTAACGACATAGTATAAAAATTAATTATAATTAATTTCCTTTTAAATGATATAAAACAAATTAATTGGGATTTATTTCTTAAGGCATATTTAGCAATTAAGTATGATTTAGAAAAAAAATCCTTATGAAATAAATCTTATAGAGAAATTAAAAGATATTTCTCGATAAGATTTATTTCTTAAGGGTTTTAATTATTATTAATTATACAACTTTTTGGGGTTTTTCATGAGATCTATTCAATTTAAATTGTAAATATTGGAAAATATAAAATAATATAAATTTATTGTATAAATTATGCGATATAAACTATTTTATAAATTATATTATATAAATATTTGTATAAATTATATTATATAAATAATTATATAAATTATATTTTATAAATTATTATATAAATTTAAATTGTAATTTTTTTCAACTCATTCACCACTTAAATATCAAATGATTTTTTTAACAAGAAATTTCAAGGTTTAAATTTTTTTTCTACTGCTGTATTTTCTATTGTCCGGCAAGTTTTAATTATCTGTCCCGTCCGGACGGTACCGGACATCGGTATCGCATACCACTGCGTTTCAGTCCCGGACGCTAGATGGCACCCCTCCAGCAGAGTGGAACAATCCGGCGTTCGATCTCAGCAAAATATTCCCAACCATCGCCTGCACAGTAGCCAGAAGAGCAGCGATCCGGACACAGCAGGACTGCCGGACTTTCTCATCCCGGACGCAGCCGAACAAAAATAAAAGAGTGTTTTGTTCTTTTTTGTTTCTGCCCACTCCCCCATGCACTCTGCTGAGGTATAGGAGCAGGAATGTGATCCATCTCTGCCGGACCTCTCGCGCGATCTGTGTCAGGGCTTTGCCGGATTGTTTGAGTAAAGCGATGCTCGCAGTGGTATATCTATTTTTCCCACTTCTGATTTAATCAAATGTGTGAGTTCATTGAGGTGTTAAAATGAGTGGATTACGACTGTTTTGGAATTTAAGGTTGTGGATTATATGTTTTCAAGGACTGTGGATGTTTGTCGTCAGCCTGAAACCTGTGATAGGTAAGTTGGAAAAAAAATATTTTTTTTTTTTTTTTTATTTCGGGTAATGAATATGGAATTATTTAAATTCGGATTCAGGTGCTGCTGTGCTGAAATACGTTTTTTTTCATTGCGTTTTTTGGATAAAAGCTTTTATACCATTAAAAATAATTATGCAGATAAAATATCAAAGAATTAGTATACCGATAAGATATGAAAATTATTCAAATGTTATTGTTATAAAAAATTATTTTATATACTTAATATAGTATACAAATATTTTTAAACAATTAAATAAATATATATATATATGATGAAATATGCTTTTTCATTGCACTTTTTAAATAAAGGCTTTCATACCTATAAAAATAATTATACCAGTAAAATATAAAAAAATTATTATACCAATAAAATATAAAAATTAAAAAAAAATTATTTATTATAAAATCAAACTTAATACATATTTTAAATGGTATAAAAAAATTATTGTATTTTCTTAATAAAGTATATAAATATTTTTAAACAATTGAATAAATATAAATAATTTTAAATAAATTAATAGATAAATATTTTTATATCTACGTAAATATATAAAAAAATATATTTGTTAATTCACATTTTCGGTAATTAATCCGGAATTATTTAAATTTGAATTCAGGTGCTTACGGTATTGAAATAATTTTTTTTTCATTGCGTTTGTTAAATAAAAGCTTTCATGCCAATAAAATATAAGAAATAAAAAGCTTTCGTACCAATAAAAAACTTATACCAAAAAAATATAAAAAAAGTATTAAATTATTATTATTATTATAAAAAATCATTTAGTTTAAAATTAAATTTATTAATTATTTTTAATGTTATATAGAAGTTAATTTTACATACTTAATAAAGTAATACTTAACAAATATTTTAAACAATTAAATAACTATAAATAATTTTAAATAAATCAGTAAATAACTATTTTTATATATACATAAATATTTATTTTTGTATGAAGGAAAATTTATTTATTTTATACATCGTTATTTTAAACAATATTCCGTAGATGTATTACATTTTTTGTTTTCTATTATATCTAAAAATATATATATATATATATTACTTTTTATTTTTTAATTATTTTATATTTTACTTCATTTCATTACATTTCATTTTTATTATTTTATATTTTTTTATTATTTTATAATTTATTTACTATTTCATTTAGGTTCCTGTTTTCCTCTTTTTTTTTAAATAATGAAATGAAGATATGCATTAGAATAGCGAAGAGGCTGTTGAATAAGTTGTAAAAGGAAAATAAATATTTTATATCATTTGTTTATTTAATTTTATTTTTAAAACAATTATTTTGAAAGTTGACTGTTTTTTTTTTTTAAATTTTATTTATATATTACTTGTAATGATTTATGATTGTTTTTTACTCTGAAAAGGACTTTTAATTAATTACATATACATTTCAGTTTTAAATATTTTTTTAATATAAACACAATTTTTAAAATAAATAATATTTTTTATTTATATATATATTACCAGTAATGATTTATGGTTGTTTTTTATTCTGAAGAGAACTTTTAATCATTTACATATTCATTATATTTTTAAATATTTTTTTAATATAAGCACAATATTTCATAGAATAAAATTTTTATTATAATAACAATTTTTCATATTTACGAAAATATGAAAAAAATCTATAGATAGGTATGTTAAAATAAAAATAAAATATTTAAGAATATTATTATTTCATATTCATTTATGTGACATTTAAAATTTTTGAAATATTTTATTTAACATGTAATAAATTTTCTTACTATCATTTTTTATATAACTTTTATATTAAATATGATAAATTTGTTATTATATCAAATATGGCAAATAATAAATTGAAAACTTTTCAAATTTTGTATTAGACTTATCGCTATTTTGGGTAATATTCTGTAACATTTATTGTTTCACATTTTCACAGATCGCACATTTTTTATTGCATTGATTTTGTAGTTCTTTAAGTAATTCATTTACAAAAAAATGATAATTTATTAATGTTATTTAAGAAAGTGCATTACGAATACTTCGTAATTATTATTATATATTTTTTTCAATCAAGATACAAATTTGAAAATTAATTATTTTTTGATAACAATTGAAAATTCTGAGTTATAATCAGAATAAATCTATAATTAATGTAATAATTTTTTATGAAATATTTTATTGTTCACTTTGATATTGATTTTCAACTTTGAAGCATTTATAAAGTATACTGCATTTTAGAAATATTAAGAATATTATTTGTTATAAATCTAAACAAATAAAAACAGTATTAAATAGTTACGAAATAAGAAAAAGTTTTATAAATTAACATTTAATACTATATAAGAATTTGTGTTAAATTATTTTAAACGCTGTAAACGAAAAGATAAAAGATAAAATCTTTATATCACATATGTTTAAAATAAATAAATTTTATTTGTTTTTTAGTTAGTTAATTTAAACAGTTATAAATATATATTTATCAAAAATGAATTTATTGATATTCAAATCATACTGCAGTATCTTTTCAAGTCTTTCGCAAGGGCGTTTCATTTATTATTTTTTTTATATATTTGGGGAAACTGTCTTTACTTTAAAGTTTATTTAATAATATTTATTTATTAAAATATTTATTTGCTTTAATATACCTTTTAAATTTTGAATCATTATGGTAGTTTTCAATTAAATAAAATATTGGGACGTAATTTTAAAATAATTATATATTAATAATATTTTAATTACATTTGCACATTTTTGATGTCTTAATGAGTTATAAAAAGAAAAAATTTCAAAAAAATTGTTTTTGTATTAATTTTTTGAAAACAATCACTTTTTTTTTTTTACATTTTTTATATTATCTGACTTTGAAATACATTCTTCATACGCATGGCGCAATTTTTGTTTTAAAACTTGAATGACTTTTATTGTAATTAAAAATTTATAATAAAATAGCTATAAAAAAGTCTAGTACGTTAAATATATTGTTTAATTGTATAACTGAATAGCATTTTTCATTCTAAATCTTTGGAGAAGATATTGTGTTTAAATATTTTTTATGCTTAATCGAACACAAATATAATTTAAAAAGTATAATATTTTAAAATTTCAGTGAAATCAAACTTCATATAATATTAATGTTGAAATATACAATATATATATGAAGTAACTTGAGAAATTTCCTTTATCCAGTTACAAAATTATTGTGAAAATTAAAAAAAATTGTAGATGGTAATCAAAAGCTATCGTTGAGTACATTATTCGATTTTAGAACAAAAGTGGACAAATTTTCTTGTTTGATAAAAGTAGAATGGAAAACTTTCTGAAGCTGAAGTATGAGTACATTAATCGATTGAAAGTATAAGTCATCATCGATTCATCATACATACATCGAATGAAAAAGAAGGATTGAAAAATCTCTGAGGTTGAAGTCCTTGCACGTGCAATCATAAATTTGAAGAGTTCTTAATAAATTTGAAGAGACATTTAATTATAAGTCAATGTAACATAGTGTTCGAGTATGTTGCATGATTACTCATCGGTATCTTCGGCTAATTTAAAAGAAGGGATTGCAGTTCAAAAGGCAAAGAGACGTTGAAGCCTTCTTGAATCATTAGTTTCAGTATTGATGACGTAAGATGAAAGCTGTTAGTTCAAAACTATTGGTTTCTGAGATGATTCCAGTGGAGTTTTTCTTGTTTGCAGTGATGTTTGATAACGAGAGACTTGCAGAGTAATTTTTTTAAAGGAACTGACTGTGACTTCCTAATATCCGTATTGGAAAGATTCTTATTTAGGTGTTCTTCAAGATAAAAGTTTCGGTTTTGGAGTTGTTGGTGTCGTGAGAATGAAGAAAATTACTTTTATAAGGGGTTTCCTTAGAAATTTTAGACATCCTCGCTAGATGGCTGTGGGGTTGTTTTCAGCGCGGTTTTAACAGATTTTAGGAAAATCTGTCAGTAGAGGGTAATTTTCAGTTAGATGGTTTTCCGCGCGGATGCCTCAGAAATTAAGTAAAAAGATTCACAACTGCGTAAAAAGCCTTAACATCTTTGGTATAGTGGTATGAGATTTCTTACCTTGTAAATCTCTAGACGTACATCCATATTGAAGATTTCATCTGACATGTGGGAATCTGCCAGTTTTACAAGAAAGAGGGGCATGAACATTTTCCCTCTGGTAAAAATATGTTGAACTGCATCTAAAACTGTATGAGTTTTTAAAATAATTGCAGATTTTATATCGTCTTTGTTGGGGAAAGATGATAAAATATTTTAAACTAATAATCTACTTTTAACGGTGAATGATTTAGACTAAAACAATTGATTTCTATTTTATTCACAATAAATTTTAGAGACTCATAATCATTTTCAGTGTCTACAGTTACTTGAAAATTAAAAAAAGTGACATCAGGATTAAAATGGTTTTAAGCTTTTCACTAAAGATTTAAGGAAATTGAAAGTTTCTGACCATTTTGCATATGAAATGAAGAATGATGAGCAGCAGAGGTGCAAGGGTTACAATTGACCAATTCAACGGTAGTTCCAACGGTTTCGAGTCATTTGAATGGACAGAAGGCATTATGAGTGATTTTTTGACCAGTTGCAAATTTTTTTCAG
Organism: Caerostris darwini; assembly: GCA_021605075.1. NCBI lineage: Eukaryota > Metazoa > Arthropoda > Arachnida > Araneae > Araneidae > Caerostris > Caerostris darwini. The sequence goes on from BPLQ01013827.1 coordinate 950,687, forward strand.
TAGATTCTCTACTAGATGTTTATTCGGGACGACTAAGACATCCTTGTCAGTCGTTCTGGAGTATTTATTTACAAGTTGAGATGATAAATTGATTTCTTCAATTTCCATGGAATTGGAAGGCGTGAGGCGTGAATTTGCTTTTTTTCCTTTCTTGTGTGTGTGGGGGGGGCGTATAATGTGATGTTGGATGACTCTTTGCCAATTTTTGAATTTTTCTGAAAAGTTCATATTTTTTCTCGCTCTGCCTCGATCTCTTATATATTAGAGGTGGTCAAATTTAAGTGATTTACCACATTTTTTAATTAAATGCAACGTGGTTAATTTGTCGTCCAATGTCGTCAGATTCTTTTCTGTACGGGTAGTGTGTCCTCATAATTATTTGGAGTCTGTTAATTTCTTCTTGGTGATGAATTTAAATTTTCAATATATCGGTAGAACTTGATGGAAAATTTAGAACTTGATAGTTTAGCTTCAACGAGACATAGTTTTTCGAAAAAATTGTAGACGGATGCATTTTCTTCTTCTTCTGTTTTTGCATGATGATAATCAATAAAAAGAACAAATCGATTAGATCTCATGAAAAATAGTTAGGATTGTATTTTAAAGTAATCAAAAATACATTAAAGTTCTGAAGAGCAATTAACAAATATTCTTTTCTACCATTTTGATATAAATAAAGTACTAAATTGATAAAAATAAATAAATTTTTAAAAATTTGAACTATTGTAGGTTCTTGTAAACTTTATTTGCTTATAAAATAGATTAATCACTTGCGATATTCTTTTTGTACTTTTGTAATATAAAAAAAATAAATGTGCTGTTCCAAAAATAACTACAGTAAATTTATTTTTAAAATCCTTTTGATCGTCTGTAAACATATTCTTCTATTACAATTTTTTCTGTTTATTAAACACATAAACAACAATTTTTTTTGAAACTGTGACATTAAATTTGAGACTTTATTTTGAAATCGTTATACCAACGGTAATAAAATATGGTTCTCTGTTAAAAATTAAAAACCTTTTATTTTTCAATGTTTTTTTTTATCCATTCAATTAACTAAGTTACTCATATTTTGTTATTTAGATGTTATATATGTATTATTATTTTTTCTAGAAAATTTTGGTAATTTCAAAAAAAAATTATTTCTTATTTGAGTAACAACAACAAATGATGGTCTGAATCTGAAATAATAATAGGCATCTAATTACAAACTAGATTCTTTTACATTTCCTTATTTAAAATAATAAGCTATTATAAGAACGAAATTTTGTAAAAAAAAAAGATGTTTAAAAATATAATTATTTAAATAAAATGATATTACGAACAATAAAGGAAAAAAACCTTAATTCTACGAACATATTTAAAAAAAAGTCTTAATCAAAGAAGTTTAATTAAATTTCCTGATTCATCAAAACCTATTTAATCTGCAACAAATTGCTGAGATAAATTCTTAAGAAATGTTTTTAATGAACTATTTTGACTAAGACACAAACAAAATAATACTCCTTAGAACTCTCTCAATATCCAAACAGCTAATGAAGAGTGTTTAAAGGCGTGATAAATTTAGCAGGCAATTATTTTCGGTTCTTCCCGCCACCCATTTATTAATTATTGCCGTAATTATTCGAATACGAATGGAACGAGAGAGCACCTCATTTCTTCCGCTATAAATAACCCGCTGCAAGAGACCATATTTTAAGAGTGAGTTTGAGTTCGTGGTCTTTTCTTGGTAGTTTTACGGCTGGGAGCCGGAGAAATAGTTTAACTCGAACCGTCTGGTTTGCGGTAATTTAAAGCAATCTAATAAAGGCCAATGATGGATTCGTAGTGTCTGATATGGTATTTAAATTATATCCGTAAAACATTTTTGTTGTGCGTGATTAGTTTTGGTATAAATTCAGTATGATAGATTTGAAAAAAGGTGGACGTACAATTTAAGTTATGAATCTAATCGATGTTTATTTTATAAGAGAAATATATATTTTGAGAAAAATGTAATATCCGCACCCTTAGCGCTATTTCAAAAATCGCCAAAATTGCCACATTTATGCAGTGGCCATTATTTTTATCGTGTGTATATAATGTTCTGTTATGAGCTCCGTGACGTTCAAAAATGAAAGGTAAATTTAAATCACCTTGGAACACTTTCAACTTGAAAAATTGTATTTAAAATACCCATTAATTTGCTGTGCGATTATAAGAGTATTGTAGTAGATGTCGTCGTTTTTTTGTTGTTGCAGCTGAATCTGGGTGCAATCAGGACACAAGAACACTCGTTTAACAAAACATACCCCTTTAATTTCAAGCTCACAACACACTACAAAGATTAATATACAAAGGTAAAGGTATTTAAAGACATATATTTATGTGGAAGAATTCCACTTCTAACTCTCGGGATGAGAGATTTACATTCACCTTTTCACCCGTAAGTAGCGCTCTTGCAGTGCGTAGGTTATGAAGGAACATGAGTGCGTTGGTTACATCATTTATACATTTATTACATTATTACATTTATACAAAAGAATATGTGTTAATAAGACTAATAATTTGCACATATGAAGTCACGTTTTATTGTATAATTTAACCATATTGAAATATTAGTTTTTTTAATTGTTTATTGTATAATTGCATAATTTGTACATAATGTCATTTTTTAATTCTTCTATTATCTCACCCTCTCCCTATATATATCTTGTTCAAATTTCAATCGTTCATGAAATACTCTTTATTCATCCACTCCACTTCAAAGACATTTTTTTGAACTTGCAGTGGATGATACAGCATGTGAATACAGTTTTTTCAAATATTAATTCGGTAATTAAATTTAATTCATTAATTTTAGTTATTTTTAGATTTAAGTTGCATATATCTACCAATAGATGGCGCCAGATAAACTTAAAAAAAATTAATAAAGATTATTTATAAAGGACTTTCTGCAATAGAGTGAGAAAAAAAAGAAGGAATTTACTTAACAATTTTTTTTTATAGTACTTGTTTTGTTTGTGGTTATTTTTGGTATAAATTCAGTTTGATAGTGATCAATTTCGATTTAATGAAAGGGGGGGTGTATAATTTAAGTTATGTATGTAATCGATATTTATTTTATAAGATAAATAGATATTTTGGGAAAAATGTTATATCCAGACCCTTGGCGCGATCTCAAAAATCGCCAAATTTGGCACGTTTATGTATTGGCCATTTACCCATAAGTCGCTGGTTCGTCTGCGGTTCAATGGATATGAATTATTTCGGGGCCTGATGTCCGAGTGACTAACGAACTGGCGTTCGGTACGCCAGGTTTCGGGTTCGTTATCGAACGATGAAAATAAAATGCGTAATCAAAAATAGATATAATTAGTATAATAATAAATAAGGAAACTAAATGGTTAGTTTTAACGGTTTCCGGCTACAAACACTCAGCAGTGCCATGGATGTTTGTAGTGGTTCGGAATCCACTTTAAACCATAGTTCCCGGTCTAGCCCGTTGCGGGAGCATTGTTACTCCGCGCCCATGGTTTATCTTCTAGTTACACGCACCTCCTGGGTAGTACAAAGTGAGTACCGTCTCTGCTGTCCTTATTGTATAAAAGATCACGGTTTAAGTATTTACCACTGCTTTAGAAAAATAAATTTCGCCATTGTGTATATGATGTTCTGGTATGAGCCCCGTGAAGTCCAAAATTATGTTTCAAAAATGAAAGGTAAATTTAAATCACCTTAGAATACTTTCATTTCGAAAAATTTTGATTAAAATTCATACCAATTTGCTATGTAATTATAAGAGTATGTGTATTACACAAAAAAATCCGTGTTGATAAGACTAATAATTTGTACTGATTAAGTCTTGTTTTAATGTATAATTTAATCATGTTGTAATGTTAGTTTTTAAATTTTTTATTGTATAATTGTATAATTTTATTGTGCAATTTGTATATATCATGTCATATTTTTTTAATAATTGTCTGACATTTGAAACCCAAATTATTTACTGTTTTCTGCAAAGAATTATTTGAATGTTAGAATTGATAATATTTAAGTGGCAACAGGGTTCCTTTGAAAAATAAAGAAGAAATAAAATGTTTCACACATGACACCTTTAAAATTCAAAAATTATTTCGGCAAAATCGTAGCTTAGGGTTTTTGTCGGAATTTTTTTAATCGCCAACTTTGCGCCAAATTAGATCTCGTAATTTTACACGAAGTTCAACCCTATCAGGAGCGAAGATAGTTTTCACTAAGAATAATTGAAAGAAAATCGGGGGGTTTTTAATGGATTACAAATTTCTAATATAGAATATTTTGGAAACAAAAACAAACAAAAAAAAAAAAAGACACGAGATTTGAAAAGGCAAGGTAAAATGCTTGATTGACCATTTGACTATCAAGCTGAATTCATGTGGCGAAGTTTATACAATAAAGTGTCCACAAAAAAAAAAAAAAAAAAAAGAAATTTAATGTACGTACTTCTGATCTGAAAGCATGATGAACGGACGAGTTTTGATGAGGATCACTGGAGTCCGCATACGTCTTTATAGCATAAAAATGCCTTAAAAAGACCTTTGTGGACATTTTTCCGTATATCCTTTACCACATGAATTCACCCTGGCAGTGATCAAATGGGGTAATTACTTTTCAAGGTAAATCTTATGTCAATCAAGCATTTTGTCTTAACATTTCAAATATCTGAAGAATACTCTATTATAATACCCAGAACCGAAATAAATCCAGTATTCCTTTGCCCACTTAAAATTCATCTTGATCAGACATCGCATTAAAGAAACTCGTTTATTACACAAGGGCAATGGCAGGAAATAAACTGTATAAACTTTAACCTTTCAGCATTTTTAAAATAAATTTGATGAAAAAGTTTAAAAATCTGAGTGATATATTTTACTACGGATAATCTATTGAGTTACGAATAAAGTTTTGTAGGATATAAAATGTTTTGCAGTTGATAATAAATAAATAATACTAAATAAATAAATATAAATATTAGATAAATAATCAATAGATATTAATCATTATAAAAGTAATTAAAAGTCATTTAGACATGGAACACAAGTAAATCGAAAACCCGAATTGAGCCGGAAAAAAAGTTTCCACGAAGAAAATCAAAGTTATCATTTAAGAATATTTATCGCCCCTTTGGCGACAAAAAAAGTTTTCTATTTTCTGATTTAAGATCTCAATAACTTAAGATTTCAATATTTATTTTTAATTAATTGCTATTTTTGTATAATTTAAAAATTTTGTTTGAATTTGTTTTTTTGGAAATATTTCATTTGATTTTTTTTGTTTTTATTTTTTGGAAATATTTCATTTTCATATTTCATATTACATTTTATCCAAAAATATGAATTAAACTTCATTACAACTCATATGTTACGACAGCTACATTGAAATTTTAAATAAATTTCACATATATCGTTTAAAACGGGAATTATATTAACATAATTTATTTGAAAATCCGCAAATAATGCGTTAAAATAAATGGAGCAAGTATTTTTAATGATTTAAAATTTTAATAATTTTTCATTTAATATGTTTTCATCATGAGATTTTAAGAAAAGTAGCAATTTTACCAATAACAATTATTTTTGATTCATTTATTTATTTTTTTGCAATTTAAGCATTGAACTGTTAAAGATATGATAAAAAAACAATATAGCTTCTCATTAATATTTTTCGAACTTAAAATATCTAAAGCCCTTAGAAAAAAGTTTTTAAATTTGTTATTTATTTATAAATAGTAAACAATTTAAATATTTTATTTGATAATTAGAAGTACTTTTAATGGAATAAAAATAAAAGAAGATGATTATTATCTTTAAAAACAATAACATGTTTATAATATATTAAATAATGTTTATTTTCATTTTATGGTCATTTACTTATAACTAATAATGATTCTCCAGTCTTTTGCATTAGGGAAATAAAAAAAAATGAAGATGGATATTATCACTGAAAACAACAACATTTTTACACGTAATAAATAATATTTATCTTTCTCCATGGCATTTTGTAAACACATATCGTATTTCAAATTATTATTAGAATATTTTTATAAACATATAATGAGCCTCCGGTTACTTGAATTAATATAAAACTATTAGATGATGAATATAAACTTTAAAATCAACGGCAACAGGTTTACAACATATTAATAAATATTTATATTTTCCATATCATTTTGCAAGAACACAACGCACTTAATATTTGGTTTTCTTTACAACTTGATTCTCAGTCTCATGAATTGATGAAATAAATAATAAAAGATATTATATTTAAATAAATGAATACTTGAATGAAATTTTCTGCACATTTTTATTTTCTGACTAAAATAAGCAACAATAATAGTTTCTCAAAACAGGATATGGATTTTCAATCAACGACTCACCGTAGATATTCAGTTTCAAATAAAAAACTAAGATTAGTTTAAATTCGGATATTGAAAGAATTTTATATAAACAATTCTGCAAGTAATTAGTGAAATTGATTCTGATCAAAGGAAGGCAGTTATTTTAAATTGCCATAGGGATTTCGAAGAATTAATTTTAGATAAATAAAAATATAAAACGGAAATTTATTCTTAGATTTTCGGATTTATTCTTAGAATTCGCTGTTTTATTTTGATTATATTTAAATATATATTTGTACTGAATTGCAAAAATTGCTTAAAATATTTAAAATGAACGTCAAAAAGTATATAAAAGTAAATAAAATGAATTTAAATTCAATAATATTGAATTTATAATATTCCAGATGCTAATTTTACAAAAACAAAAAGGTATTATCATGTATCTATTCATATATCCCTAAATATAATGTAAAAAAACTATTGGGAATTATATTTATTTTTTCATTCAAAAAATATCTTTTGTTACTTTTGATTAAAACATTTAAAAAAATGGTAAATTAATGACTCGATGACAATTTTTTTAAATGAAATTACAAATAAAAAATGTCCTCAGAATTTTTTTTCTATGCCATTTTTTTAATAAAAATGTTAGAAATATAAAATGTTATTACAATATATTAAAATTGTTGTTCTAGAGAATTTTAGTTTGTTCAGTTTTGTAAATAGACTAAGTAAAACTTTTATTTTGTGGAAACATAAATAATGTTATAATAAAAATTACTGTTTAATCTCGATAAAATGGAGAAAAAAAATTAAAACACAGAAGTCTTCTCTTACTTTAAGTTTTATTTATAAATTATATATTTGCAAAAGGGGTTATTCTAAATAAGATAAAAATGAAAAAATAGTTCAATACTTTTTCTTTCATATGTTGTCAATTATCAGTTGTTCCATTGCAAAAGTAAAAAAAAATATAAATTAATACATGAAAAAGAAAGTCATTTAGAGGTAATTTTAGAATACATTTACTGTTGAGAAATCAAACCAAATCTGTATATGGTATTATCATAATTACCACCTTTATTATGACATCATAAATACCATCGTTATTACTTATTTACTGACTCTTCATTACTGCTATCACAATTAATTTATCTGCAATATAGCAGATTCATGTTGCCATACATAGAAATATCCTACATATTAAAAAAATGCGGAGTAACTAAAAAAATAAATTAATAAATAAATAAAACGTAAATAATTTTTATAGTGATAAATTGGAGCTTTATTTTAAAGTATATAATAAACATATCGATATATGTTTTAAATTTTTTTAAAATTACTCTTCTGAATTAAATTCAGATAATATCTTAATTATTAAAAACCATCTAAAAATAAAATAACATAAGCTAAATAAATAAAATGTTAATATTTGTGTACTCTTAATCTTAATAATAATGTATTCAAATTTTTAATGGAAATATATAATTTTAATACCAACATGACTGATAAAAACAATTTACAGCTTAGACTAAAATCATAAACTATTTGGAATAAACTCTTAAAATATCCAATGTAAAAGTTAAAGTTTTTTACTATTTTTTCACAAAAAATAAACTTAAAAAAATTTTGGAAATTTGTATAGTTTTTATTTATTTTAAAATAAGCACGACTTGCTGATCTTAAAAGTAAGATAAATATATCAACGGTTTACATGCTATTTGTCCGAATTCTTTTTGGAATTAATCTTGCAAAAACATGTTTTTTAAAGCTACAACAGAGATTTATTTGAATTTTATATGAAACTATGTATAAAAATGTATTGTTATTCTATTCGATAAATGTTTCTTAGCTGTTTACAATATTTTCCACTGATTAATTTGCCTTGAATGACACAGTTTCAGTATAAAAAAAGATTCTAGTAATGTTTCATTTCAAAATAAAAATTAATTCGTTGAATATCTTGAATACTTGGAAATTTTTCTGGCATAAGAAATAACTTTGTATTATTGTTTTTACCAAAGTATTTTTAGACGTATCTGAAAATGTAGACTGAAAATGCAAAACCAAATTCTCAGTTTTATTTATTTATAAGTCATAAATCATTCTGGAACTGTTTAAAGTGTTTAAGTCTCATCACAGCTTAAAACTCATTTCATGATGTACTTGAAGAACGTGGCGGGGCTTAATACGTAGTATGTAACTTAAGAAAGTCCAAATAATATTGGGAACCGGCCAATATTTGCACAGTTAAATCAGTGTGAGTACAGAATATAAATGCCCAAATAGAAAGAAAAAGTAATAATTATAAGGATTAAATTTAGATTAAACTATTTAATCGAAAGGTGTAGAGAAGTAGATTTAAACAGTGGCTAGGAGATTAAATCAGCATATTTAGAACAACTCGAAATGAAAAGATATGAATAGATACGGAGAAGGTGTTCAGATTATTCAAGAAATTGGTAGAAATTTTATGAATAAACTTTTTGGCACTATTCAGAAATGGCTTTATGTATGCTGTCTATTTCATGTATGCGCGTTTTCTTAGGGATTTCATATTTCATATAGTACGCCAGGAACAATCTTTCATGTATATTACAGTAAGGAACGTACTCCATATACGCAACTAAAAATAAATTTAATGGCAGTTATTATAATGACTTATCTGCAATACAATAATAATAATAATGTTCTTATATCAAGATTATTTACAATATAAATAATTATGCAACAAGCAAACCCTCACAATGAAATATTTGCACATGAATCTTAATCATTAGAAAACTTGATGAACATATCCTTTCCAAGATCGCGCCGATACAGATTACATTCTCCAATGGTGCACAGTGTTCCAAATAGCAACACTGAACAGCACACTTGATCTATATCCAACAACCCCTGTACACTTTCTCTGTGTCTGCCAAACCCTTTACACTTACTCTATTACCGCCAACTTTTGTACATTTGCTCTGTGTCTGCCGTCCCCTGTACATTTGCTCTGTGTCTGCCATCCCCAGTACATTTGCTCTGTGTCTTGCACCCTTTGTACACTTGCTCAGTGTCTATCTACACCTGTATAGACATGCTCTGTGTCTGCCAACTTCTGTAAGTTTGCTCTGTTTCCAGTCAATCTTTGTACACTTGCTTTGTGTCCGCCAACCTTTGAACACTTACTCTGTGTCTTTAAATCCCTGTATACACTTTCTGTGTCCGTCCACCTTTCAATGATTGATCTGTATTCGCCAACCTTTGTACACAAACTCTTTGTACATCCACATATGTACATTTGTTCTGTGTTCTTCAAACTTTGTACACATGCTCTATGTCCGCGAGCCTCTGTACGTTTGCACTGTGTCTGCAAACCCTTGTACACCTGCTCTGTGTCATTCAATCTCTATAAAATTTCTCTTTATCTTTTATTTTCTTTTTCCAGATTCTTATTTTCCGAGTTACATGTCAGAGGTAATTTACCCCCGTGCAACGCATTCTAGCACGACTATCTAACAAGGACATTCCAAAAATGGCATTTAGAAGCAACTAATTATCGTCTATTTACATGTAATATAGAAGAAAATCTCTGAATCGCATTAAGTTTCATTTTTTTACTGTAGAAAAATATGATGTACCATATGATTCAAAAATCCCTATACAGATGGATTATAATACATAAGAAAATATCTATATTAAAATGAAACCTATAGCTAAATTCATGTTTTAAAGATGATGCGTCATGGTCAATATACAGAGAAAGACAATACATACAACCAACATAGATATACCAAAACAGAGTTAATGCATTTACTTTATCTCTGTTAACAGTCTAATTAATACAGACGCCACATTTTCCTGTACTTCATTAGAAGTTTCAATGTCGAATGTTAATACGATAATTCGTCTTTCTGTGCAGTGCGAAAAAAAATCACAACTAGGAAATTATTTTTAAAAAATAAATGAATACATTTAAAAAAAAAAGGAATAAATATAATAAGTTACAATAATAAATAAATTTAAATTTATTCCTTTCAAAAGATATAATAAATTAATTACATTTATTATAAATTTTAAACAATTTATCGATTTATTAAAATAGTAAGGCTACAGCTTATATAGACCCCTAAAAATAATAATCGGAAATAACTCTAGAAACACCAGATAAAAAAAGTTAAAATAAATTGGAGCCCATATATTAAATATTATTAAATTTAATTGCTATGAAAAATATTATATTGGACTAAAATAATTAACGCACGAACTATAGTCATCTTCGAAAACTTAATAACAGGAAAAAAAATTAACAAAATATTCCCCCATACATTTCTTATCATTAAAGATTTAATTTTTATTTTAAAAAAAAATATTTATTTTTTCATCGAATAAACAATTATCTCTCAGGATCTATGCTAGTAAATTTTGTAAATAGCATTAAGACCTGGATGTTATTTTTTTTCCCAATCGATGATTATTAAAAAATAAAAAGAATAAAAATGAAACACCTTGATAACTATTGACGTTTGATATATCACCCTTTCTTATTTTTCGCCTCTTTTAATTAGGAAATAATCAAACTTGGACTTTTTATCTGGAATGCAACGACAAAAAAAAAGTTCCTTCTTGATTGTAATGAACTTCTTTTTTATAAATATCATTATTATCTGTAACAAATTCCGATTTTTTTTCATTCTTTGAGGCCATTGAAGATTCTTCGTGTAAAAATTGAACGTTAGCTACTCAGCAGTGAAGTCGGAACGATAAATTCCAACAGAGATTCTAACTACAAGTACCATACAGCATAAACATAGTTAAGTTTTTAAAAAGATGTAGATTTATATAAATAAGATGTAAATTTATATGACGGGTTTTATAGATTATTTTATAAATTTTATAATAAAGATGTAAATTTATATGAATAAATTTGCAATAATTTTATGACAGTGCTTTTTGCATTTTTCGATTTTGAGTGGAATATTTATATTTTTTTTGGATAAATTTTAATAATAAATATAATTTATTTGCAATAAATAAATTAAATTTATTTATTTTAATCGATTTATTAAATTAATTCCATTTATTATAATTTTTAAATAATTTATCAATTTATTAAAATATTAAGGCGATACATATATAAAACTCTAAAAATAACAATAATCGAAAATAACTTTAGGAAAACCTGGAAAAAAAGAGTATAATAAATTGGAGCCCATATTGTTAAATTTAATTGCTTTGAAAAATATTATATTGGAACTAAAATTATTAATGCTCGAATTATAGACATCTTTGAAAATTTAATAACTGGGGGAAAATGAATAAAATATTCCCCCACACATTTCTTATCATTGAAGATTTTATTTATTATTTTTTTTTTTAGAAAATATTTTTTTTTTAGAAAATATTTTTTTTTTCATCGAATAAACAATTACCTCCCAGGATTTATGCTATTAAATTTTTTAAATGGCATTAAGACCTGGATGTTATTTTTTTTCCCAATCGATGATTATTAAAAAAATAAAAAATAAAAAAAAATTGGAACACCTTGATAACTATTGACGTTTCATATATCACCCTTTTTTATTTTTTGCCTCTTTAATTAGGAAATAAACAAAATTGAACTTTTTATCTGGAATGCAACGAAAAAAAAAGTTCCTTCCTGATTGTAATTCACTTCTTTTTTATAAATATGGTTATTATATGTCACAATTTCCGATTTTTTTATTCTATCAGGGCATTGAAGATTCTTCCGTGTAAAAATTGAACGTTGGTTACTCAATAGTGAAATCGGAACGATAAATTCCAACAAAGAGATTTTCAGTATATAAAAAAAACATCATAGTTTTAAGTTAATATCCAAATTTAAATATTCTTTTCGGAATATTATTTTTACTGACGTATGTGTAGAATTATTCTGAACCAAAATCCGTCATTTCTTTCATCAATGGCGACATATTTTATACGACAATATTTTTTTTCCAAAATGTTTTTTTTTTTTTTTTTGTTAGAAAATAAATAATAAAGCCTTCATTTATTCACCCTTATCCGTTATCAGTGTTCTGCATGAGAAATTACCATAAAGGATGAAAAATTGTAAGAAGGATTCATTTTTTTTTTTCGATAGAAAAAAAAGATCAATATCCAGTAGTGCATTTTTTTTTTTTTCTTAAATAACGTATGTGGGTTTGCATAATATATACATGTCTGTATGTATAATTTTTTATAGTATTAAGAGATTAAAGTTATTTTCTATAAAATAGTTATCTTTGGAATTGATAAGTGCTGTATAAATAAGTCAGAAACAAACTATTTGAATATTGTTGAAATAAATGGTGGTTTTTATTTATTTTAAAGAAGTAGTTATTACTTTATTCAAATTTAAATCTGTCTAACTATAAGCACTACAAAACATAAACATAGTTATGATTTAAAAAAGTTGTAAATATATATGATGGTTTTTTATAGATTATTTTTTTGGATTATTTTAATTTCATAAATAAGATGTAAATTTATATGAATAAATTTGCAATAAATTTATGACAATGAATTTTTTTTTTAAATATGATTTCTTAAGAAAAATAATGTGGGATTACTTTATTAACTATTATTTCTTAGTAGTGTTTCTACGAAACATTTTTCTTAAGAGATGAAAAAGGGTGTGTGTTTTTTTTGTCTAAAATCTATTTCGCTATTGGAAAAAACATTATTTCTTTAAAATAATATACTATGTTGGTTTGCATAATATACATGCCTGTATAATGTAAAATTTTTGATAGTATTAATGGATTAAGTTATTTTCCATAAAATGATTATCTTTGAAATTGGGAAAATGCTATATAAATAAGTTCGAAACACAATGATACAGATGCCATATTTGTCTCTACTTGTTAGAAGTTGCATAATATTATTACAAAAGTCTGTCTTATTCTGCAGGGTAAAATGAATTCAGAAAGAAAGTATTTAAAAAAGTAAATGAATAAATTTAAAATAAAAGAAATAAATATAATTAATTTACAATCAAATAAATTAAATTTATTTTTTTCAATCGCTTCATTAAATTAACTCCATATTTTATAATTTTTTAAATAATTTATCTATTTATTAAAATAATGACGCGATAACATGTATAAACACCAAAAAATTATAATAATCGGAAATAACTAGAAAAATCGGAAAAAAAGAGTAAAATAAATTGGAGCCTATATTGTTAAATTTAATTGCTTTGAATAATATTATATTGGAACTAAAATAATTAACTCTCGAATTATATTCATCTTCGAAAATTTAATGACAGGAAAAAATGAACAAAATATTCCCCTCATACATTTCTTACCATTAAAGATTAAATTTTTTTTTTTTTAAATATTTATTTTTTCATCGAATAAACAATTATCTATCAGGATCAACGCTAGTAAATTTTTTAAATGGCACTAAGAACTGGATGTTATTTCTTTTCAAACGATGATTATTAAAAAAAAAAATGATACACCTTGATAACTATTGACGTTTCATAAATCACCTTTTTTTTCATTTTTCGCCTCTTTTAATTAGGAAATAATCAAAGTTGGACTTTTTATCTGGAATGCAACGAAAAAAAAAGTTCCTTCCTGATTGTAATTAACTTCTTTTTTATAAATATCGTTATTATATGTCCCAATTTCCGATTTTTTTTCATTCTATGAGGCCATTGAAGATTCTTCCGTGGAAAAAATTGAGCGATAGTTACTCAACAGTGAAATCGGAACGATAAATTCCAACAAAGAGAATTTCAGTAAAAAAAAAAAATTATATTTTCAGTAGAGAAAAAAAAACCCATCATAGTTTCAAGTTAATATCAAAATTTAAATAGTCTTTTCGCAAGATTATTTTTACTGGCGTATGTAGAATTATTCTGATCCAAAATCCACCATTTCTTTTATCAATGGAGACATATTTTCTACGACACTATTTTTTTTCGAGATGTTTTTTCTGCAACAAAATAAATAATAAAGCCTTCATTTATTCACCCATATCCCTCTACAGTGTTCTGCATGAGAAATTTTCATAAAAGATGAAAAGTTTTAAGAAGGCTATTTTTTTTTTTTTTTTTTTTTTTTTTTTTTTTTTTTTTTGGATAGGAAAAAAAAAAAAAATGATCAATATCCAGTAGTGCAATTGTTTTTTATTTTTCTTATATAATATATGTGGGTTTGCATAATATATACATGCCTGTACGGATAATTTTTGATAGTATTAAGAGATTTAAAGTTATTTTCTATAAAATGGTTATCTTTGAAATTGAGAAATACTATATAAATATGTACGAAATAAATGTTTGAATATATAATATTAGTATATTGTTAATTAGTAATAGAATATTTTAATATTGTTGAAATGAATATTTTTTTTTTATTTGAAAGAAATAACTATTACTTTATTCAAATTTAAATCAGTCTAACTATAAGCACCATACAACATAAGCATAGTTAAGTTTTAAAAGACATGTAGATTTATCTAAATAAGATGTAAATTTATATGATGGTTTGAACAGATTATTTTATAAATTTTATAATTATGATGTAAATTTATATGAATAAATTTGCAATAAATTTATGACAAAAATTTTTTTTTTTTTTTTTTTGCATTTTTGGATTTTGGGAAGGAAGGATTTTTTTTTCGAATAGAAAACAAATTATCAATATCCGGTAGTGCAATTTTTTTTTAAATAATGTATGTGGGTTTGCATGATATATACATGCCTGTATGTATAATTTTTGATAGTATTAAGAGATTAAAATTGTTTTCTATAGAACAGTTTTCTTTGGGATTGATAAGTGCTATATAAATATGCAAGAAACATACTATTTGAATATTGTTGAAATAAATGTTTGTTTCTATTTATTTTAAACATGTAACTATTACTTTATTCAAATTTAAATCTGTTAACTCTAAACACTACACAACTATTCTTATGTTGTGTAGTGTTTACAATTAGACAGATGTGAAAAAGATTTTAATTTACATAAATAGAATGTACATTTATATGATGGATTTTATAGATCATTTCATAAATTTAAAATTTATATAAGATTTTATTATATGATATACACTGAAGTGACAAAAGTCATGGGATAGCAATATGCAAATTTTCAGATGGCAGTAGCATCGCGTAGAACAGGTATAAATGCGCAGTGCTTTCGCAGAGCTTTCATTTCTGTTCAAGTTATTCATGTGAAGAGGTTTTGACGTGAAGATGACCGCACGACGGGAATTAACAGACTTTGAACGCGGAATATTAGTTGGAGCTAGACGCATGTGTCATGCCATTTCGGAAATCGTTAGGGAATTCAACATTCCCAGATCCACTGTGTCAAGAGTGTGCCGAGAGTATGAAATTTCAGGCATAACATCCCACCATGGACAGCGCAGTGGTCGACCGCCTGCACTTAACGACCGAGACCGGCGACGTCTGCAAAGAGTCGTAAATTCTAACAGACAAGGAACACTGCGTCAAATAACCTCAGAAATCAATGTGGGACGTACAAGGGACTTGTCTGTTAGAACTGTGCGGAGAAATTTGGCTTTCTTGGGCTATTCCAGCAGAAGACCGACTCGAGTGCCTTTACTGACAGAACGACATCGCTTGCAGCGACTATCGTGGGCACGTGAGCATATCGGTTGGTCCCTAGATGAATGGAAAACCGTGGCCTGGTCCGATGAGTCACGATTTCAGTTGGTAAAAGCTGATGGTAGGGTTCGAGTGTGGCGCAGACGCCACGAAGCCATGGACCCAAACTGTCAGCAAGGCACTGTTCAAGCTGGTGGTGGCTCCGTGATGGTGTGGGCTGTTTTTTCATGGCATGGACTTGGTCCTCTGGTGCGACT
Organism: Caerostris darwini; assembly: GCA_021605075.1. Classification (NCBI taxonomy): domain Eukaryota; kingdom Metazoa; phylum Arthropoda; class Arachnida; order Araneae; family Araneidae; genus Caerostris; species Caerostris darwini. Next base: position 966,897 of record BPLQ01013827.1, read on the forward strand.
GGACCGAACATTGACCGGAAATGCTTATGTTCAGCTACTTGGAGATCACTTGCAGCCATTCATGGACTTCATGTACCCAAACAACGATGGGATTTTTATGGATGACAATGCGCCATGTCACCGGGCCACAACTGTTCGCGATTGGTTTGAAGAACATTCTGGACAACTCCAACGAATGATCTGGCCACCTAGATCGCCCGACATGAATCCCATCGAGCATTTATGGGACATCATCGAGAGGTCTGTTCGTGCCCAAAATCCTGCACCATCAACGCTTTCACAATTATGGACGTCTATCGAGACAGCATGGCTCAATATTCCTGCAGAAGACTTCCAACGACTTGTTGAGTCCATGCCACGTCGAGTTGCTGCACTTCGCCGGGCGAAAGGAGGGCCGACACGATATTAAGAGGTATCCCATGACTTTTGTCACTTCAGTGTATAAGATGTAAATTTATATTAATTAAATTTGCAATAAATTTATGACAATGTTTTCTTTTTTCTTTTTGAAAATATGCTTTCTGAAGGAAAATAAATACTATAGGATTTCTTTATTAACTATTTATTCACCCTTATCCGTTAGCAGTATTATGTATGAGAAATTACCATAAAAGATGGAAAATTGTAAGAAGGATTCAGCATTTTTTTTTTTTTTTTGATTGAAAAAAAAAGGATCAATATCCAGTAGTGCAATTTTTTTTTTATTTTTCTTATATAATGTATGTGGGTTTGCATAATTTGTGCAGGCCTGTATAATGTATAATTTTTGATAGCATTAAGAGATTAAAGTTATTTTCTATAGAATGGTTATCTTCGAAATTGATAAATGTTATATAAATAAGTACGAAACAAACTATTTGAATGTTGCAGAAAAAAATTTTCTTTTTTTATTTTAAAGAAGTAACTATTACTTTATTCAAATTTTAATCTATCTTTCTATAAGCGCTGTGCAGCATAAACATAGTTAAAATGTAAATTGTGATGAATTTTATAGATTATTTCTTTGGATTATTTTTAAATTTTATGATTAAGATGTAAATTTATATGAATAAATTAGCACTCCATTTATAACAATGAATTTTTTTTTCTTTTTGAAAATATGCTTTCTGAAGATAAATAAATAATATGTCATTTCTTTATTAACTATTATCCCTTATTATTGTCCTATAAAAATTTTCATAAGAGATGTTAAAGTTATAAAACAGATGTGTGTTTTTTGTCTAAAATAAAATTTCGATAGTGCAATAAACCTTATTTCTTTAAAAGAATATACTATGTTGGTTTGCATAATATATTCATGCCTGTATAATGTATAATTTTTGATAGCATTAAAAGATTAAAGGTATTTTCCATAAAATGATTATCTTTGAAATAGAGAAATGCTATATAAATAAGTTCGAAACAAAATAATACAGATTTCATATTTCTCTCTATTTGTTAGAAGTTGCATAACGTTATTACAAATATCTGTCATAGTCTGCAGGCCAAATTGAATTCAGAAAAAAAAAAAATCACAAAACAAATTTTAATAAAGGAAATAAATATAATTAATTTAATAACTAAATAAATTAAATTTATTTATTTCAATCGATTAATTCAATTAATTCCTTTAATTATAATTTTTTAATAATTTATCGATTCATTAAAATAGTATGGCGATAGCATATATAAACCTCAAGAAATAATAATAATCGCAAATAACTCGAGAGAAACCAGATAAAAAGAGTAAAATAAATTGGAGCCCATATTGTTAAACTTAATTGCTATCAAACATATTATATTGAACTAAAATAATTAACACTCGAATTATACTCATCTTCGAAAATTTAATAACAGGAAAAAAATGAACAAAATATTGCCCCATACATTTCTTATCATTAAAGGGTTTTTTTTTTTTTTTTTTTTATAAAATATTTATTTTTTAATCGAATAAACAATTATCTCTCAAGATCTATGCTAGTAAATTTTTTAAATGGCATTAAGACCCGGATGTTATATTTTTCGATCGATGATTATTAAAAAATAAAATAAAAAAATTGAAACACCTTGATAACTATTGACGTTTCATAAATCACCTTTTTTTTATTTTTCGCCTCTTTTAATTAGGAAATAATCAAAGTTGGACTTTTTATCTGGAATGCAACGAAAAAAAAAGTTCCTTCCTGATTGTAATTAACTTCTTTTTTATAAATATCGTTATTATATGTCACAATTTCCGATTTTTTTTATTCTATCAGACCATTGAAGATTCTTCCGTGTAAAAATTGAACGTTAGTTACTCAACAGTGAAATCGGAACGATAAATTCCAACAAAGAGATTTTCAGTAAAGAAAAAAAAATGTCATAGTTTCAAATTAATATTAAAATTAAAATATTCTTTTCGCAAGATTATTTTTACTGGGGTATGTAGAATTATTCTGATCCAAAATTCGCCATTTCTTTCATCAATGGATTACAATAAGGAAGAACTTACTCGTATTACATTGAATATATAGCTAAATCCATGTTTTAAAGATGATGCCTTGTGCCCGATACTTGGCTACGCAGACTACACGTTCGGATCCTGACGGTGGCATGGATGTTCGTTAGTGGTTTGGAGTCCATGTTGAACTATAGGTTCCTGTCTAATTACTATAAAGCGTGCATAAAATGACAGTAGAGCGACAAAGAAGACGAAACTTCGTCGAATGTTAATGCAAATCTCCGGCTTACTCTGCAGTGCAAATTGAGTTTAGAACAAGTAATATAAAAAAAAAAAAATTAAAGTCAGTTCCTACTTTTATTTCACTATATTGCAGAAAAGTCCTTTATAAATAAAGTTGAAAATTTTTCACTTGCATCTGGCGCCATCTATTATTAGATACATGCAACTTAAATCTAAAAAAAACTAAAATTAATTAATTAAATTTAATGAATGAATTCATATTTGAAAAACCGTATTAACATCAAGTGTCATCAACTACAAGTTAAAAAAAAGGGCATTTGAACTTGAGTGGATGAATAAAAAGTATTTTATGAACGCTTGAAAATTTGAAAAGATATATATAGGGAGAGTGTGAACTAATAGAAGGAATTTTAAAAAAAGCATCATAGTTTCAAGTTAATATCAAAATTTAATTATTGTTTTCGCAAGATTATTTTCACTGGCGTATGTAGAAATATTCTGATCCAAAATCCGCCATTTCCTTCATCAATGGAGACATATTTTATATGACACTATTTTTTTTTTCGAGATGTTTTTTTTGGAAGAAAATAAATAATAAAGCCCTCATTTATTCATCCTTATCCGTTAGTAGTGTTCTGCATGAGAAATTACCATAAAAGATGAAAAATTGTAAGGTTTTTTTTTTTTTTTTTTTTTTTTTTTTTGGGGGGTTTGGTTACAAAGAAGGATCAATATCTAGTAGTGCAATTTTTTTTCTTAAATAATGTATGTGGGTTTGCATAATATATACATGCCTGCAGTTATGTTTAATTTTTGATAGTATTAAGAGATTAAACTTATTTTCTATAAAATGGTTATCTTTAAATTGATAAGTGCTCTATAAATAAGTCAGAAACAAACTATTTGAATATTGCTGAAATAAATGCTTTTTTTTATTTTAAAGGAGTAACTATTACTTTATTCAAATTTTAATCTGTCTAACTATAAGCACCAAACAACATAAGCATAGTTAAGTTTTAAAAAAGATGTAGATTTATTTAAATAAGATGTAAATTTATATGTTGGATTTTATAAATTATTTTTTGGATTATTTTATAAATTTTACAATTAAAATGTAAATTTATATGAATAAATTTGCAATAAATTTATGACAATGTTTTTTTGAATTTTTGAATTTTGGGAAGAAATATATGTATATAGATTTTTTTTTCTTTTTTTGGAAAAAAAAAAATGATCAATATCCAGTAGTGAAAATTTATTTTTTATTTTTCTTAAATAATGTACGTGGGTTTGCATAATATATACATGTCTGTATAATGTATAATTTTTGATAGTATTAAGAGATTAAAGTTATTTTCTATGTAATAGTTATCTTTGAAATTGAGAAATACTATATAACTATGTCCATAACAAATTATTTGAATTTTGTTGAAATATATTATTTGTTGTTTTATTATTTTATTTTAAAGAAGTAACTATTACTTTATTCAAATTTAATTCTGTCTAACTATAAGCACAGCACAACCATAAACATAGGTAAGATGTAAACCATATACGAATAAATTTGCAATAAATTTATGATAATAATTTTTTCGTTTGAAATTATGCTTTCTGAAGGTAAATAAATAATATATCATTTCTTTATTAACTATTATCCCTTAGTATTGTCCTATACAATAAAATTCATAAGAGATGAAAAAGTTGTAAAAAATGATTGTATCTTTTGTCTAAAAAACAATTTCGATAGTGCAAAAAACATTATTTCTTTAAAATAATATACTATGTTGGTTTGTATAATATGTACATATCTGTATAATATATAATTTTTGGTAGTATTAAGAGATTAAAGTTATTTTCTATAGAATGGTTATCTTTGGAATTGGGAAATGCTATATGAATAAGTTCAAAACAGAATAATACAGATGCTATATTTCTCTCTACCTGTTATAAGTTTCATAACATTATTACAAATGGATGTCTTAGTCTGCAGGGCAAATTGAGTTCGGATAAAAAAGCTTAAAAAATATTTTAAGCATAAATGTATAAATTTAAAATAAATGAATTAAATATAATTACTTTACAGTAAAATAAATTTTAGTTTATTCATTTCAATCGCTTTATTAAATTAACTCCATTTATTATAATTTTTTAATAATTGATCAATATATTAAAATAGTATGGCGCTATCTTACCCGTATATAAACAACTATGAATAATAATAATCAGAAATAACTCTACAAAACTCGGGGAAAAAAAGAGTAAAATTAATTGATGTCCAGATTATTAAATATTGTTTAATTTAATCATTAATTAATCCAGTATAATAATTATGAAAAATATTATACTGGAACTAAGATAAGAAATGCTCGAATTATAGTCATCTTCGAAAATTAAATAACAAGAGAAAAAAATGAACAAAATATTCCCCCATTCATTTCTTATCATTAAAGATATTTTTTATTTATTTATTTTTTTTTTTAGAAAATATTTTTTTTTCATCGAATAAACTATTATCTCTCAGGGTCTATGCTAGTAAATTTTTTAAATGGCCTTAAAGACTGGTTGTTATTTTTTTTTCAATCGATGATTATTAAAAAATTTTAAAAAATTAAACACCTTGATAACTATTGACGTTTCATAAATCACTTTTTTTTTATTTTTCGCCTCTTTTAATTAAGAAATAATCAAATTTGGACTTTATATCTGGAATGCAACGAAAAAAAAAGTTCCTTCCTGATTGTAATTAACTTCTTTTTTTATAAATATCGTTATTACATGTCACAATTTCCTATTTTTTTCATTCTATGAGGCCATTGAAGATTCTTCCGTGTAAAAATTGAACGTTAGTTACTCAATAGTGAAATCGGAACGATAAATTCCAACGAAGAGATTTTCAGTTAAAAAAAAGTCTTAGTTTCAAGTTAATATCAAAATTTAAATATTCTTTTCGCAAGATTATTTTTACTGGCGTATGTAGAATTATTCTGATACAAAATCCGCCATTTCTTTCATCAATGGAGACATATTTTATACGACATTATTTTTTTTCGAGATGTTTCTTTTTGGAAGAAAATAAATAATAAAGCCTTCATTTATTCACCGTTATCCCTCAGCAGTGTTCTTCATGAGAAATTACCATAAAAGATGAAAAATTGTACGAAGGATTCAGTATTTTTTGTGGATAGAAAAAAAAATGATCAATATCCAGTAATGCAATTTTTTTTTGCCTAGTTATTATATGGGGGTTTGTATAATATATACATGCCTGTATAATGTATAATTTTTGATAATATTTAGAGATTAAAGTTATTTTCTATAAAATATTTCCCCAGTTTATCATTTATTGCGTTACACGTCGGAGGAAATTTTTCCCTGTGCATTATATTCTTGCGCGACTATCTAACAGAGACCATTCAAAAATAACATTTTGAAGTAACTAATTGCCTTTTATTTACATATAATAAAAGAGAAAATCTCTGAATCGTATGAGATTTAATTTTTTTTACTGTAGAAAAATACGATGTACCATATGATCTGAAAATCCCTATGCAAATGGATTACAATAAGAAAGCTCATATCTGTTTTAAAATGAATATATAACTAAATTCACGTTTTAAAGATGATGCCTCATTTTCAATACATAGATAGAAACAATAGACATATGATAACACAGATCTAGACAACATAGATATACCCATACAGATTTAAGGAATTTACATTTCTGTTAACTGGCTTATTAATACAGAGGCCATATTTCTCTCTATTAATGGTTCGAGAAGCCTTAGACGCCATATTTTTCTCTACTAATATTTAGAGAGGCAATAGATGTCATATTTCTCACATAAATTGAAATCAGAAAAAAAATATTAAAAAATATTTTTAAAATTAAATGAATAAACGTAAAATAAATGAATTAAATGTAATTAATTTACGGTAAAATAAATTTAATTTATTCATTTTATTCAATTTACTGAATTAATTCCATTTATTATAATATTTTTTTTAATAATTCATCGATTTATTAAAATAGTAAGGCTACAGCATATATAGACCCCTAAAAGTAATATTAATCGGAAACAACTCCAGAAACCAGATAAAAAAAATAATAATAAATCGGAGCCCGTATTGTTAAATTTAATTGCTATGAAAAATATTATATTGGAACTAAAATAATTAACGCTCCAGTTATAGTAATCTTCGAAAATTAAATAACAGGAAAAAATGAACAAAGTATTCTCGCTTATATTTCTTATCATTAAAGATAAGTTTTTAATTTTTTTTTTTAGAAAATATTTATTTTTTCATCGAATAAACAATTATCTCTCAGGATCTGTGCTACTAAATTTTTTAAATGGCATTAAGACCTGGATGTTATTTTTTTTTCCAATCGATGATTATTAAAAAATGAAATAAAAAAATGAAACACCTTGATAACTATTGACGTTTCATAAATCCCCCTTTTTTATTTTTCGCCTCTTTTAATTAGGAAATAATCAAAATTAAACTTTTTATCTGAAATTCAACGAAAAAAAAAGTTCCTTCCTGATTGTAATTAACTTCTTTTTCATAAATATCGTTACTATATGTCCCAATTTCCTATTTTTTTTCTATAAGGCCATTGAAGATTCTTCCGTGTAAAAATTGAGCGTTAGTTACTCAACAGTGAAATCGGAACGATAAATTCCAACAAAGAGATTTTCAGTTAAAAAAAAAAAGTCATAGTTTCGAGTTAATATCAAAATTTAAATATTCTTTTCGCAAGATTATTTTTACTGGCGTATATAGAATTATTCTGATCCAAAATCCACCATTTTTTTTATCAATGGAGACATATTTTCTACGACACTATTTTTTTTCGAGATGTTTTTTCTGCAACAAAATAAATAATAAAGCCTTCATTTATTCACCCATATCCCTCTACAGTGTTCTGCATGAGAAATTTTCATAAAAGATGAAAAGTTTTAAGAAGGATTCGCTATTTTTTTTTTTTTTTTTTATGGATAGAAAAAAAATGACCAATATCCAGTAGTGCAATTTTTTGTAATTTTTCCTATATAATTTATGTGGTTTTGCATAATATATGCATGTCTGTATGTATGTTAAATTTTTTATAGTATTAAGAGATTAAAGTTATTTTCTATAAAATAGTTATCTTTGGAATTGATAAGTGCTGTATAAATAAGTCAGAAACAAATTATTTGAATATTGTTGAAATAAATGATGGTTTTTATTTATTTTAAAGAAGTAACTATTACTTTATTTAAATTTATATCTCTCTAACTATAAGCACTACATAACATAAACATAGTTATGGTTTAAAAAAGATGTAAATATATATGATGGTTTTTATAGATTTTTTTGGGGGGGATTATTTTAATTTCAAAAATAAGATGTAAATTTATATGAATAAATTTGCAATAAATTTATGACAATGAATTTTTTTTTCTTTTTTAAAATATGATTTCTTAAGGAAAAATAAATAATGTAGGATTACTTTATAAACTATTATTCCTTAGTAGTGTTTCTACAAAACATTTTTCTTAACAGATGAAAAAGTTGTAAAAAAGGTGTATGTTTTTTGTCTAAAATCTATTTCGCAAGTGCAAAAAACATTATTTCTTTAAAATAATATACTATGTTGGTTTGCATAATATATACATGACTGTATAATGTACAATTTTTGATAGTATTAATGGATTAAGTTATTTTCCATCAAATGATTATCTTTGAAATTGGGAAATGCTACATAAATAAGTTCGAAACACAATAATACAGATGCCATACTTGTCTCTACTTGTTAGAAATTTCATAACATTATTACAAAAGTCTGACTTACTCTGCAGGGTACAATGAATTCAGAAAGAAAGTATTTAAAAAAGTAAATAAATAAATTTAAAATAAATGAAATAATTATAATTAATTTACAATAAAATAAAATAAATTTATTTTTTTCAATCGCTTCATTAAATTAATTAACTTCATATTTTATTATTTTTTAAATAATGTACGATTTATTAAAATAGTAACGCGATAGCATGTATAAACACCAAAAAATTATAATAATCGGAAATAACTCTAGAAAAATCGGAAAAAAAGAGTAAATTAAATTGGAGACTATATTGTTAAATTTAATTGCTTTGAATAATATTATATTGGAACTAAAATAATTAACCCTCGAATTATAGTTATCTTCGAAAATTTAATAACAAGAAAAAAAATGAACAAAATATTCTCCCATACATTTCTTATCATTAAAGATTTAATTTTTTTTTTAGAAAATATTTATTTTTTCATCGAATATACAATTATCTCTCAGGATCTATGGTAGTAAATTTTTTAAATGGCATTGAGATCTGTATGTTATTTTTTTTACAGTCGATGATTATTAAAAAAAAAAAAAAAAATGAAATACCTTGATAACTATTGACGTTTCATAAATCCCTTTTTTTTTATTTTTCGCCTCTTTTAATTAGGAAATAGTCAAAGTTGGACTTTTTATCTGCAATGCAAAGAAAAAAAAAAGTTCCTTCCTGATTGTAATTAACTTCTTTTTTATAAATATCGTTATTATATGTAACAATTTCCGATTTTTTGTTTATTCTCTCTGGCCATTGAAGATTCTTCCGTGTAAAAATTGCACGTCAGTTACTCAACAGTGAAATCGGAACGATAAATTCCAACAAAGAGATTTCCAAAAAAAAAAAAAAAAAAAGCGTCATAGTTTCAAGTTAATATCAAAAGTTAAATATTCTTTTCGCAAGATTATTTTCACTGGCGTATGTAGAATTATTCTGATCCTAAATCCGCCATTTCTTTCATCAATGGAGACATATTTTATACGACAATATTTTTTTCTAGATGTTTTTTTTAAAGAAAATAAATAATAAAGCCTTCATTTATTCACCCTTATCCGTTCGCTGTGTTCCGCATGAGAAATTTTCATAAAAGATGAAAAATTGTAAGAAAAATTAGGTTTTTTTTTTTTTTTTTTTTTTTTTTTTTTTTTTTGGAATGAAAAAAAAAAAAAAAAATGGTCAATATCCAATAGTGCATTTTTTTTTTCTTATATAATTTATGTGGGTTTGCATAATATATACATGCCTGTATGGATAACTTTTGATAGTATTAGAAGATTAAAGTTATTTTCTGTAGAATGGTTATCTTTAAAATTGAGAAGTACTATATAAATATAGCCGAAACAAATTATTTGAATATTGTTGGAATATATTACTTGTTGTTTTATTATTTTATTTTAAACAAGTAACTATTACTTTATTCAAATTTTAATCAGTCTAACTATAAACACTACACAACATAAGCATAGTTAAGATGAAAAAAAGACATAAATTTATGTGATGCATTTTATAGATCATTTTTTGGATTATTTTATAAATTTATAATTAGGATGTAAATTTATATGAATAAATTTGCAATAAATTTATGACCATGTTTTTTTCGGATTTTCGGAAGGAAGGGTTTTTTTTTTTTTTTTTTTTTTGAACAGAAAAATAATTTTCAATGTCCAGTAGAATATTTTTGTTTTATTTTTCTTAAATAATGTATGTAGATTTATATAATATGTACATGCCTGTATGTATAATTTTTGATAGTATTAAGAGATTCAAGTTATTTTCCATAAAATGATTATCTTTGAAATTACGAAATGCTATATAAATAAATTCGGAGCAGAATAATACAGACACCATATTTATCTCTACTTCTTTGAAGTTTTATGACGTTATTACAAAATTCCGTCTTACAATGCGGGATAAATTCATTTCAGAAAAAAAATCTTAAAAAATATTTTAAAAAATAAATGAATAAATGTAAATGAAATGAAATAAATATAATTAATTTACAATAAATAAATTAAATTAATTTATTTCAATCGATTTATGCAGTTAATTCCATTTATTACAATTTTTTAATAATTTATCGATTTATTAAAATAGTAAGGCGATATCATATATTAACCCTTAAAAATAATAATCATCGAAAATAACTGTAGAAAAAAACTGAAAAAAAATTAAATAAATTGGAGCCCATATTGTTAAATTTAATTGCTATGAAAAATAATATGTTGGACTAAAATAATTAACGCTCGAATTATAGTCATCTTCGAAAATTTAATAGCAGGAAAAAAAAAATTAACAAAATATTCCCCCATACATTTCTTATCATTAAAGATTTTATTATTATTTTTTTTTAGAAAATTTTTATTTTTTCATCGAATAAACAATTATCACTCAGGATCTATGCCAGTAAATTTTTTAAGTGGCATTAAGGACTGGATGTTATTTTTTTCAATCGATGATTATTAATAAAAAATTAAACACCTTGATAACTATTGACGTTTCATAAATCACAGTTTTTTATTTTTCGCGTCTTTTAATTAGGAAATAATCAAAATTGAACTTTTATCTGGAATGCAACGAAAAAAATAGTTCCTTCCTGGTTGTAATTAACTTCTTTTTTATAAATATCGTTATTATATGTCACAATTTCCGATTTTTTTTATTCTATCAGGCCATTGAAGATTCTTCCTTGTAAAAATTGAACGTTGGTTACTCAACAGTGAAATCGGAACGATAAATGCCAACAAAGAGATTTTCAGTAAAGAAAAAAAAGTTCATAGTTTGAAGTTAATAACAAAATTTAAATATTCTTTTCGCAAGATTATTTTTACTGTCGTATGTAGAATTATTCTGATCCAAATTCTGCCATTTCTTTCATCAATGGAGACATATTTTATATGACAATATATTTTTTGAGATGTTTTTTCTGCAACAAAATAAATAATAAAGCATTCATTTATTCACCCTTATCCCTCTACAGTGTTCTGCATGAGAAAGTACTATAACAGATGAAACATTTTAAGGATTCGGTAATTTTTTTTTTTTTTTTTTTTTTTTTTTTTTTTTTTTGGATAGAAAAAAAATTTATCAATATCCAGTTGAGTAATTTTTTATTATTTTTCTTATATAATTTATGTGGGTTTGCATAATATGTATATATATATATATATATATATGTCTGTATCTATAATTTTTGATAATATTAGGAGATTAATGTTATTTTCTATAAAATGGTTATCTTTGGGATTGATAAGTGCTATATAAATATGCACGAAACAGTTTTATTTGAATATTGTTGAAATAATTTTTTTTTTCATTTTAAAGAAGTAACTATTGCTTTATTCCAATTTAAATCTGTCTAACTATAGGCACTACACAACATAAACATAGTTATGGTTTAAAAAAGATGTAAATATATATGATGGTTTTAACAGATTATTTTTTTGGATTATTTGATAAATTTCATAAAAAAGATATAAATTTATATGAATAAATTTGCAATAAATTAATGACAATGAATTTTTTTTCTTTTTGAAAATATGTTTTCTTAAGAAAAAAATATTAATGTAGAATTACTTTACTAACTATTATTCCTTAGTAGTGTTCTGCACAAAAAATTTCCATAAGAGATGAAAAAGTTGTAAAAAAGGTGTGTGTTTTTTATATAAAAAGCAACTTCGATAGTGCAAAAAACATTATTTCTCTAAAATAATATACTATGTTGGTTTTGAATAATATATACATGAGTACATGTATAATTTTTGATAGCATTAAAATATTAAAGTTATTTTCCATAAAATGATTATCTTTGAAATTCGGAAGTGCTGTATAAAAAAGTTTGAAACAGAATAATGCAGATGCCATATTCTTCTCTACTTGATAGAAGTTTCATAACATTATTACAAAAGTCTTAGTCTGTAGGACAAATTGAGTCCAGACAAAAAAATTTTTTAAAATATTTAAAAACTTAAACGAATAAATTTAAAATAAATGAAATAAATATAATTAATTTACAATAAATAAATTAAATTTATTTATTTCGTTTTATTAATTAAATTAACTATATTTATTATAATGTTTTAATAATTTATCAGTTTATTATAACACTAAGCCTATATCATATATAAACCCTTAAAAAATTAATAATCGGAAATAACTCTAGAAAAATCAGAAAAAAAAAATAAAATAAATTGGAGCCCATATTGATAAATTTAATTGCTATGAAAAATATTATATTGGAACTAAAATAATTAACGCTCGAATTATAGTCATCTTCGAAAATTGAATAACAGGAAAAAAAGAATGAACAAAACATTCCCCCATAAATTTCTTATCATTAAAGATATTTTAAATTTTTTTTTAGAAATTATTTATTTTTTCATCGAATAAACAATTATCTCTCAAGATCTATGCTACTAAATTTTTTAAATGGCATTAAAATCTGGTTGTTATTTTTTCTCGATCGATGATTAATAAAAAATAAAAAAAAATGAAACACCTTGATAATTATTGACGTTTCATAAATCACCCTTTTTTATTTTTTGCCTCTTTTAATTAGGAAATAATCAAAATTTAACTTTTTATCTGGAATGCAACAAAAAAAAAGTTCCTTCCTGATTGTAATTAACGTCTTTTTTTATAAATATCGTTATTATATGTCGCAATTTCCGATTTTTTTTTATTTATTCTGTCGGGCCATTGTAGATTCTTCCGTGTAAAAATTGAACGTTAGTTACTCAACAGTGAAATCGGAACGATAAATTCCAACAAAGAGATTTTCAGTAAAGAAAAAAAAACCATCATAGTTTCAAGTTAATATCAAAATTTAAATATTCTTTTCGCAAGATTATTTTTACTGGCGTATGTAGAATTATTCTGATCCAAAATCCGCCATTTCTTTCATCAATGGAGACATATTTTATAAGATACTATTTTTTCCGCGATGTTTTTTCTAGAGGAAAATAAATAATAAAGCCTTCATTTATTCAGCTTATCCCTCAGCATTCTGCATGAGAAATTAACATAAAAGGTGAAAAATTGTAAGAAGGATTCAGTAAGTTTTTTCGGATTGAAAAAAAAATGATCAATATCCAGTAGTGCATTTTTTTTTGTATTATTTCTCTTATATAATTTATGTGGGTTTGCATAATATATACATGCCTGTATGGATAATTTTTGATAGTATTAGAAGATTAAAGTTATTTTCTGTAGAATGGTTATTTTTGAAATTTATAAGTGCTATATAAATATGTATGAAACAAACTATCTGAATATTGTGGTAATATATATTAGTTGTCGTTTTATTTTTTAATTTTAAGGAAATAGTTAGACATATTTAAATTTGAATAAAGTAATAACTATAAACACTACACAACATAAGCATAGTTAAGATTTAAAAAAAGATGTAAATTTATATGAATAAATTTGCAATAATTTAATTCAAAATATAAAAGTAATTAAATGTATCAAAATATGAAAATATTTATATTATATTATATATACATATATATTTTTATTTTTATTAATATATTTAAATATATTAATTTGAAATATAAAAATATAAATTTTGCAATCCGGTAGTGCAAAAAGTTTTTTTTTTTTTAAATAGTGTATGTGAGTTTGCATAATATATACATTCCTGTATAATGTACATTTTTTGATAGTATTAAGAGATAAAACTTATTTTCTATAAAATGGTTTTATTTGGAACTAATAAGTGCTATATAAATAAGTCAGAAACAAACTATTTTAATATTGCTGAAATAAATGTTGTTTTTTATTTTAAGGGAATTACTATTACTTTATTCAAATTTTAATGTCTAACAATAATCACTATAGAACATAAACATAGTAAGATGTAAAATATATGAATAAAATTTCAATAAATTTATGAAAATATAAATATGGCAGTTATATAGGAAAAATATGTCATTTCTTTATTAGCCATTATCTCTTAACAGTGAAAAATTAGTATAAATGATGAAAAAGCTATAAAAATATGTGTTGTTTTGCTTAAAAATGAATTCCTTTACAGCAAAAAATATGTTTTTTTAAATAATGTATAAGAGTTTAAATAATGTATGCATGCCTATATAATGTATATTTTTTGATAATATGAAAGTTATTTTCTATAAAATGATTATCTTTGGAATTGAGAATATAAAATATTATATTATATTTGGAATATAAAAATACTATATATACTATATCAATAAAATTATATAAATATATATGTACTATCTAAATATATTAGACAAATACTATATATTATGTTCGAAACAAACTATTTGAACATTGTTGAAAATAATGTTTCTTTTTATTTTAAAGAAATAGCTATTACTGTATTCAAATTTAAATCTGCCTAACTATAAGCACAATACAACATAAACATAAATAAGTTGGAAAATATATGAATAAAGATTCAATGAATTTATGTCAATGATTTTTTTAAATGGGGTTTTTTAAGGAAAATAAATTTTATAACATTTCTCTATTAACTATTATCTCGTAATAGTGATCTACATGAGAAATTTCCATAAGAGATGAAAATTTTTTAAATAACGTTTATGTTTAGAAAAATGATCTATTCTTGTAGTGCAAAAATATTATATTTTTAAATAATGTATATATGTCTAGATAATATATGCAAGCCTGTATAATGTATAATTTTTGATAGCATTAAGATATTAAAGTTATTTTCCATAAAATGACTTTTCTTTAGAAATGAGTAATACTATATAAATATATCTGAAACAAACTATTTGAATAATTTTTTAAACAAATGGGGTTTTTTTAATTTTTTTATTTTAAAGAAGTAGTTATTACTTTATTCATATTTAAATCTGACTACGAGCAGCATTTTACTCTAGCTCCCTCCAAGTGGCAATATTTTCTGCCACTTTCATCCTTCTTTCTGCCACATTCAATTGCTTTTGTTCAATTATTCAATTCAGCAACTGTTTTCTTTACTTTAAAACAGTTGGTGAAATTTCCCCGTAATTTTATCCCAGTTGACATTATACTGCTCTAATTTTTTCCAATTTTCAATATTTTCTTCTAATTTCATCCAATTGGCAACATTTTACTCTGGTTTCATCCAATCTGTGAAATGTTTCTCTAATTTAATCCTAATAGCAACATTTTTCTCTAGCTCCATCCCAGTGTCAATATTTTCCGCCACTTTTAAACAGATAATAATAACATTTTGATCTAGTTTTGTTCATTTGGCGATATTTTTCTCTAGTTTAAACCAGTTGGCGTTATTATCCTCTAATTTTTTTTCCAATTCTCGGCCTTTTCCTCTAGTACATTAGATGAAATGTTTTTCTAGTTTAATCCAATTAGCAACATTTTTCTATAACACCATCCAAGTAGCAATATTTTCCGCCACTATTATCAAGATGACAACATTTTCCTCTAGTTTTGTTCAATTGGCGGTATTTTTCTCTAGTTTACACCAATTGGCGAAATTTCCCTATAATTTCATCCAGCTGGTAATACTCTCCTCTAATTTGATCCAACTTTCGACATTTTTTTAAAAGTTTCAACCAAATTGCACATTTTCCTTTAGTTTCATCCAGTCGGTGAAATGTTTCACTAGTGTAATCCAGCTAGCAATATTTTTCACAAGCTCCATCCAAGCAGCAATATTTGCTTCCAGGTTTATCCAGATGACAACATTTTCCACTAGTTATGTTAGATTGGTGATTTTTTTTTTTTCTTCTTTTTTCTAGTTCAATTGGCGATATTTTTCACTAGTCTAAACCAATTGGCGAAATTTCTCTGTAACTTCGTCGAATAATATTCTCCTCTAATTTTATCCAATTTTCGACATTTTCTTCTAGTTTCACCCAGTTGGTGAAATGTTTCTCCAGATTAATCTAGTAGCAACATTTATCTCTAGCTCTATCCAAGTGGCAATATTTTCCGCCACTTTCATCCAGATTATATTATTTTCCTTTACTTTAATTCGGATGGCTATATTTCTCTCACGTTTTGTCTTATGAGCAATATTTTCGCCAATATCCTTCAATTGGAATCAAAATTTTAAGAGCCATTTTCATCCAGTTGGTATAAAACATATTCAAATCATTAACCATATAAACTAAAAATAAAACTTTCAATTGTGATAATTCTTTTAAAAAACTAAATATTATTTATTGTAACTAAATATTATTTTTTTCAAGATATTATGTTGTATAAAGCATAAGATCTAATAAATTTGTTTAAAGCGTACTTTCACTGCATTTAAGACACCGCAATAAATGTACCACTCTACATCTCCAGTACATTGAATCAATGATATCCCAATTAAGCCACATTAGTTGTTAAGCAACTCTCAAGTATTCACATGTATCTTTTGGAAAGGGAACATTCCCCCAAGAAACTTTTCAATTAGCATTAAAATAACTTAATTAGGCAACAAAGTTGCATTTCCTACAAATCCGTTTATTTGATATCAGTCAGTTTTGGTAATGCAAGTAGCGCTTCGCTATGAAGGATTCGGACTTAATCCAACGTTTATTTCCAAAATACAAGACGTCACTTACATTAAATAGATGCTTATTGATTTTACATGAACTAGAAGGGTAGCTAGGATAATAATTTTTCATTATTATTTAAATACCGTTTCCAAAGTTCAATTAGATTTTAGCTAGTTAGAAATTCGAGTTTCAAATGTATTGAATTCTGGGAAAAGATTTATAGAAACATGATATAATTACATATCATTTATAGTTGATTATAAAAGGGAGTTTTAAATGTGTTAAGAAAATATAAAAAATACACTATTGAATACTGAAAGAATATTGTAGAAATTGTTAATTCATTGGAGTTGATGTATAATTCATTAGAAATCTAATTTTAAATATAATTAATACAGTCAACTTTAACATTGATTTAATTGTAAATGTATTGAATACTAGGAGAAGATTTTAGAAACATGATAAAAACAAATTGAATTTCATTTATAGATTATATATGCGAGTTTTAAATGTATTGTATACTAAGCCAGCTTTAAATGTATCGAATACTGAAAGAATATTGTAGAAAAATAAAAGTGAAATTTAATTCATTACAGTTGATGTATAATTCCTTAAAATTCAGAGTTTTAAATGCAAATAATACACTCAGCTTTAAATAAATTGAATATTGATCTAGCTATGATTGTGTTGAATACCGAGAGCAGTTTTTAGAAACAGGATAAAATTGAAACATCAATGGAGCCACCGGGACTCGAATACTAAACCTGTGGCACCGGCACCAGATCGGACATCAAGCTCTTATACTTTATTTACCATATTTAGTTAAAAGATGAGCTGAACATCGTCAAATCATTCATAAATCATTTGATATCCCGCCAGTAAATTACATCCGATTGCTAGTTTATTTAAATAGAAAAAACCACAAATCAAAACCTGAAGCTGCCACGTATTTCCGCTTTCATACCATCCAAACATTAATCTTTGCAACAGAAACAGATTCATTTCCAACCAAACCAAACCTTTATTCAATTCTAATTGCAATTACCATTTCCAAAGGCGCATGAAACCCAAAAACACAATCCGAAATTTCTACGACATCACTCTTTATTAGCCTTCCAAAAACACCAACAATCCAAATTCAAACCGAACTTTCTCTGAATCTTCCCTTGCACAACTTGTTATACCCTCGACGAGAGTCACGTGTTTTTGAATTATTACCACCCTCATGCAAATAATAAATTAATCCCCTCTCATTTTAAATTTCAGCAACACGGGGTGGCCGCGGGGGTTTGCGAAATAACAGCACTTCCAGTAATTTGTTTTTCGTCGAAAACAGCGGCTTCATCCCAACTTCGCAAAGAACTGAACAGAAGTATCAGAAAATTAAGTGCTTTGGCCATCTTTTGAAAGGATAATTTCTGTTAACTAAAGCAAATGAGCTCGAACACGGCGGTTAGTTACAGAGCTTGTTGATAACATATTTTGGCTGTTGTTCTTTTAAGTGTTGTGAATTTCCGCTGAGCTGTTAATAAAGTATTATGATTCACTGTCTTCTGGTAAAAAGGGATATACATAATGAACAGGTAGAAGAAAAGTCTCTTGTACTACTACTCTAAAGTAAGTCTGTCCTAGTTTTGAAATTAAAACATTTTGGATAATTTCAACGACTGCTTTTGGGTTAAAATTTAATGTAATAAATAGTGAAATTATTTCTTTTAATAAGACATGATCATTTAACTAAAAAGATAATTTAATTAAATATGATTTGAGTATTCTAAAATATTTTAATTCAAATAGTTCCTATTATTATACTTCATCATATCCTGATAGGTTAGGTTTCAATTTTCAAAGTTGAACCATTTTTATGGGATTTCTTTTTTGCTGTCAGAATCCTTCGGCATAAATTATATATATATATATATATTGCTGTCAGCTTGTAATTATCCAAAGACTTGCTGTGTGATATTTTTTTATGCCGCATAACATATCTGCCTCATATATTGGACATATCGTCATAGTTGGATGTAGTTGGTGCAAAAAACAGAATAGCAATAAACGTTTTTTTATATATTTCATCTTCTATATTGTTTTCGGACATACGTCATATCCATATATACCAATATGTATCAACACATATATACCAATAAAAAAATATGGAATCATATAAGGTGTTATTTATGGAAACATAAAAATAAATCACATAAGATATTATCCCTATATATTATGCCATAAACATAAATAAATATTTTACCTATTCCTTTTCAAAGCTAGTGTAGCAAATCATTGTTTCTATTAAACCTCTGTACTATAAATAAAAATCTTTATAAGTAGTGAAGCTCTTTCCCTTAAAGAAAAAATTGCTCTTTGTGTCTCAGATATTCTTTCATATGGTAGACTTCTCTACCTCATGTGTTGGAAACACCACATATGTAAGTGTAAAAAACAACACTAAACGTTTCTTTTATTACAGTCCTCTCCATAGGTTTTGGACATACATCATATTCATATATACCAATAAGAAAGAATTAAAAAATTGAAGCATATAAAAATTATTCATGGAACCATGAATATGAATCATTTAAGAAATACATATACATAAGGAAACATATATATATATATATACCATATTCTACTTATTCCTTTCCGAAGCTATATATAGATATATATTGCTGTCTGCTTTTAATCCAAAAACTTGCTTTTGTCAATGTCATATTCTTTTATATAGCAAAGTTCTTTAGCACACGTGTTGTACATATCACATAAGTAGATGCAAAAAACAGCAGTAAATATCTGTTGTGTACCGATTCATACCTACCAATTCATATATACCAATAAGAAAAAAAAAGAATCATATAAAGAAGTATTCCTAGAAACATAAAAATAAATCATTTAAGAATTTATTCATATACGTAAGGAAATATAAATACATACCCTACCTATTCCTTTTCAAAGCTAGTGTAGCAAATCAGTGTTTCTATTAAACCTCCGAAAATATAAATCTTTATATGTAGTGAAGCTCTTGAAGAAAAAATCGTTCTTTATGTTTCAGATATTCTTTCATATGGCAGAATTCTCTGTCTGATGTGTGGGATACATCACATAAGTAGGTGTCAAAAACAACACTAAACGTTTCTTTTATTACAGTCGTCTCCATAGTTTTTGGGCGGCCTGATGGCCAATAGGCTAGCTCTCAGGCCTATGGTACCACAGGCTTCAGGTTCAAATACTGGCAGTGGAATGGATGCTAATCGTTCGGAATCCACGTTACACTGTAGGTACCTGTCTAATTAGCCTAAAGTGTGCACAAAACGGCCGTAGAGCGACAAACAAAACAAAACAATAGTTTTTGGACATATGTCATATTCATATATACCAATATATACGAAAGCCTACATACCAATAAGAAAAAATTAAAATAGAAACATATAGGAAAGTATTACTACAAACATAAAAATGAATCATTGAAAAAAAGTTATTCATATACATAAGGAAAGATAAATATATACCCTCAAACTAATGTAGCAAATCAGTATTTCTATTAAACCTCCTCAAATATAAATCTTACTAGAAAGAGCTCATTCCCTTGAAGAAAAAATTGCTCTTTGTGTTTCAGATATTCTTTCATATGGCAGAATTCAGTGTCTCACGTGTTGGAAACATCACATAAGTAGGTGTAAAAAACAACACTAAACGTTTCTTTTATTACAGTCCTCTCCATAGTTTTTTGGGGATGCATCTTTAAAAACTCGCACGTTCCGTCCTCTGAACATGCGAAACTATAATTTAAGCCGAATATAAGCGAGGGTTTGCGGTATGGCACGAAATCTCGCATTTTACCTTAAGATTTTGTATCCATTACCCCATAACGTCATAGTAGAGTAATGCTTGTCGGGCACGATACGTCAGAGTGTGCAAAACGCTAACTCTAGTTAGCGTTGTTCTTGTTTTCCTCACAATGGTAAAAATGGAGTACCAAAGAAATTCGAAGAAATAGTACGTTAAGTGATACTTGGAAGAAGAGTGGGTTTGGATTTAATGGAGCCTGTGTTAAATATTCAATGGCATTTCATTTTGGGAACTGAAATATTTATGAGTTCGTATCCGTAAGCAGATGGTGTGCTCTCAATTAGCGCATGTTTTTTGTATGTGAAGAAATCTCACAGGGAAACGTGTTTGTTATCTGACCATTCATGAATAAATCGCAAATTTTTCCAGTTTAATATGGTTTTTGGGCTCTTGTAAGATTTTTTTATGTCCATTAGATTTGAGATATATTATTTTATCTGTATTTGAAATCATCGTTTAGTTATTTATGTTTGAAAGATTTGTTTCAAAATTTTCATTTTCTAACAAAAATTTGTTTTATTAATAAAACAATGGTAACGTAATTTATATAAAAATTATAAGCAGAGGTTAAATTTAAAATTGTGATTTAAAATATTATTTGAAATATTATGTCATATATTTAGCAGAATATTTGCAAAGTCTATATTTTTCTTAACTATTTAACATAATAGTAATTTGCTTTCTTTTGATATTTGGATTCATAGGACATTTTTATACATATTTATATAAAAATTGAGCGTATATATATACAAACAGAACCCGTCATACGTTGATCATGCCAAAAAAAAAATGCAACGCAGAAAATTACATATCGCGAATATATTCTCCATGTTACTTTTCATGGATATCGTTTGAACACGGTATATACGATGAAATGCTGCAGCACCATCTGGTGGAGATTTACGACAAAGGGAATATCATAAAAGCATTCTTCATGTTTTATCAAACACACACGAAAATTTTTATCAAAATTCTGCCGTTTTAGGAGGAGTTCAGTGACAAACAGATATACAGAAGAATTATATATATATATATAATTGTGTGGCGCTGCTATCGATATATATATATATATATATATATATATATATATATATACACTCATGTCCAGAAATTAAGGATAATTCAGAATCACACAGAAATTGAACTCTAAAATAAAAATTTCACCTGTAGAATTATCACACACATCTTGAAGAAGAATATGCAAATTACAGGAAATCACCAGATGGCGCGGATAGTACGTCACAATGACGAGAGTGTAAGAGAGGGGTTTATAAGTAATTGTGGCAAAGAAGTAAAATTGTTCACAAGCGCTTTAAAAGCCTTTCAGTGCAATAACCGCATAATTATGGCACAAAGGAAGCATTTGGATGATTTTTTACGTGGTAGAATTATCGGACGACTGGAATGTGGACGTACCCAGCTGGAAGTATCCGAGGAACTTGGAATCGCCCAGAGTGTCATCTCCAGGCTGTGGCAACGATTCCAAGATGATGATAAGGTGAGTAGATGTTGCAGCACAGGTCGCCCCCGAGTTACAACGCCGAATGAGGACCGGTATTTAGCAGTTACTGCCAAAAGAAACAGACGGAACACAGCATCAGACCTGTCTCGTCAGCTTTCTTCAGCTACCGGTACGACAGTTTCAAGACAGACCGTGTACAGACGCTTAGGGCACATTGGTCTATATACTCGTAGGCCTGTCAGATGTGTTCCACTTACCGCAACTCACTGTTGCCTGCGATTAACCTGGAGTAGAGAGCATGCATTGTGGACACCGCAACAGTGGTCTTGTGTGATGTTTTCCGACGAGTCCAGGTTTAGTTTGCAGTCTGATTCTCGCCGGACTTTCATATGGATAGCGCCAGGTACCCGTTACCACCAAGAGAACACCATTGAACGCCACAGTTAAGGTGGTGCTAGATGGTTCCTTTGGGGAGGAATTATTCTTGTTTTCCATAACTGACCTGCATGGTCAGAGTGTAACGATGACAGGCCACATCTATCGGGATGTCATTCTGGAACAACATGTACGTTTGTTTCGGGGCGCCATGGGTGCTGAATTTCTGTTTATGGATGACAACGCCCGTCCTCGCCGTGCAAACATTGTAGACGAATGCCTTCAATTGAGGATATCACCCGTATGGATTGGCCAGCATACTCACCGGACATGAATCCAATAGAGCATGTGGGGGATATGTTTGGCCGACGAATTGCAGCCCTTCAACCCCTTCTCACCTGTCAACTGGACTTTCGCAGGGCATTGCTTGATGAGTGGTGTAATATTCCCCAAGATCAGATTGATAATTTGATACTCAGCCTGCCTAGGCGTTGTAAGGCCTGTATTGCATCGTCCGGGAGAAATACTCCATATTAACCATCATACTAACCATGTTATACTGTTCTTTGTAAATAGGTTCTTTTTTGAAATTTGCTCCAGGGAGTAAAAATCGCAATTTTTATTAATTATGTCAAACATATAGCATCTTTTTTGCTCTTTACCTTTTGTTTAATAAATAGACTTGACAAATAAGTCAAATTTGTTTTGCTTCTGTCTTTTTCTTTGCCTGAACCTCATTATCCTTAATTTATGGACATGAGTGTATATATATATATATATATATATATATATATATATCGATAGCAGCACCACACCGGGTCTAATTGTAAACCATCCATGGACCCACTCAAACGCACACAAAAAATTTCTTCAAAATCGGTCCAGCTGTTTAGGAGGAGTTTAGTGACAAACACTTGTACAGAACATCCACTTTAATCCATTTTTTGGAATCCACTTTAAACAGTAGGTCCCGTTCTAATATGAATGTAGATCGTAGGTCTGACTACCCTACCCACATCCCCTACCTTCAAATCTGCTGTGAGCAGACTGCCTTGGCCCACCATGCGGCTGTTACACCATGGAGAAGAAGAAAGCCTACAAGGTAACCTTAAACTTACTTTATCACGACTATCATAATATTCTAGTCATTTATATACAACACAGTGGGCTCGTGTTCCCCTGATATGAGCCACGATGAACCCACCGATGATTCACTAGGATGGATGTTATCTTTTAAGCGATCTTCATCACATTGCGTGTCATATGAATCAGAATCTCCAAAATGCCCTCCATTCAATTTCAGTATCAACGCGAGACGCTTTACGCGAGTTGCCACAATCGCCATGCAGTCTACATATTTTTGAATTAAATAACTGCAATGGATTCCGCCAGAGTATTAAACTTCAACTTTCAAATAATATTCTTGTATAACGTTGTTCATATACAATATTTAGGAACAGAAAGAGATATGCTGAAAATATTTTATTGTATGTAACCGAAAAATATGGAATTTATTTTCATATAATTAGTTCTTATAATTGAGATTTCGTGTTCATTGAATTAAGCAATAAATTATTCATTAATTATCAAAGACTACGGCTTAGATTATTATTACTTAATTATCAAAGCAATTATGCCTTAATCATCAAAGCAATTATGGCATAATTATCAATTAAAGCTTATAATTATCAAATTAGGGTCTTTTAAACTGTCACTAAATACATGACAACGAATTTTATTTTATAAAAGTCTTAAATTACAGAAAAATAAAATTAAAAAATCTAAACCGAATTTCTGATTTTTTCCACGCAAAGAATTTATCTTTCAGGTTTATTTGTCACATTTATATATATTTTTTTCTCTCTTATCTATAAACGTCTCTGATCCCTAAAAGGACCAAATAATTCACTTTAACAGATAATATTTTGAAAAAGATTTTTATTCAGTAAAGTAAAATTTATTTTTTCAGAAATAATTTTCACCAAATTTTTCATGTCACGTCACTGTAATTGAATTTCTATAAATTCCGAACATTAAATTATTTCTAAAAGTGTTTATAAAACCACATCTTATTTTTTATTTTGAGGATAAGGACTATTTTTGAAATTATATTGACTAACATCTTATTCAATGGTGTGTTCTTTATAGAAAGGGCAAATCGATTTAGGTTAATCACGTGGGCTTTCGTCAGAACATTGCATGTTTGTAGACTCTCATTGTATTTCGGAAAATTGAATGTTTACGGAACCGCAATGGCTTTCAGTAAATTGCATCGTTTGTAGTATTGCATTGTATTTCGAAACATTGCATTATTTATGAAACCGCATGGGTTTCGGAACATTGCATTATTTATGGAACAACATTGGGTTTCGGAACATTGCATTGTTTATTATATCATAGTAGAATTTGGGAATTGCATTGTTTAGGAATCGCAGTGGATTTTGGGACATTGCGTTGATTGTGGAACCACATTGGGTTTCGGAGCATTTCATTGTTTGTGAAATCGCTGAAGAATTTTAACATTTCATTGTTTAGGGAATCACATAGGATTTTGGGACATTGCGTTGTTCGTAGAATTGCATTATATTTTGAAAAATTGCGTTGTATATGGAATTGCATTGCATTTCGGAACACTGATTATTTATGGAAACGCGATGGATTTAGGAACATTGCATTGTTTGTGTAATCGCAGTAAAATTTGGACATTGCATTGTTTAGGGAATTGCATTGGATTTTGGGACATTACATTGCATGTCGAATCGCATTGGGTTTCGGAACATTGCTATGCTTGTGAAACCACATTCGGTTTTAGAGCATTGGATTATTTGTGGAAAATGTAGTGGATTTGTGAACATTGGATTATTTGTGGAAAATGTAGTGGATTTGTGAACATTGGATTATTTGATAATGTAATGGATTTGTGAAAATTATTTGTGGATTTGTGAACATTGGATTATTTGTGGAAAATGTAGTGGATTTATGAACATTGGATTATTTGTGGAAATATAGTGGATTTGTGAACATTGGATTATTTGTGGAAATGTAGTAGTTTGTGAAATCACAATAGGATTAAGACAATTCATCGTTTAGAGAATAGCATTGGATTAGGACAACTCATTGTTTAGGTAATCGCATTGGATTTTGGAACATCGTTTTGTGGGAAAGTAGACGATTTCTGAACATTGCATTGCTTATGGAATCGAATTAAGTTCAGATTTTATTTGCTATTACCCTGTCTTTTATAGTCATAGGGCTGAAAACCCATTTCATTTTCATCTGGATTGAATGCGAGGTGGTACGCATGATATATTTGTGATCGAAAAAACTATCTTAAATTCTGAAAACAGTGACAACAATTGCTTTAATACAGTTTTTTTAAAAATCAAACAAAATAATAAGCATTTTTATTTAATTATTTGACAAAAATAGAATTTAATTTGTTATATGTAAATTTACTTAAAGAAAGAAAAATGTGCTCTTTTAAAAAATAACTTTGCTTTAAGTTAACTAAGTTTCCTTTACTGAAACATAGAATATAAATTCTTCAAATTAATATACGTTAGTTGAAATTGGAATGAACAAATAAATTATGTATCTTTTAAACATTTAATAATATCAGTCCCTTCTTGTTATATGTACGTAACGCTATTCATAAAATGCCCAGGTATATATTTTATAAGTTATGCGTCCTCACGATGCCAACATATTGACCGAAGAATCGCGTGTAGCTGTTACAATTGCTTTACGCTACAAGCCAAAATCCTTTCAAATCTTTTTGGCCATTCGTGTAGAAATTTCGATTACTCTAAATGCTATCAAAAATAAAAGTTTTAAAATGTTTTATTTTTTACTTCACTGTTGAATACATTCAAAAATTATTATCTTTCTATTACTATCTTTAAAAATTTTAAAACCATAGAATAAATTGTTATTTGTTATACAATCTAGCAATACAATGGCGAAAGAAATATTCCGTAATACAGTTCCATTAAATAGCACGTGTAAATCTATTAGTAATAATTACTAAAAATTACATTATATATAACGTTCAGAAACTCGCTCATCTAATTTACGAACATCATTAACTTGCTAATACTCCTAATTTTATATTGATAAACACCGATTTTGTTATAGTTCAACTTATTTTTCATGAAAACAGAATAATATATATAATTTATCGAAGTAATTGCTCTATATTTACTTGGCGCATTGAAATAAAATTTCAAACCCCCGACCTATGTAATTTTATCATGGATGCAAGGTCTTGTGCCACAATCAACACCGAATCAACTTGCTTTTGCAAGAAAAAATGTTTTTTAATACCACACATTTCCATTATATTTAATCGCAGCTCTCGCTGAATTATTGTATATTATATATCAGTATCAATATTATTAAGCAAAGTCAATAATGTGGTTTACTTTATTTATGAGTTAAAGATGCCCACATGCAAGTAAAATTATAAATCAGATTAATGTGTAATCGTGTACTCCTGAACTAATGCAGCTTGGATTTAAAACTTCATTACTGCCTAAGTGAAAGCTTCCATTTCTATGTCAAAAGTTAGAACGGTAAATTCTTAAGCCGGAAATTCCTTCGATTGAACCTAATGCAAATTCCCAAAGACCATTTTTTGGAGTGTTCTTTCGAAATTGTGGTGGAACAATTTGTGTGCTGTACAGCATATAATATCGCGAAGTAATCGGAGAAATAATTTTGCCAATTTAATAACAAATACCTTTAGCGAAAAACACTGGATGCCTGAAATAAATGGCAGCATAATATTTATTCCAATAATATTTTGCTGTAAACAATAATTAAACTTCCAAACTAAATGAACTTGACTTAAATTACGACAAATGGTATTGTAATGAAAGTTATCGTTTTTTTGTGTAATATGTATTATAAAAGTACAGGTTAGAAATTCCTTCCGTTAAACTCTCATTTAATGTGGAAGAAGGTCAAACACTACAAAAGGCGGTCCAAATTATGGTAGCATTATTTAGAATGCCTCTTTGTGGTGTTCCCTGAATAATGCTAAATTTGTGCACAAAAATGCTCAACTAATTCTAAATTTGTTACACTTCTGACAACCCGACTCGTGGCCCAGTGAAAATGTGTGCTGCTAATGTATAGGAAGATGGGGGTTCAAATCTTCTGGCGGCATTATTGTAATCACTGCTTTCAGAAAGAAGGTATTCGATGTTGATTGTTACAATGCATTTAAAACTTTCTGACATCGATAGTGAAGCTGTCTGATGGGAGTTGTCCGGACCTTTTCTTATACTAGACTCTAATGCGGTGCAATTACTCTTAAAGGTCCTTGCGGAAGTTACTGTACTATTCTCCCTGCCAATGTGCTACACGTGGTATACATTGATATTCCACCTTCACATTTATACCTGCAGGAAGCTTCGTAGACCTAGGTAAAGGGGTGGAGCTGTGAATGAAAGGAAATATTAAGTGATGTTCCCTGGATAATACTGAATTTGCTACACTTCAACAGTTTTGGATATAAATGCTTCAATTGTCCTAGCAATTGAATATGCCAGCCATTTGAAAACCACAGTACATATTTATTTCAATAAAATTACGTTTTAAATAATGATTAGATTATAAATTTGAATTAATGAATATTTAATACATTTAATTTTCCTTATCAACATGCAATAACATCATCTAACAACTCGGTTAAGGTATAAATTTTTACCAAATAACCGTGAAAGAAGCCTGTTAAAGTCACAAACGTCTCGCTTCCCACCCATTTGAAACAAAGCAAACATTCCTCGCAATCCACCTGGCATCTGAGACCCGAGAGTGCCTCATTACACCGAAACTCCCCATTCACTCAGCTTGGAAGAGGGTCAAAAGCTAAAAACTTTCCCCAAACTCTAATGTTTTCACTTCAAATCCTCCCGAATTCCAGTCGGACGATCTTCGTCCGATGCCCCAATCGATTACTCCTCGCTCGCTTTGTTCTGCCGGTAACTGGGTCGTCCCTTCTGGAAACTGCTGGCTACAGATAATGATCCCATTCTGGCTTACATGGCCGATTGTACGGGGGAAACTGCTGCAATCGCCCGGCGCAGAAGATTCATAGGCTGCTCTAAAGGTGCGATTGGGCATTCGCATTGCAGGGATTATCTGGGAAGAATTACAAAGTTTAATATGTGCAGATAGTGGCCTGTTGGCCGAATGATAGTGCTCTGGTGCCATATATTTTGGGTTCGAGTCCCAGCATTGCTATGGATATTTGTAGTGGTTCAGAATTCACTTTAAACCGTAAGTCCCAGTCTAATATGACCTTAGAGCAATGGGCGTAGAGCTGACAACACTACCCCGTAAAATGATAACATCTCCTGTCTCGAACTCTATCAGTAGGCAGGCAGCCTTGGGCCACCATGGGACTGTTGCGCCACTGATAATGATGATGATGATGATATATACATATATAGGTATAATGATTTTGAATAATTTCATATAAATATCGGCATAGTGGAGGGGCCATATATATTTGTAGTGGGTCGGAATCGACTTAGGTAGTAGTCCCCATTATGAGGTGATATCTAATATGACTGTAGAGAATTGGGCGTAGTGCTGACAATCCTTACCTCGTAAAAAGGAAAACATCTCATGTTTGGGAATCTGCCAGTAGGCAGACTGTCTTAATCCACCATGGGGTTTTTGCTATCAATGTTTATAGCGTGATCTACTGTTAAGAACTATATCTGAAATAGTGACACACAGGTTTTGATTTCGTTTTAGTTTCAAAAAATTTCATTTGTCTTTCTACGGTTATTTTTTTGACACTTTGAGCTAATTAGACCGGGACCTACATTTTAACGTGGTCTCCGAATCATTAACAAACATCCATGACACCGCCAGGATTCGAGCCTATAACTTGTGGTACTAAAGGCCAGAACGCTAGCCAATTGATTATTTGGTTGCCCGTGGTGACGGGTGACAGTGAGGAGCGAGCTGCTTTCGCGAAAGCTTTTCAAACCGGCTAGTTGCGGTGTAGACAAAACACAGGAAAGCGATTGAAAGCTTTCCGCGAAAAAAAAAAAGCTCTACATTAAACTGCAGGTCCCGATCTAATTAGACTAAAGTGTGTACAAACAGACAGTATAGCGACAAACCAAAGCGATATGGCCATTATTATTAGAGATTATAGACATTAGATTATTATTATTAGGATTAGAGACAGATGTTTTGCGCTACCGTCAGAAGACGGTTTTATATGGCGAAAAGAATGGAAACTAGAATGATTCATATTTACTGAAAAGTCCATTTCACGTTCAGTTCAATTTGGCGAATCTCAGAAAGAGGCAAGAACACATACTACTTGAACTAGAATTTTTTTTGTCTAAAAAAAAGTCACAAATTTTAATATGTAGGATTATTTGCACAAGTACAAGATAATGTATTTAAATAATAATAGGAAGCATATTTAATTTATTTGACACCGTTGTGCTTTCAATGGCTCAAGTCCAATACATACTTTAATGTCCACAATGTACTTTTAATGTCCACAAGTCCAATGGCACAATAATGGCTTCATGTTCTACTTATACATGACACAACAAGCCCATTAACGTTCGATTGGTATTTTATAGCAAGTATATATAACATATTATATGAATATAAACAAATCAAAATATGCAAGTAGCAAAATATGCACAAAGCAAGTATTTATTACATAATAATAATAAGTATATTATATTATGTAATAAATATATGTACTTGCATATAAGTGAATATATTATATTATTACGGATATAACAAATATGTTATAAATTTAATATGTAGATAGAGCTCAATTTAATGAAGCATACCTGTTTTGAAGTATAGCATTTAATTGTTTTTTTTTAATTGTTACTTTTTTTTTTATAAAAAGTTTCGCATAGAAAAAATATTAACCTATGAGGCACGAATTTTTTAAAGCTTTCATTATTTAATATATACATAAATATATAACATTTTAACATAATTTTATTAATAAAATAAATAAATAATAATAATAAATTTAGTAAGTTACCATTTTTAACCAAATTTAGTAATTTAACATCTCATGTGATAAATCATTGATTCTTCGAAGTGGTCCTTTATTTTTCTGTTTTTTATTTTCGTAATTAATTTAATTAATATAAAATTAATTATTTTTTTCGAATTGTTATTTTTAATTATGCTCTTTATACCCCAATCAAGAAAATATACAAACACATGAAACATATTTCGTTGAAGATCTTACAGCACTTCAAAATTTATTCATTCCTTAAGCATAACCAGAAACAGTTCGCATGCAAATCGTCTGGTGAAACTACCAGAAGACCAGGTTTTGATGACACAGAACGGCTGCCTGTTCAAAGGCACCGCTCTCGAAGGCGTATTTGTTCGAAATCGCTTCAAAATTTCTTTTACGACTCCTTCAGAACGCTTTCTAACTCGACTAAATGTCGAAATAAAAATTTTATGTTTTGGGCTTTCTTTTCTTATTTGTTTGTATTGCTTTCGACTCGGTCTGTACTTTACATGGATGGTTTAAAATTGACGTTCGGATCACAATTTGGGTGGGTTTGAAATTTTATGTACTCGTTACATCAAGTTGTATCCGCCTTTCAGAAAATGCCTCGTCATGATCCAGAAACAAAAGCAGTACGCCATTTTTATTGGGTACTTTTCATCAAAAGTGCCTTATAAAAATAAGGATGTGGGAAATTAGGACTTGCGCTTGAAGTTTGGGCTTTGTTTTAATGTCTATCTAAGGATGACCCTATGTCTAATCATCTTAAATGCCAAGTTGAGCTGATTGTTATGTCCATACCAAAAGTGAATTAGCTGTAGCGGAATATAGGGTTCAAATTGTTGAAGAGATGATTAGAATAATTTGTAATATGTTTTAACATCATAATAATTTTAAGGCTTCCAAATTTTTAAGTTGATAATGGATATTCATGTGTTATTCGCCTGTAATATGATAATAGGGTTGAAATTGTTATGCAAATGGTTATGAAATATGCTTATATTAGAGTTATCCTTAACACAAATTATGAATTTTTTGTTGTTTTGTTAAACATCGATGGGCCTCATGTTCTACTTATTTATACCAATAACAGCCATTATTATATATAACAAAGAAGGTAAATATAACATATTAATATTAAGTATATTATAGGATATATATTATTACAAGTATATAACAAATATGTTATAAATTTAATGTGTAGATAGATCTCAATTTAATGAGGCATAAATGCTTTGCAGTGTAGCATTCAATTTTTTTTTTTTTTTTTTTTTAATTTTTACTTTTTATTTTTTATAATAGGTTTCACGTAGAAAAATGCATTGGTTATGAAGCACGAACATTTTAAAAACTTTCGTTATTTAATATATATAACATTTTAACATAATTTTAATAATAAATTTTTTAAATTTACCATAATGTGCCAATTCATGAATCGTGAATTCTTTGAAGTTTTCCTTTATTTTCCCGTTTATTTTCGTAATTAATTTAATTAACATAATATTTATTATTTATGTTTTAATTATTATTTTTAATTCTGCTCTTAATATCCTAATAAAGGAAACACACAAACACATGAAACATATTTCGCTGAAGATCTTACAGCACTTCAAATTTTATTCATTCCTTAAGCATAACCAGAAACAGTTTGCATGCAAATCGTCGGGGAAGACCAGGTTTTGATGGCACAGAACGGCTGCCTGTTCAAAGGCAGCGCTCTCGAAGGCGTATTTGTTCGAAATCGCTTCAAAATTTCTTTTACGACTCCCTCAGAACGCTTTCTAACGCGACTAAATGTCGGAAATAAAAATTTTATGTTTTTGGTTTTCTTTTCTTATTTGTTAGTTTTGCTTTCGACTCGGTCTCTACTTTACCATGGATGTTTTGAAATCGACGTTCGGATCACAATTTGGGTGGGTTTGAAATTTTATGTACTCGTTACACCAAGTTGTATCCGCCTTTCAGAAAATGCCTCGTCATGATCCAGAAACAAAAGCAGTACGCCGTTTTTATTGGGTACTTTTCATCAAAAGTGCCTTATAAAATAAGGATGGGGAAAATTAGGACTTGTGCTTGAAGTTTTGGCTTTGTTTTAATGACTATCTAAGGATGCCCTATGTCGAATCATCTTAAATACCTAATTTGGCTAATTGTTATGTCCATAACAGAAGTGAATTAGCTGTAGCGGAATATAGGGTTAAAACTGTCGAAGAGAAGATTAGTAGAATTTCCAATGTATCTTAACAATGAATTTTAAGGCTTTCTAACTTTTAACTTGATAATGGATATTCGTATATTATTCTCCTGTAACATGATAAAAGTGTTAAAATTTTTATGTAAATGATTATGAAATATGGTTAGTTTAGGGTTGTCATTAAAACTAATTATGAATTCAATCTTTCTCACTTAGAAGGAAAGAATATGAAAAAGTCATAAAGGAAATTGTGTAGTAAATATTTATTTATAGGCCTGCTATCCAAAATATTTATCTAATTATTATGGTATTAAAGATCATCAATAATGTTAAATGATAATTTTCTGTTAATGTATGATGACATGATAATAGTTTTTAGATTTCTTTGTAAAGTTTATGTTTATTACAGTTTCAGAATTTATCTTTCTCACTATAGTGTGAAAAAGACAAGAATATGAAAAAGTAATAAAAGAAATTGTGTAATAAATTTATAGGTAATAGGTCTGACACACCAAATTTTTATTTAATGAATATAGTATTAATGATCATCAATAATATTAAATAGTAATTTTCTATTAAGTTACGATAATATGATAATATTTTTTTGATTTTTTTGTAAAGTTTATGATTATAACAATTTGCGAATTTTATCTTTCTCACTAAAAAGTAAAAAAGGAAATAATATGAAAGAGTCATAGAGGAAATTTTGCTTTATTAAAAGTAGAATTAATAAATAAAAATAAAAATAAAAGTAAAAGTAAAAATAATGCTAAATGATAATTTTCTATTAATGGTCGATAACATGATAATAATCTTAAAGTTTCTATGTAAAGTTTACGGTTATTATAAAAACAAATTATGAATTTTATCTTTTTCACCAGCACTTATAAAAGGAAAGAATATGAAATATAAATAAAAGATTTTTTTATAGAAATAAAGGCTACCGCTTTTTACGCACTCCAACTCGTCACCCTTCTCTAATTAGATATCACTCCCATCCTCATCAGCACGAAATCATTAACAATTACTTACTGTAATTGACGATACAAGTAATGTTATATTATTACCACATTTGTTGGGATGACACCATAATGCTGAATGGGAAACGCCCTAAACAAGTTATATGACTGTTCGGTGAGTGACAAGCCATAGCCATAAATTAGTTCAACGCCCTCTATGACGAGCATAATTCTGATGAGTCACCAAATGTCCAGTCCTTGCATACAAGACACGTTTTCGGTGAAGATAATGCGTTTCGTAATAAGGGTTATTCATCGTGATTCATTGGATAGGTTTAAATAATGTATCGCGTTTACCCCAGTGCTTACATACATTAAAGTGATAGGGTTCGTATAGATTAGAATTGCTCAACAACAACACAGCAAAATATTTCCAGTGAATCACAGTTGTTGAACATAACAACTCTAATATCGTATTCATTTTAAATATGTTGCCGTATTGAATTAAATTCATTCATTTGGTTTATAAATTATGTACTTTGTAAATTTGAATAATTTTTTGATGATTTAATTCTAATGTTAAAAAAAAAATAATAATTAAAAATTAAAACTCTTAAAATTAATTATTAAATAAAAAAATTAAATAAAAAAATAATAATAATAAATTAATTCTAATATTAAAAATATTAAAAAATAAATACGCCGAGCATAAAAGAAGTAATATTACACTAGATATTTAGTAATTTGATATTTATATTAGATATTATTAATGAGATCGATAATTAAATGTTTTTATTTTTAAACAATAGCAATAATTTAGAACTTTTTAAATTTAAAAATTAGAATTAATTAGAATTTAACTTCAGTAGAATTTTAATATAAAATATTTTTTATTTAACTTATTAAATGTTAAATAAAAAATAATTTAATTAACCTATTATCGAATAGAAATAACTGGTATTGATTTGTATTATTTATTATAACATAATGATCAAAAAGTTTAACATTTTGAAATAAAAGTAAATTAAGCTTTAAATAATTCTCTAATTTGCAACTAATTCATAATAAAAATTAAAACGCTGAGCATAAAAGAAGTAAGATTAGAAATAGATATTTAGTAATTAAATATTATTAATTAGATCAATAATTATCGACAATTATATGTTTATAGCAATAATTAGGACTTTTTAAATTTAAAAATTCCTTTAGAATCATTTATGATGTTATAAAAGCAAAGACATAAATCTAAAATGCTAAAACATGAAAGAATATTGCCATAAATAGAAACATAAGTTGTAAAAGAAAATGATTTTGGTAAGTTCTACATAAAAATATGTATAGTATGTTGAAAATAAATAAGATTATTGTCAAAGAAAAAAGAATTACCGAAAGTATATATATTTATAAGCGTGACAGGTATAGTTTTCAAAAAATTCAAACATATTTGAATACATAATTAAATTATTTTTAAATAAATTAGCATAATTATCGAAAACGTTTTTTTTAAATTTAAAAATTATGTAAATAAACTATTTTAAAAATTAATTAAAAATATTTAATTTTGATATCCAATGATAAATGCAATTATTATACTACATAAAAATATTTTTTCATTATGGATAAAGAATATAATTAACTTAATATCGAATGGAAATAACTGATATTGATTTATACTATTTATTATAACATAATGATTAAAAATTTAAATAATTTGAAATAAAACTAAATTATACTTTAAACAATTTTATAATTTTAATAAAGTAAGTAAAAAAAATTTAATTTATAAAATAGTCAGTGATTAATCTAAACGACTAAAAAACATAGAGTTTCAATTATATTTCATCTGAATCTTTTAACTAAATCTAAAATTATCTTAAATCCAATTAATAATGCTAATTAATAATCCAATTAATCAATGATAATTGCTATAAAATATAAAACTATTTTTAAATCAACATGTTTTATTTAATATAGTTTTAACAAGGAGAAACTAAAAACACGGCTGAAAACTAAACAGAGTTATATAGTTCTAAAAAAACATTATTTTTATAGACATTCTGTTCCTATAGTAAACTAAGCTAGAAAAATGTTATCTATATTTTCATTTTCACTTCCGTTTGTCATTTTTTTACTCAAAAAATATACAATGCTCATGCATGCGTGCAATAGAAAATTGCATAAAAAAAGGTACTCTTCTCGAAGAGGAACACATTCGCCGACTTCATCGAAAGTCAAACATTATTTTTGGGTTTCAAACTGTTTCATATTAAATATCCAACTTTTTCTTTCGTTTCCAAAGTATCCCTGGCTACAGAAGGTGGATTTCATTTTGCAAAAAAGTAAACTAGCGGAATATTTTGGGTATATACTTTGAACTTTTCATGGATTTTGAAAACAGAGAATATGTAAAATAATGTGCTGGTCATTTTTGGCAGTTTGGGTTGTTTCCAAGAAAAGGATTGGATACAGTGTTTCGTGGAGGAAATACGGCTCTGAAAATGATATAAACTACTTTTATGCAGTTTTTTATTCTTTTCTCTTTGCGAGAAATAGGATTTGTGCTCTGCTTTGAGAATTGCTGTAAATGCAGAATTGCTAACGTGTGTGTTTTGCGAAGGTCGGTTTTGTCCAGTTTTTATAGTATAAAGCTTTATAAAAAACATTAAACTTGATTTATTTTGAATAAACTTTAAATGTTACTTTTGCATAAGGTTAACTTGGGAATAGGAAAGAAATATTATACTTTTGAATAAGTTGTTTTTTTCCATTAAGGCGTATTTATATCTCTCCATTTTAGTATGGAAATATCACAATAGTTTCATCACATTCAAACTCATTCATTGTCTTTCTTAACTATTTCCTGTATAGGTATTTCTGGCAATATATTGGTTACCTCTTCATGGAATCCAGTGGAGAGACTTTCCACCCATCTGATTTACCATGATTAAATTCGTCCATATGTGGGAACTTCAGATATGGTTTAATTCGCGTATTGGCTTTTAAACTGAGCTTTCTTTATTGTAGCATGCTATTGAAATAATAAACACTTATCAGGAAATCTGGAATTATCCAGATTTCCTGATTTTGAAGCTTGCTAACAAGCCTCTCTTGTTAAACACTCATCAAACTAAATTGTGTTTTCCTGATTTTGAAGCATGCATCTTGGATGTGATCTTCGTTGGTTGAGGTGGATGATCGACCAGAGGGCTCTTCGTCTTCAACGCGTTCTCTGCCTTCTTTGAGCGTTTACACCACTTCTAAACATCTCTTTCCGACATAGGAACGCTTACCGAATGCCTTCTGCAACATCCTACACGTTTCGACAAACAAAATTAAATGCAAGTCCATTGCTCATTTAATTCAGACATTTCAAAAATCGCCGGAATCAGTTCTAGAGTTTTAGAAAGCCAAGTGTAACTCAAACACTAATGAATATTTTGACGTCAAATTTCACACAGATGCCAAGGACAGTCAGTGCCAGTAACCTAAAAAAGAAGTAAGTAATAGCTAAAAAAAAATTAAAGTCAATTCCTACTTTTTTTTACTATGTCGCAGAAAAGTCCTTTACAAATAAAGTTGATATTTTACTCTTACATCTGGCGCCATCTATTATTAGACACATACAACTTAAATCTAAAAAAAACTCAAATTAGTTAATTAAGTTTAATGAATGAATTAATATTTGAAAATAACTGTATTAACATCAAGTGTCAACCATTATAAGTTTCCGAAAATGTATTTGAACTTGAGTGGGTGAATTCAAAGTATTTTATCAATGATTGAAAATTTGAACAAGATATATATAGGGAGAGTGTGAGCTAATAGAAGAAATTAAAAAAGAAATTAAAATTCCATAAGCCCCGAGAATTTTAAATTGAAAATTGGTCTTTCTTTTTGGACATAATAGTATGTCATTATTGATAGCAATGTCTGATTTATAATCATTAAGATAATGTACAAAATAGAATAAAGCAAATTTTCTTTATTGACGTAGCATAAGAGGGAAGTTCGAACGATATCCCAGTTAAAATTTATATTTTTATATTTTATAAATATCAGCAACAATTTTATGTAGGATTATTAAAACTATTTACATCTGAAGGTTTACTTTTAAATAATTTTAAGTCCCGAGAATTTTAAATTGAAAATTGGTCTTACTTTTTGGACACAACAGTAGACAAATATTTCGTTCCTATTGTAAACTAAGCTAGAAAAATGTTATCTATATTTTCATTTTCACTTCCGTTTGTCATTTTTTACTCAAAAAATATACAATACTCATGCATGCGTGCGATAGAAAATTGCATAAAAAAGGGTACTTTTCTCGAAGAGGAACACATTCTCCGACTTCATCGAAAGTCAAACATTATTTTTGGGTTCCAAACTGTTTCTTATTAAATATCCGAGTTTTTCTTTCGTTTCCAAAGTATCCTTGGCTACAGAAGGTGGATTTCATTTTGCTTCTACTAGCGGAATATTTTGAGTATATACTTTGAACTTTTCATGGATTTTGAAAACAGAGAATATGTAAAATAATGTACTGGTCATTTTTGGCAGTTTGGGTTGTTTCCAGAAAAAGGATTGGATACAGTGTTTCGGGGGGAAATACGGCTTGAAAATGATATACACTACTTTTATGCAATTTTTTTATTCTTTCTCTTTGCGAGAAATAGGATTTGTGCTCTGCTTTTGAGAATTGCTGTAAATGCAGAATTGCTAACGTGTGTATTTTGCGAAGAGTCGGTTTTGACCTGTTTTTATAGTTTAAAGCTTTATAAAAAACTTTAAACTTGATTTATTTTGAATAAACTTTAAATGTAACTTTTGCATAAGGAAACTTGGAAATAGGAAAGAAATATTATGCTTTTGAACAAGTTGTTTTCTTTCCATTAAGGTGTATTTATATCTCTCCATTTTATTATGGAAATATCACAATAGTTTCATCAAATCCAAATTCCTTTGTTGTCTTTATTTTTTCCGGCATAGCTATTTCTGGTAAAGCATTGGCTTCTTCTACATGCAATCCAATGGAGATACTTTCCACCCTCGTGATTTTCCGTGATCAAATTCGCCCATGCAGATATGGTTTAATTCGCTTATTGTCTTTGAAACAGAGCTTTCTTTATTGCAGCATACTA
Organism: Caerostris darwini; assembly: GCA_021605075.1. NCBI lineage: Eukaryota > Metazoa > Arthropoda > Arachnida > Araneae > Araneidae > Caerostris > Caerostris darwini. The sequence goes on from BPLQ01013827.1 coordinate 1,005,897, forward strand.
CTGAAATTTCCATATTGAACACTCATCAAGCTAAATCATGACCTCTTTATTTCGAAGCATATAAGTGAGCTTTCCTTATTAAACATCCATCAAGCTAAATTATAATCTCCTTAGTTTGAAGCATGAAGTGAGCTTCCCTTAGTAAACACTTGTCATGCTAAATCATTATTTCCTGATTTTGAAGCAGATAACTGAGGTTACTTTATTAAACATTCATCAAGCTAAATCATAATCTCCTTATATTGAAGCCTGCAAGTGAGCTACTCTTATTGGATGCTTAGCATACAAACTCCTAATCTGATTTTGAAGCATGATACGAAGCTTTCTTTAGTAAATACTTAGCATGCTTAGCCCTGTCCTCCTATGTATATTCTTGTTATCATCATTGTGTGCATACATACATTTATATCATTACCATACTTCAAAGAGGAATCTGAGCTCTAGGCAAAATGTGTGGTATGGTGTAATAGTAGTAGTATGCTACTGAAGTATTCCTTGCCATTTAATTTTCCACTGCAAGAAATCCATCTTTAACTGAACAGATTATTTACTGATCCTCTAAATCTTCTCCACCTTGATTTTTACTTACATTGTTCTAAATTTACTTTATTTACTTTGCTTTCAATATTCATTTATTTATTCTTATTTTTCCTAAACTCTTGTTACCTTCATTTTTACCCAAAGAATATAAAGTTCAGCGATGTAAAAGAAAATAAAAAAAAAGTTTTATAACTTCAAAAATCGAAGCAAATAAAATAGAAATATACTGTATGAAATTCACGAAATTGTGCAATTAGTATAATTGAATTACAACATTTTTTGTTAAGAATAAATATTGAAATTAATGTTAATCTTCTTCAATTACGCAGCAGCCTCATTGTGGGCCGTCTGCCTACTGGCAGATTCCGAAACATGAGATGTCTTCGTTTTACGGGATACAATACAAATTAAAATTTTTTTTTGTCAAATTGAGAAAACGAATATAAAAATTATATACGACATATCTGTCGTATATAATTTTTAAGTCGTATTTTATTTTTAGCATATTTATAGCCATATCTGGTTTTTCCTTATTTTTTTTTTTTTTAAAACCCTCCTTTTTTCACATTTTTTCTTATAAAAGCTGTATTTTTTTCAGTTTTCTCTGTAAAACACATTGTACTTCTGCGATATATGTAGAATTATATAATAGAAATATATATATATATATATATAACCATATTAACTCGTTAAAAAAGATACGATTTTTATTACAATTTTCTTTATAAAAGCTTTTTTTTCTATTGCAATTTATGAAAGCATAAACTTAAATTTTTCGTTAAATGTGGAAAAACGGTTTAAAATTATACACAAACTTACAGCTCATTTACAAAAAAATGCTTTTATTTCGGATTTTTCTCGTGATTTACTTTTTTCTCTTTCACTTTACGCTAATATGAATTTAAATTTATCATCAAATGTGGGAAACGAATCTAAAAAATATATGCAACTATATTAGCTGGTTTAAAAAATACTATTTTTATTACAGATATCTTTATAAAAGTTGATTTTTCTATTGCAATTTATGCTAAGATATATTTAAACTTTTTGGTTTAACTTAAAAAATATATCTAAAAATTATATGCATCCATATAATTTTTAGATATTATATGCATATGCATTAATATATATATTTCATATAATCGTCCATTCCATATATGCATCCATATAATCACGTTAAAAAAATCTTTCATTTTGTAAAACTCATTTGCAGATTTCCGTAAATGTATATTTTTTTAATTAAATTTCAAATCCTGACAGAAAAAAAAAATTATATCGAGTTCCTGAAATGTTTATCCTTATATTTGTCTACAAAAATATGTGTGCTCCATTCATAAATAAAAAAAAAGCTTATTTTTATAATATTTTCGTTTTCATACATGACTGCTGCTTCTGTCACACCAAAAATTCACCCTCCTAATACATGCATGCGATACAAAAATGCATAAAAATCAATTCTTTTGAAAAGAAACATTTTTTCGAAGCTCATCGAAAGTCAAAACTATTCTTTTTTTTTTTTGTTGTTGTTGTTGCTGCTCAGGTTCAGCGACGGGCATGTCTGTTTCATATTAAATATCTGAAGTTTCCTTTCGCTTTTTATGTTACCTTTTCCGTTACGGTTATTTCATCTTGCTACTTTTGGCTGAATATTTTGACCAGAATATCATTTAGTTTTTTATTTCAGGAATTCTGTGTCTGCGAATGCAAGGAAGGCTTGTGGATGTAAACATTATGTGTGATGTTTTGTAGAGTCTGAATTTTTTTTATATAGAAAGTATTCAAATAGTATTCAATAGTGTTTGTGGAAAATAAGGTTACTGTTGAAAATGATACACACATATTTTTATGCTCGTTTTGTGTGTTGTTTTCATTTATGCACTTTGGCGTCTTTCTATTTGTGGTAAATAGGAATGGTAATATAATATGCTTTTCTTATGTATTTAATGTCGATTTTTAATTGAAACTATTCAATATAATAATAATATTATACTATAATAATATTATACCTGTATTAAAAATTCAATATATATATATACATATATATCTATCATTATTAGTGGCGCAATAGTCCCATGGTGGGCGAAGACCAAGATTTCGAGCAGATGGCATCTTTTTACGGGGTAGAGTTTTCGGTTCTACGCCCAACGCTCTACGGTCATATTAGACCAACGGTTTAAAGTGGATTCCGAACTTTTTCTATTTATCAACGAACTTTTTTATTATTATTTACGAACCATTTCTTTTTAAACATCCATGGCATCGCCGGGACTCGAACGATATCTGTGGTACCAAGCGCAGGAGAGCTAGTCACTCGGCTATCAAGGCCATATATAGAGATAGATAAACAACTCGCCAGTGCCGTAGATGTTTGTAATGGTTCGGAATCAAATTCTGCTCCATTACAAACATCTGGTCCATTACAAAATCTAGTTTCTGGTCTAATATGACTGTAGAGCAGGGGTCTCCAAACTTTCCAGCCTTAGCGCAATACTGTTTACTCCAGTAAGTACCAAGGGCCAAAACCATTTTAATTTTTCTGCCATTATCTATAATTTCTAAACCAGTCGCCAAGTACGTGCTCTGAGCGAGCATACGCTTGCTAAATTCGCTGGTTCAATTACTACATATGTATGTACTAGAAGACACGGCCACGCGTTGCTGTGGCTTTCTTGTATTTCGTTCAATTATTAGATACTATAATTGGTATTGTTATCGTTTGCTGTCGTGGTTTCATTTGTTGACATGAGGGCC